>CM066330.1:98065626-98440626 GCA_033807585.1 Hydrophis major | reverse complement strand
TGATTGGTCAGGTGAGCCGCGCCGATTGGCTCGCTAAGAATCTCCCGTGATTGGTCCATTCGGATCGCGGGAGATTCAAAGTGGTGCCATTGGTCGCGGCCGCCGCGGCTAAAAGAATAAAAGCCGCGATCTTTTTCCCTTTGCCCCAGTTCGGTTCCAACCTCAAATAAAGAGCATGATTTGAAGTCACCGACTCCTGGCATCATTTCGCGGACACAACACTGGTGACGAAGGTGGGATCCAGACCCTGAACCGAACCACGTGTCCGACGGAAGCCAGACGAACCACCACGATGGCGAAAATCGCACCCCCCGCACCCTTCAACCCCACCACCGAGGACTGGGAATCGTACTCCGACCGATTCCGCATGTTCCTCGAGTGCAGCGACTTGAAGGACGCCACCGGCCCCATGAAGCGTGCCGTCTTCCTGACCCACTGCAGGACCGAGGTCTTCAAGATGGCCAAGGTGCTTGCCAAACCCGCCGATGCGACCGCGATGGACTGGGACGTCCTCGAGCCAATACTTCGGAGGCACTACGCTCCAGACGTACCCATCCTAATCCGACGCAACGAATTCTACCGTCGGGACCAGAGGTCGGTTGAGAGCTTCAGCGACTTTGTCGCCGAGCTGCGGCACCTAGGGGGGCTCTGCGAATTCGACAACCTGAACGACGCCCTGCGAGACCGAATCGTGCTTGGTTTGTGGGACCCCATCCTCCAGAGCCGGCTGATGGCCAAGGGCAACATCAGCCTAGCAGACACCCTCACCGCAGCCGCAGCCGCCGAAGCAACCCGAACTTCCGCCGACCGCATGCGCAGACCGAACACTGGGGACCGCAGCGGAAACAACAACCCAGTGAGGTCAACCGAGGCCCAACCCGAGACGACCACCCACCAGGGAGACTTCCACTCGGCATCGGGCACTTCAGATGATGAGGAGGACATCCACCGCCTCCAGACAGGCCGCGACCCACAGAACCGGCGGGGTCGTAAGTCGAGGACCAACTGTGCCGGTTATGGCGGCGACCAACCCAGGTCGGAATGCCGGTTTTTCGAATCGATCTGCCGGCATTGCGACAAGAAGGGACACATCGCCCGTGTCTGCCGCCTAAAGAAGAATCGCAGCCCAGCACGATGGGACCAGAGCGACCGGAGGAGAGAAAGCACACCACCCCGGACCAGAGATTGCCCCTCGGACAACAGATGGGACCGGAACGGACGATCCCTGCGAGGCGGCGATAACCGGTGAAGAGAGGAGACCCATCAGACGGTCACCATCGGCCACGCCATAACCAATGACGCCTGGAAGGTCCACGTGGAGGTAGGCATCGAGGGCCAGCCATGCAAAATGGAGGTGGACTCTGGGTCCTACCTCTCCATGATTGCATGGCATGAAATAAAGCGCTTGGTGCCTACCCTCCAAAGGAGGAACCTAGACAGCCAGAGACTCATTGTAAGGGACTACCAGGGAAACCGCATCCTGGTAGTCGGAACCAAACACTTCAACATCACATATAAAGGGCACACCGAAAGACTTCCCCTGACAATCATCGACCGCGACCGCCCAAGCCTACTGGGACTGCAATGGTTCGGCCCGCTCGGCATCGCAGTCACGGGAGTCGACAATGTCACCAACGACAGCTGGGAGCAGCAACTGGCCAGGGAATTCCAAGAGGTCTTCGACGGAAACCTAGGCAAGTACCGAGGGCCCCTTATATCTTTCAACCTAGACCCAAACATCCCCCCAAAACGCCTGAAACCAAGGCGGGTGCCATTCGCACTTAAACCCAAGATAGACGAGCAAATTGACAAGCTCGTCAAGCAAGGGGTTCTACAGCCCATAGACCACACCCGGTGGGAGACCCCCATAGTCACCCCGATCAAGCCCTATGGGTCGGTGAGGATCTGTGGGGACTACAAGGCCATCCTAAATGGCGCGCTACAACAAAGCGCCTACCCCGTCCCAGTAGTGCAACACTTACTGCACTCACTGGGAGGGGGCAAGGTTTTTGCCAAGCTCGACCTCGCCCAGGCATACCAATAGTTGCCAGTCGACGAGCAAACGGCAGAAGCGCAAACCATAGTCACCCACCGGGGGGCATTTAAATGCAACCGACTCCAATTCGGAGTCAGCGTGGCACCGGGAATATTCCAAAGCCTAATGGAAGGACTACTGCAAGGCATCAACGGGGTGGTACCTTACTTCGATGACGTCCTAGTGTCGGCAACCAACCAAGCCGAACTAGAGGGTCGCCTAAGGGAGGTCCTAACCAAATTTAAAGAGACCGGGCTAAAAATCAAGAGGGAGAAATGCCAGCTATGCACGGAATGGGTCGAATTCCTAGGATACCTCCTAGACCGTCACGGCATTCACCCCACAAACAAAAAAATCAAGGCCATCAAAGAAGCCCCCATACCCAAGTCCAAGACGGAACTACAGGCATTCCTGGGGCTACTGAACTTTTGCAATGTTTTCCTGCCCCAAAAGGCGACGGCGGCGGAACCCTTGCATAGGCTCCTGGACAAGGCGGCGACCTGGACTTGGGGGAAACGCGAGCAAGCCGCCTTCCAAAGAACAAAGGACCTCCTCACTTCGGACGCCGTCCTCATACAATATAACGAGACCCTACCTCTGGCCGTCACATGCGACGCATCACTCTTCGGCGTCGGCGCTGTCCTCAGCCATACCCTCCCCGACGGAAAAGAAGCGCCCATCGCGTTCTTTTCAAGGACCCTTACCAAACCGGAGCGGAACTATAGCCAGCTGGACAAAGAGGCTCTGGCTATCGTTGCCGCCGTAAAACGATTCCACGACTATCTCTACAGCCGGACTTTCACCATCATAACCGACCACAAGCCGCTGCTGGGAATCCTTGCAGGAAACCGGGCCACCCCGAACATTCTGTCTCCCCAAATGACAAGGTGGTCCGAGTTCCTGGCAGCCTACAACTACGGACTCATACACAAACCGGGTAAGACGATCTCCCATGCAGACGCCTAAAGCCGCTTGCCCCTACCGGAACCCGACACCGACCCAGCACCCACGACGACCACCCTCAGCATAGAGACTCTACCCAACCTGCCCATAACCACGTCAGACATTGCCCGAGAGACTAATAAAGACAACCGTCTGGCGCGGGTGTTGCATTGGGTAGAGAAAGGGTGGCCGGAAAGGGACAACGACGAGTCCTTCAAAACATTCCGAAACCGCCCAACGGAACTCTCGTTATTAAAAGGGTGCATACTATGGGGGGATAGGGTGGTCATGCCAGAAAAGCTACAAGGGAAGGTTCTGGAACTGCTACACGAGGGGCACCCTGGCATCGTTAGGACTAAAGCCCTGGCCAGAAGTTACGCTTGGTGGCCAGGGATGGACAAACAAATTGAGGCCTGGGTAGCAAGGTGCCAACGATGCCAGGAAACTAGGCCAAGCCCACCCACAGCACCCATCCTAGAGTGGGAAACCCCAAAGGGACCTTGGTCTAGGATTCACATAGACTTCGCCGGGCCCACAAAAGGACACACCTTCCTCATAACAGTTGACGCTTACTCCAACTGGCTGGAGGTAAGCAAAATGAAGACAACAACCACGGAGGCCGTGATCAAGGAACTCTGCAAACTCTTTGCAACACACGGCCTCCCAGACGTCATCATTTCCGACAACGGGCCCCAATTCACCTTGCTGGAATTCGAAAAATTCCTAGTGGAAAGGGGCATCCGCCACGCGCTGACAGCACCGGGGCACCCGGCGGCGAATGGTAGGGCGGAACGGATGGTCCAATTCACTAAGAAGACCATCCGGAAAATAGACCACGGGGAGATCCAGGAGAAAATAAACAAACTACTCTTCACCCAACACATAACCCCAAATACCACAACGAATAAGAGCCCAGCCGAACTATTAATGGGCAGGAAACTAAGGTCCCCACTCGACAGGTTACACCCCACGTATAACCTGGAGAAGCCCCCAGACTCAAACAGCAAACACCGAACCTTCGCACCCGGGGACCCCGTATACGCAAAAAACCTGATGGGAGACCCACTATGGATACCGGCCGTCATCACACAAATAACAGGCCCACACTCGTACCGGCTACAAACAGCAGACGGACCAGCGTGGAAATGCCACATCGACCAACTAAGGTCGAGGACTACCAACCAAGAGACCACCGACGCACAAACAGGCGAAACCAACCCCCACAACACAAACCAAGGGGGGAGGGAATATCAAGCGAACCAAAACCAAAGAAGAATAAACCAGCCTTACTTACCGGAAAGCAGCCATCACGACCCCTCGCCAGGAAGAGACAGCCAGGCCAGCTCGACCAACCCGGAAAGACCGAGCGGGAGCGGCGAAACCCGCAGCTCAACCAACCCGGGAGGCCCAGGAGGGAGCTACGGAGAGCGGCTCGGCCCGATCGACCAGCCGGTTCCCACAACGGCAGCAGGAGCAGCAGAGATCCCGACCGAACCGGCCGGGATCCAACCTACGACTGAGCTGCGCAGGTCCAGTAGGCTCGGACGGAGCCCCGCCTACTTACGTGACTACACAACGTAAGGACTGAACCAAGAGGGGAGGGGTGTTCTGTCCTTAATTAGCATTCTTGAGATCCTTGCGCTTTGATTGGCCAAAGCGCGGGGCACTCTGATTGGTCAGGCGAGCCGCGCCGATTGGCTCGGTAAGAATCTCCCGCGATTGGTCCATTTGGATCGCGGGAGATTCAAAGTGGTGCCATTGGCCACGGCCGCCACGGCTAAAAGAATAAAAGCCGCGATCTTTTTCCCTTTGCCCCAGTTCGGTTCCAACCTCAAATAAAGAGCATGATTTGAAGTCACCGACTCCTGGCATCATTTCGCGGACACAACAAGGACAAAGGCAGATTCTAACAGATAGTTAAGACTGAAGAAAGAACAGTTGCAACCAGCCTGCCTTTCATAGAAGACTTGTATATTGCAAGAGCTAGAAGGAGGGCTGAGAAGATATTTACAGATCCCTAATATCCTGGAAATAAACTGTTTCAACTCCTCCCTTTGGGATAACATTACAGGGCACTGCATGCCAAAACAACTAAACACAGGCACAGTTTTTTTCCTCACACCATCAACCTAAAGAATATCTAATTCTTACAGTGTTATCTAATGTCTATGTATATTTGACCATGAAGTATGGATGTAGTATTATCACTTATCCTTCTTATTACCTTCTTTACCCTTCCTTCTTTTTGATATTTCTATTCTATTCTATTCTATTCTATTCTATTTTATTCTATGATGTAATTATTAAATAATCACTTTAAGAAAATTGCTTAAGATCAGTTGAGGACAACAGATGAATGGATTGTCCTTATTTGGAACAATTGAAAATGTAGAATGTGTTAGGGCTTATGAACGTGGAGGAAATTTCTTCTGGCTGTGTTCTTGAGATTTTGACTGCTAATAAAATTCATGATAAAATGAATGCTAATCTGAATGAAAGTTTGACAATGCCCTTCCTGCATCCACTCAAAAAATCTGCAAAGATTTGGAAATTTCATTTAGTCAAGGAATCTCTTCATTTTGTTAACCTTTCAACATCCCAACATACCTACAGCAGAGATATCTCTGCAGTGTGGTTGAGATTTTTGTGCTCAAATAGTTATTCTAGAAAGCACTAGAAAAGAAAAGAAACCTTTGTCCAAAGAGCTTTCTAGCATGCTGGGCCTTTCAACATTTAAAGAAAGTACCAAGAGATTTCTTAGCTATTTCATGCAATATCCAACTGTTTCATCCAATTTGAAAATGTATTTTTAGGATGCCAGCATTACCACTGTTGAGAAGTAATTTCATGAATAAATAACAATTCTTAAATCTATATTCTTATATTTTCTTAGGGTTAAAAAAATCATAGGGAAAAGGAAAGTTGACTTCTAAAACTTCCTTGCAAGATAATCTTGTTTTTGTTGTTACTCTAATAGGGATTTTTTTCTGTTGTTGTTTACCACAATTGAAATGTATCCACCTGTTTTTGAAGAAATGTGTAAACATTCAATAATTGTATGTATAAAAATCAGAAATGAATCTGTCTCTGTGCCACTCAGAAGCATTTTCTGTGCACTGAAAAGGCCTTGAGATCTTGAAAGAAGAAAGGGGAAGCCTGAAATACTGAAAAATTAGTTGACTACACAGAGATGCATTTTAAGCACTCGAATGGGCAAATCTACTGATTTTGTTTCCAACCCATTTGTGCATTTTTTTCCAGGTTCTTATTTTCAAACAAAGTCAGTGCACATATCCTTATGTAGATATTACAGAATTAATATTTTAGAAAGATTCTAGGAGAAGAATATAAATTAAGTCCTATGTACAAGTTCTTTTTGAGTAAACCACATTAAGTACCATAGAATTTCTCATGAAATATACTTGTAATTATCCTTCTATAAAAGGTGTGGTATGAAAAGATACAAAACACAAACTAAAAGGGAGGAGTGAGCTTTACTTTTTGTTACAGGACAGGATTTTGTGTTCAGCTCTTGCACCTAATCACACTTTTTTTTTTGTCATATGCTGTCCTTTGCCTAGTTCTCTCTTTTCAACAATAAATCCTACTGAAACCAAAATAAAATGTATCTACAGTATTTTGTATTTCTTTTTTTTTTTAAACAAATTTTATTAATTTTTTACAGAAAACACAATACACAAACATACAAAACACAAAACATAAACAAAACTAAAAGATCTTTTCTGAAGCTTGTCTGATCCCGGGTTAAAACTCTTCACACAGACACAAATTCAAACATCTTATTCACTTTGTATATCCTTCCATATCTTATTATCATTTTCATTTTTTATATATATATATATATAATCCATTTTTATCAATTTTATAAAAACAATGCACAAAAAATCAAGGCATAACAGCTTATAAATTCTTTTCTAGGAAAAAATAATAATAAAAAACCAATAGAACATAACAATTCCAAATTATAGTATCAATACTTTATCTATTTAACTTCATATCTTATCCCTACTTCTCCTTTTCATCCAAATTATTTCTTGTTAATTAAAATTTTATTGCCTTTTATCAATATACAAAATCCAAAAAAAAAAAAAAAACATAACAAAACCTTTATATATCCTTTCATATCTTATTACCATTTTCAATACCATTCTTTGTCTGTTCTATTTCCAACTATCCATTCATCTTTTTTCTTTTACTATACTTCTCCTATACACCAATTGGAGTAACGTCTATAACTCATTACCCTAACTTAAAAGTACTTCGTATAACAATTTTTCTTGGGATTCTGTTCAAAAGATTCTAAAATTACATAATAAATTTTATACTCTAAATACACATATAAAAACACAATCTTATATACCCTCCAGAATCCCTCTTTTATCCTAAATTAAATTCACCCATTGTCTCTGAATAAACTTTTTTTCTTTAGATCTTGCTTCCCCCCATTGAGGCTTCTCCTCCCCCCCTTTCTCTCTTGCTTATTCTTCTCCTTGCCCTTTTTACCCCTTTGTTTTTCCTCCTCCCTTTTCTTACTCCTTTTCCTTTGCTTTCTAACCTTGCCTCCACCTTTTCGCTCATTTTTCTCTTCTTTGGTTGTTTTTATAATTCTTAAAATCCCCTTTTTCTTATCCTTTTTCTCCTCCTCTCCAGAAAGGACCCATTGTTCATCAAAGATGGCTTCTTCTTCCTCTTCTCCCTTGTCCCAGTCCTTCTGCTGCATAATCAACTTTTCATAAGTACATAACGCCATTTCTAAAAATTGAAACAAAGCACCCAAAGTATCTTCCTTTTTATATTTTTGATATTCAGTCTTTAGTTCATCCACAAGCGATGCCATTATGAAAAGAGAAACTTTTCCCAAAACAACCACAAGTATTTTTAATCAAAAACAATTCAAAAAAAAGTTCCAAAAGTTAATACTTTTCTTCCTTCTTCTCTTTCTCTTTCTGGGGTTAATGTTTAATCAAAGAGGTCTAATTACCATATATCTTTCTTTGGGATTCTAGGCAATCTCCTCCTTTTTCAGCTTCTGCTCCAATTTTTTCTCCTCTCCCTTCCCACTTACGATATCAATTTTAAATAATCAGAAATCCATACCTCCAACAAGGGTTTTCCAATTTCTTAAATTTTTCAATGTCCAAAATCCTTTTGTCCCTTAGCTTCAACTCTCAAAACAATTCACTTTCAATGTCCAATATATCCAAACATTTCTGCTGTTTCCATGGGGTGGGAGAGTGAAGAAAAAAAAAAAGTTCCCTTTAACAGCTTCTCCGCCGCTTTCGCTCTTCTTAGGGATACAATGTATCCTCCAGCAATTCAAACAGCTCAGTTCCAGGCAATTTAAAGGATGTTACTTGACCCGGCTCAGACATCACTTTCACTCTTCTCCTCCAGCGCAATCTTACCCGGTTGCTGGCTTCTTCGTGGTGGCCATTGCTGACCGCCGCTCCACCGCCTTGGGAAAAAGGGGTTTTTCCGGCGAAGGGGGGGGTCTGCGACACCCCCACCCCCCTATCCGACTCCCCTCTCTCTTCAGCTGTCCCTACAGGGCAGCCATATCCCCCTGACCCATCTGGATCGGGGGTACCTCGACGGCTAGCACAGCAGGAATCGCGAATTCCTGCTGCCCCGAAGCCACGCGAAACCGGAAACCTACAGTATTTTGTATTTCATGTTCTCTTACACAAATTGATATGAAGGAAGTATTTTATTTATGTCATTTGTATATGTCTCTAATTTAATGCATCAAATTTATTATAATAGCCCAATCCATTAGACCACTGATGGCTAACCTTTTTGTCATTGCATGCCAAAAGTGTGCACATGCGCACATGAGAGCATGCATGCATGCCTGCACCCATAATGCAATGCATGCAGGAACACCCCCCCCGTGCTCCCCTCACCCCCCTGCACATGCATGTGGGACCTCCCACCCCCCCTGCATAAGATCAGGCATCTCTTGCATGTGCTTCTCTACATGCACGGCAGATATCCAAAAATCAGCTGGCTGGTGGGAGGAGCACATGCATGAGCCTCCCACCAGCCCATGTGCTCACAGAGATGGCTCTGCGTGCCACTTCCAATTTGCGTGCCATAGGTTCACCATCATGGCATTAGACTCTGAAGAATTTACAAAACCCAAGGGCAAAGAAACCTTAAATTCTGGAGAAATTTTAAACACACACAGACAGCCCATTGGAAAAAAATACATTGCAGCACTTAGACTTAATAGCACTTAGACTTAAATACCACTTTACAGTGCTTTACAGTCACCTCTAAGTGGTTTACAGAATCAGCATATTGCCCCCAACAATCTGGGTCCTCATTTTATTGACCATGGAAGGATGAAAGGCTGAGTCAACCTTCAGCCAGTGAGACTCGAGCTGCTGAACTGTTGGCAGCTGGCAGTCAGTAGATGTAGCCTGCAGTACTGCATTCTAACCACTGCACCACCGCAGCTCATTGCAGCATGGGATTTGGGCTGGATCCAACTGAATTAAAACCAAAACATATTGGTATATTTATTTTTGTTTCAGAGATCCTAAGTAAAAACATTAACATATTTGAAGATGGTGAAATTAGCCTTCAGGAGGTTTATTCCTTTTAATGTTCTTATATAGAACACACTAATGTAGCTCTGCACTGATAATCATGGCTTGCCTTTGAAAAGGGTGGTTTTCTTTTAGAGAGTTTTCTTTTTCCTTTTCAGAAAGAAGACAGTGTTTCTTACCTTAAACAGCAGCTGCCACAATGGCTGCCCCAAACTGTATTGGTGGCACTTAGTTCTGCCACTACTTGTAATTTTTCTACCAAAAACGATGGCTGTCTCTATTCACAGTGGACAAAAGGATTTGCTTTAAAGGAAAACCTAAATGAGCTTTCTAGTTTTGAACTTTCTTCTCTGTCTACTCTTTTTATTGTGCTTTTCACTTTTACTCCCAATTTCTTGTTTGTGCATCCTCATTTCCAAGTTTTTTTTAAAAAATAAGATAGATTACCTCAATCATTTTGCCTACTGAGGATTAATTATGGTATAGTTCATGTCTGCATGTATATATTTTGATCTCACTGCTGAGCTTTGCAAGACATCTATACATGATGGTACGTGCAAAAGTTTCTTTCCAAACCTCAGTAGCTATTGTGGAGGTTTCTGCTATTAATCAAACATGTTTGGAGAGGGTTAACTATAAGAAGATGCTTATGGAGATATCATTGTGCAATAACATTGATAACGTATGATAACCTATGTTTTGACTCATTGCAGTTTGACAAAAAGCCAAAACTGGCTAAAGTCACCAGTTGTATTATATTGCAAATACAGAATAACAGAGTGGAAAGGAATCTTGAAGGTCTTCTTAGTCCAAACTTGGAGATCTTCTTGCTTCAGACAAATGTTTGTCCAATCTCTTCTTAAAACATTGGAACATTCACAACTGTGAGATTTATCTGTATTCCAGAAAAAGGACCAGAATCTATAGGCAAATACTTATAGTTGAGAAGTGTTAAGTCCTGAGCATGGGCACAAGGAATGGAGACGAGACATCGAACAGTGATTTCAACTCTTTATTGTAAGATAAGAACAGAGCAACTACTTGGGTAGCAGCAGCTCTTCTATAGAACTGGCTGCTGTCAAATCAACCAATGAATTGAGTTTACTGCTTTTACAAGCATCTAATCAGAGGGGCCCATTAACAGCCAATCAGACTGGCCAGAAACGACCAATCATGACTCGCTATTTGTGGGCCAATGAGAAGTGCAGGATTACAAGCCTGCTGTAAAGTAAAGCTGTTTAGGGTTGTACCGCTGCGTTGGCTTAGTCCATAACACCCCTACCCCCAGGTTCCGTCTGAGGGGTGGGGTGACATATTCTCATAAATAGGCAGGTCGCTTCACCTGTCTGCTTGACCTGCACTGTTCCACCGGTTTCTGTCCTGGCTCTGGTTCTGATGGGCTGCTAGCTGGGTTGGTTGGTGAAAACTGTGGCCCTGGGCTGCTTTCCCTGTTTACGCCAATGCTGTCTTCCAGGTTCCCTGGATCCATCTCCATCACAGTGCCGTCATGCGGTGAGGCCACTCCCTGGCTCTGTTCTCCTTCTGATGGTGAGTATCCCCTGGTTGGTGGTGTAGGCTGTTGGATTTCGATTATCATTTCTTCTTCGGCCTCCTCAATGTTCCCTCCCCCCCCAGCTAGAGGTTCTGGGGCTGAGATGGGACTAGGTGCTAATCTGGAACGGAGTTGGTCTATGTGGTGTTTCTACATCTTACCATCTACAGTTTGTAGGCGATAGGATCAGGGTCCCATAAGTTGCGTTATGGTCGCGAGTACCCACAATGGGTCGCCCAAGAAGTTTTTCGCAAACACGAGGTCACCTTCCTGGAATGCCCAACACTTGCTACTGGATCCTGCGGGTTGTTCCGGCGTGTAGTTTGGGTGGAGGCGATCGAGATGCGAGCGAAGTTTCCAGCCCATCAGGAGTTCAGCTGGGGTTTTGTTCGTGGTACTGTTTGGGGTTATGTGCTGGAGGAGAAGCATCTGGTTTATTTTGTCGTCAATGTTTCCATGGTCCATTTTGTGCAAGGTCTGTTTTACAAATTGAACCATTCGCTCAGCCCTACCATTGGCCGCAGGGTGAGCTGCCGATGTTAAGGCATGGCGGATGCCCCGATCTGCCAGGTACTGTTCGAATGGCAGGGCAGTGAATTGGGGGCCATTATCGGAGACCAGGACATCTGGAAATCTGTGGGTAGCGAATAGCTTATTCAGTTTTTTAGTAAATGCCTCTGTGGTGGTGCTTTTCATCTTGTGGACTTTGAGCCAGTTTGAATAGGCATCCACTGTTAGAAGGAAAGTGTGTCCTCTTGTGGGTCCCGCAAAATCGATGTGGATACAGGACCAAGGACCTTGAGGCATTTCCCACTGAGTTGGGGGAGTTTTTGGAGGAGTGGAGCTAGTCTCCTGGCATTTGCTGCACTTTGCTACCCAGGTCTCTCTGTTTATCTTACCCAGGCCACCATGCGTAACTCCTGGCCAATGCCTTCATCCGCACGATGCCTGGATGTCCATCATGCAACATTTTTAATACTCTATGTTGCAATTTCTCCGGGATTACGACTCTGTCTCCCCACACTATGCAGCCTTTTTGGGAGAATAGCTCTGTTTGACGATTCTTAAATGGCTTGAACGTGTCATTGGTTTCGCTGACCGGCCAACCCCGTTCTACCCTCATGACAAAACAGTGTCCTTTTTTGTTTCTAAGGCGATGTCTCGAGCGGCCAGCAGTGGCGATTTGACGGTTTCGATTTGCAATACAGCTAAGGTTGGAGCTGGGTCTTCTATGATGTCTGGTAGTGGAGAGCGGCTCAAAGCGTCAGCGTGGGGAATGGTTTTCCCCGGGCGGTGTTGCAATCAGTAATTTTAATGGTTTTCCCCGGGCGGTGTTGCAATCGGTAATTCTGACCAACGTGTCATTCTTGGTGATAAGATATGGGGAGTTGGTCTGTTTCCTGCCAAAATACCAAGTAGCGGCTTGTGGTCTGTAATTATGGTAAAGGGTCTCCCATACACATATTCATGGAAACGTTTAATTGCGGATACAATAGCGAGAGCCTCTTTATCAAGTTGGCTATAGTTCCTTTCGGTCTTAGACAAAGTTCTCGAAAAGAACGCAATAGGTGCCTCATTCACATTTGGTAGGACATGGATTAAGATGGCTCCCACTCCAAATGGGGAGGCGTCACAGGTAACCATCAAAGGTAGGGTCTCGTTGTATTACATTAATACAGCATTGGAGGTTAAGAGGTCTTTTACTTGTTGGAATGCCCTTTTTTCACGCCGTCCCCAGACTCAGGAAGCCTTTTTGTTGAGAAGTCTATGTAGGGGCTTGGCTACGGTTGCTTTCTGGGGCAAGAAGATGTTATAAAAGTTAATGAGTTCCAGGAAGGCTTGGAGGTCTGTCTTATTCCTAGGTCTTGGGGCGTTTTTGATTGCGGTTAGTTTTTTTTCGGTGGGGTGGATTCCCTGTCTGTCGAGAAGGTATCCCAGGAACTCCACTCTCTCTGTACAAAGTTGACACTTGTCCCTTTTTACCTTCAGACCAGCGTCTTTAAATTTCTGAAGAACTTTTCTGAGTCGTTGTACTAATAATTTTTTAGTGGGGGCAGCTCTTAAGACGTTATCAAAATAAGGCACGACACCTTTTATACCTTGTAATAGTCTCTCCATTAAACTTTGGAAAATGCCAGGTGCCACGCTTACTCCGAATTGGAGTCGATTGCACTTGAAGATGCCTCTATGTGTAACTATTGTCTGGGCTTTGGCTAGAGTTTCCAGTATGTAAGTGGAAAATAAAAAGTTTGAGAAATGGGTGCTTACAAATAGGTTAGTTTGTACTGTATTCTTTCAGGAGTAAAGTGCTAACTCCATACATATTAGGAGATTGTGTAACATCAGGTTAGGTACAAAACAGGAAAACGTATCTTTAGGAAATCAATGTGTGATCTCTTCAACAGCAAATAGTCGTGGAAGCTTATATAGCACTAGAGCAGTGGTGGTGAACCTTTTTGAACTCCTGTGCCAAAATTTACTAGCGTGCACTCATGAGCCAGCACCCAGAAGGCAATGCGTGCCCCCTACAGCCCCTATGCATGCGTGCGCAATCCCCACCCACCCTGCCACCCCTTATCTGCACTGCACCTCAAAGCCGGTTTTTGGCCAGTTTGAGGCCTTTTTTGGCCTCCCAGAGGCTTGAGGAAGGCTTCTTCAGGCTTTGCAGGCTGAAAACTTGGCCCATTTTGTCACATGTTATTTTCAGAAAAACAGGAAGTGATGAAACGGGCCTAGTTTTCAGCCTGCAAAGATGCAGAAACCTTCCTCAATCCTCTGGGAAGCCAAAAAAGGCCTCACACCAACCAAAAATCAGCTTCAAGGCACACACAAGCGCAGAGAGGTAAGTTTGCCTGCAGCTCGTGTGCCAGCACAAATGGCTCTTTGTGCCATCTGTGGCATGTGTGCCATAGGTTCATGATCATGGCACTAGAGGGAAGGAAACATGCTCATAGTAGCCTAAAACACCTAGTAACAGGTGATCCATAGAACAATTTGCAGCCCAGTTACCTTTCAAGGAAAACAAAAGTATCTCCTAGTACAAGAACACTGAAATGTTTGGTTACTAAGTCGTGCTGTTTCCTTCTTACCCCTACCATATATATATATATCCAAGAAGTCTATTGTTACAAGATAACATATTGTAACTGTGAGAAGCATAACCAAAAAGTTCAAATTCTGAGCAAAATAGCAGAAGAGTACGTGGAAGTTAATCTGTGTAGGATCTATTTCCTGTAAGCTCTTCAAACTGAGGACAAATAAAAGTCAGGAAGAAAATAAACAATGAAGCTAAGAGAATTTCATTGCTGAAAATATCTTGGGCCATCGGGAAGTTTATTTTTCCTCCTAAAAACAGCACTCTCAAGAAATGTTTCTTAGATCACTTGTGGATATTATGGCCAGAAACGTTAAAAGATGGTGCTAATCGTTTCCCAGAGGTTTTAAAGCTTATAGTAGTTTTCCATGTTCCACAAATTATATGAGTTTATAAAATCAAAAAGTGATTTCACAATCAGAGAATTGAGAATAACATAAATTGACATAAATGGTAGATGAACATTCATGAAAAGCTGCTTGCTTACAATATATTTTAATGATAGGCAGCACCATGAGATGTGATCTAGGATGTATTTCATTAAGGGGAGAAGAGACATACAGATCTGCCTGATAACTCTGGACAGTTGAGAATATGTGCTTGTAGCAATAAGGATTTCAATACATTGTAATCTCAGTTGAAATACAAAAGGCAACCCAAATACATATGTCTAGTCCTACCCAAATTTCTATTTTATTCAAGACCTGCTGTTCAATGGCACCACCCAAAACTAATTTTCTCTTACATTTTTAGCATAGAAATTGTTCTATACTTCTCTGAGTACCCAATTTGCAGAAAAGTAAAATCTCATGTTGCCTTCTTCTTCTTCTTAATAATGATGATGATGATGATGATGATGATGATGATGATGATGATTATAATAATAATTCATTGAAAATGAGAAGGTGGAGATCTTGCAGGACTTTCAAATACAGACGGATTGTCATTTAGATTAGAACACAACATACCAGATATCACAGTGATCAAAACCCGAAACATACAATTTATTGATATCGCTGTACCAGGAGACCAGAGTTGAAGAAAAAGAACTAGAAAAAAAAAATCACGAAATATTTCAACTTGGCCATTGAAACTACCGATTATGGATGAAACATGTGACAGTAATACCCATTGTCATTTGTGCACTTGGCACCATGTCCAAAACTTTTACTCAGCACATCAAGAAATTGCAGCTTCCTGCAATAATACCAGCAGAACTGCAAAAAACTGCTCCTCGGAACATCGTATATTTTAAGAAACTACTTGGTCGATATCTAGGATGCTGGCAGCAACCTGTAGCAACCATCAGTGCCAGTTAATAATATTTGTGACACGTTTTTAAATGATCAGTTGATTGAGTTTCATGTTTAATGAATAAAAGATAATAATAATAATAATAATAATAATAATAATAATAATAATAATAATAATAATAATAACAACAACAACAGCAAGAAAAATTGAAAGATACGAAGCCAGTGTCATCCAGTGCAAACAAAATCAATTGTTCCAATCAGACCAAAGACGGTTCTATCAGAGTCTGAATCAGACGGGGATATGAAAATTGAAAAACCTGAGAAAACAGCAACTACTCAGTTTTGGAAGGACCTGTGGGAGACTGAGAAATGTTCCAACAAAAATTCCCATTTCCAGAATGGGAAAAGGTCTGGGGTAGAAATAATAAAATTACAAAATTGGTAGCATACAAAGAAAATGCCTATAAAATATTTTATAGATGGCACCTTCCTCCTTCGAGATTAGCGAAGATGCACCCCAATATGAGTCCGAATTGCTGGAAATGCAAAAAAAAAAAAAAAAAAAGAGAGAGAGAGAGAGAGAGAGAGAGAGAGAATGTTTTTCCATATGTGGTGGCCCTGTACAGAAGCTTAAAAATATTGGCAGAAAATTAGAAATTGGCTGGAAGAAATGACAAGAGAATAGATCGAATTCAAACCAGAGTCCTTTCTCTTAGGGATCTTTGATAAACAAATATAAAAAAAAGTGAAATATATAATAATACACATTTTGACAGTGGCCAGATTGGCTTTTGCACAATGTTGGAAGCAGCCTCATGTTCCATCAGAGGAGATGATCATTCAAAAATTTTCAAGTTGTGCAGAAATGGACAAATTAACTTTGGCATTAAAAAATAAAGACATTTCAATATAGTACAACAGCTGGAACTGCTAGTACAAATGACTAGACCAAAGATAGACTTCACACTAAAAGGCAAAAGAGGATAGGATAAATCTATAGTAGTGATACACAGATATATGTAAGGATTAGGTATGTGTATATAGCATAAAATAAGGATAAAAAAGAGGTCTTACAAACTGTTGAAGATGAGAATGTTTTTAATTGTTTTCTATTTTTTTTCTTTCTATTTTCTTCTCCCTTTCTTCTTTTTCTCTCTTTCATTTATGTATGTGTTGTTGGTTTGCTTTACTTGTAAAATCAATAAAATTTATTTTAAAAAAATGCTGGGTGGATCAGAGACTTTGAGATGAAATTCTCCAAAAACAAAATGGACCAACTGGAAATAACTACTGAAATGATAAGCAACAGAGTGAAAAAAAAGTCAAGAACTGGATATCATCTGGCAATGATCAACTGCATGGCTTTTGGCTCAAATACCTGACCAACCTGCATGGAAAAATGGCCGAACAATTCAATGAGATCCTGCAGACAGGAAACATCAGTGAATGTTTAACACCTGGGAAAACCTACTTGATACAGAAGGATCCAGGAAAAGGGGCAACATCTGCAAATTACAAGCCAATAACATATCTGCCAACCATGTTCAAGCTGATGACTAGCATCATAGCTGACAGGTTCCAGGACTACTTAGAAGCAAATAACATCTTGCCAGTAGAGCAGAAAGGAAACAAATGAGGAAGCAGGGGCACAAAAGATCAGCTCCTGATTGACAAAAACTGAAAAACAAATCTGCATACAACTTGGATTGACAACAAGAAAGCATTTGATTCACTACCGCACAGCTGGATCATCAAATGCCTGGATGTCATCGGAATATGCAAGTGCATTGGTACTTTCACTGCAACTATGATGAAGCACTGGAAAACAGAACTGTTTATTGGAGGTGAAAGCTACGGACTGGTCAACATCAAAAGAGGGATTTTCCAGGGTGATTCTTTGTCACTTCTGCTGTTCATCATCACCATGACCCCCCTGTCAACAATTTTACAGAAAACTAACCTGGGTTATCAAACTGCTAATAATTCATAGAAAATCTCTTACCTGCTGTACATGGATGATCTGAAGTTATACGGAAAATCAGAAATTGAAATCCAGTCATTGACCAATACAATTCGAATTTTCAGCACTGACCTTCAGCCTGGATAAATGTGCCACAGTGACACTAAAGAAAGGGAAGATTGTAGAAAGTGAATGCCCAATGGACAAATCATCAAATGCCACCAATCTGAATCCTACAATTACCTGGACAATATCAAGCACGGGAAAGTGAAAAATGTGGTCAGCAAAGAATACACACAAAGGGTCAGAAAACTTATAAAAGGCAAACTGAATGGCGGTAACACCATCAAGGGTATAAATACCTGGGCCATACCTGTCCTCAGATATACTGCTGGGATCGTAAACTGGACACAGGCAGAGCTGGACAGCCTGGAAAGGAAAACAAGAAAACTGATGACCATACACTAGGCGCTGCACCCGCGTAGTGATGCTGACAGGCTATATTTGCCCAGAAAAGGAGGTGGCAGTGGACTTTTGCAAGTGAGGCAGACAGTTGAAGAAGAGAAGCATGCTCTGGCAGATTATGTGAAAGACAGTGTTGAATCAGCTTTGATGGAGGTCAACAAGAGGAAGCTGCCCACAGTGCAGCAAACCAAAAATCAATATAGGAAAACAGTGATGCAAACTCGGGCTGAAAGCTGATGTAACAAAGCACTGCATGGAAAAGATCCAAGGAAAAGTAGATAAGGAAAAGACCTGGTTATGGCTGACCAACGGAACACTGAAGAAAGAAACAGAAAGCCTGATTCTTGCAGCCCCAGAACAAGCCATCAGAACAAATGTAATCAAAGCCAGACTAGAAAAATCTGCTGATGACCCCAAATGCAGACTCTGCAAAGAAGTGGATGAAACCATTGATCACATACTGAGCTGTTGTAAGACAATAGCTCAGACTGACTACAAACAATGTCGCAACACAGTCGCTTAGATGTCCATGGAACTTGTGTCACAACTACCATCTGCCTATAGCAAAGAACTGGTGGGATCATAAGATTGAAAAAGTGGTTGAAAATGAGCATGCAAAACTACTGTGGGACTTCCGAATACAGACTAACAAAGTTTTGGAACACAATACCCCAGATATCACAATTGTGAAGAAGAAAAAAGTGTGGATGATAGACATTGCCATACCTGGTGACAATAGAATCAATGAGAAACAACTTGAAAAGTCACCAGATATCAGGACTTGAGAATCAAACTGCAGAGACTCTGGCATAAACCAGTGCAGGTGGTTCCAGTGGTACGCAGCACACTGGGTGCTGTGCCTAAAGACTTAGACAAGCACTTAAAAACAATTGGCACTGACAAGATCACCATCGGTCAGCTGCAGAATTTCACCTTACTGGGATCTGCTCGCATAATCTGCTGATACATTATGCAGTCCTGGGAAGTGTTTGACTAGGATTTGTGATATGAAACCCAGCATGGTTACCTCGTTTGCTGTGTATACTGTCATTTTTTGTATAATAAAGGGTCATTATATAAGGCTATATTTCAAGTTTTAACAAAGGGGAGAATATTTTACAAGTAACAATCTTCCCATCTTTCTGACAATAGTCAGATTCACACATCTAAAGCTACACATCCAAACAGTGTTATTTCAAGTATGGCAGGTTTTGAGTGAGTTTATCATAAGTGTTGTCAACAACTTTCAGAATAACCAAGGATTGTAAAAAAATTTAAAAAAGAATTGCATCCTCAGACATTCTTCCTGCCCAGCTTCAGGGAGAAAAAAAGTTTGAGGCATGCACTAGTTACAAGTGGAAGATACCCAAAGATACAATAAAATAAGCTGATCCTGCAGCTCAACAGGAAAAATGCTCGAGGATGCAAGTTGGTGTTGTCCAAATCTTGGTTATTCTTAAAAGTTGTTGGCAGCACATATGATCTCATAACCTGTTATACTTTCAAATGATAGTGTTTGGATGTGTAGGTTTAGGTGTGTGATTCTGATTATTGTCAGAATGATAGTCACATTTTCTCAAAAATATATAAAGGAAAGACCAGCTCTCTTTTTTTTTGTGACACCAAAGGAAGCTTTGGTCCAGTTGACATCAGGCCCTTTTCACAGAGGGCAGGTCACGAAAATGCCAGTGATAGCTGATATATTTTGTTCTAAAGTAAAGTAAAAGTAACTGCAAAGAATACAACAATCAGAAATGAAAGAATTATTACAGACCCTACTTTTCTGGAGTCCCAAAAAGCTTTTTTTTTTTTTCCTTCTGACCATGGGAGGAAAAAAAAATATCTTCCAGATTAGCAAAACCAATATTTTGCCTCCATATTCCACTGATATTACTTGCCAAAGAAAAACAGACATTAGACACAGGACATTAAGGACCTTTTGCTTAGTCTGATAGTGTAGAGAAGAATGTTTGCATAGGCTGTTAGAAATTATGAGGCAAGGATGAACAAACTAGGATTAACCCTTTTGCAGTCTAAATTGGATTGGATTGTCAAATTTTATATGGCAAACTACTGTAATTTCACATTGATTTATGTTGGGGAAGTAAATGTAGCAGTTACATTTAAGCTTGTCTGATCTTTCAGGGAACCTGCTAAAAGCAGTTGTTTGTTTGGAAGATCTTAAATAACAATAGCATGCTAGTAGTAAATAAAGACTAGTAGTGGATAAAATTGGTGGGTTCTTTAACCTGGAATTTCATTCAGCAGATGCAAGGGGTTATGCACAGCATAACTCATTTCAGCCCTTTTAACATCACAAACAATGCAAGATTGTTTTCTTGTACTGAGTTCTAGGTTTTATCAACAGACCGTTGATTTCCTGCAGAAACTGATGTAAGCATGAAAAGCAATGTGATTGCAGAAATTTCTGCTGAACCTGTTTATAAGCTCTCAGATCCCTGACAGTCAGTTCATCCTTGAGCCCAAACTTATCAGGTCTCCTGAAATATGCTATTAAAATCTATACAGCTCAATGTGGTCATACTAAAATCCCTACACTATTATTAAAGTCATTGAAGTGATAGCAAGCCTCACTGTACTTGTAGACTTCCAGGGAGATGCAAGACATTTCTGATTCAAAACATGTCACTCAAATGTGAAATTCTGCATTTCCCTATTTTCAGTGCCATCATAAAATGTATTGTATTAAGATCAAATGCAATTTCCATTTTAGCTGTAATTGGCAGGCCTTCCAAGAACAGATAATATTTCATTAATAATCAGAAATCAAAGAGATCTTTGTATTAATTTTAGGCAACACATACTGTACATTTGTACAGAATTCATAAAATGCAAATCTATGCATATATGTACACATATGCGCACCATGGAGAGAGAGACACTGATATATTTGTAATATGGTAATATAATTTAGACATCTTTGAGGACTTGCACCAGAAGGCAAGAAAAGAAGCAATGGATGGAAACTAATCAAGGAGAGAAGCAACACAGAACTAAGGAGGAATATCTTGATAGTGAGAACAATTAACCTGTGGAATGGCTTGCCTTCAGAAGTTATTGGTGCTCCATCACTGGAGGGTTTCAAGAAGAGCCTGGATAGTCACTTGTCTGGAATGGTATAGGGTCTCCTGCTTGAGCAGGGGGTTGGACTAAAATATCTCCAAGGTCCCTTCCAACTATGTTACTCTGTTATTGTGGCTCAAAGATCTATTTAGACTCAGATGCAAAAAAACCCACCTTATCTCACTATCAAGTGGCTCTGGGTAACTTACAGTGTCATAAAAACAGTAATATAGAATATTAACATATTAAACATTAAAAACAAGAGCATTTAAATTGAACAAAAACTATGTAAAACCGGAACCAATATATAAATTGGACAGAGATGGGATCTTCTTTTTGGTCTACTAACCATCTCCAGTGAGTGATGCCTTAATCATGGTCCCAGGTTCTCAAGTCAAAAGAATGGGTCAGACCTTAAAGTACATGGTTCAAGAGGGCAAGATCGACAAGGTTTTTCTTGAAAAATAAATGTCTCAACAAATGGTAATTATTCCTTGGTATTACCACTTTTGGGGATTTCATTTTTGCTTTGCTTTTAATCTCTTAATCTCTTTTAATCTTTTAATCTCTCTCAGGTTGCTATATGTTAAATGAAGCCCTAAGTATTACTGTGGTCTGTCATATATTCATGTGCGTTTTTCTCCATTCAAAAGGCAAACATGGAACCAATGAATCAAATGATAAAACTATTGTGTTCCATATTAAAAGCAGGCATGCAGATCACATGGGAAATGAATACAAAGCTAGATGAACTGATGGTTTGACTCATATAAGGTTATTTTGTAGTGTAGCAAAGATGATTAAAGAGCTTTGGTTGTATAGTGGTTAAAGTGCAAAATGGATTTTATTGGGTTGGATAGAAATTAGTCAAGGAGAGAAGCAACCTGGAATTAAGGATAAACCTCCTAACAATGAGGACAATTAACCAGTGGGACAACTTGCCTTCAGATGTTGTGGGTGCTTCATCATTGGAGGTTATTAAGAAAAGACTGGATAGCCATGGGTATGAAATGGTACAGAGTATTCAACTTCAGCAGGTGCTGGACTAGAAGACCTCCAAGGTCTCTTCCAGCTCTATTCTGATTGAAGATTGAAGGTTGATTGAACCCATTGCAAGCATTAAGTAGGCACTAGAAAACTACTAGAAAGATTTCTTTGCTGAGCAGGTCATGATAGGCATCCATGTGTGTTAAACTTAAAAAAAATACTATGACAAATGCAGTGTATCAGAAGGACAAAGAAAATAGTGTAAGTAGAGTTCCTTCATTTCTTTTTCTTTTTTTTACCAGGATGGGATGGTTCATGACCTAGAGTGCTCCATTAATAAACAAAACAATCATGTTTGTTTCAGTTCCCACAAGAGTTACTTATTTAATTCCTCAAACACAGTAAAAGCAATTTGGAAAATAGCACTGTATCATTACCAAACACAGTATGATTTGTTGGTTTTGAGTCTCACTTATAGACATAAAAATGCTGATATATAAAACCAAAGCTGTATTATGAGTCAATCAATTTAATCTGAAAAGAAACAAAAATTCTAATGCTAGGTAGCTATAGAAATTGAACAAATCAGTACATTAATATTTTTTCTTAGAAAAGGTATATAAATATAGCTTTTTCTTCTGGCATTTTTAGTGACATTTAAAGTTAGAAAACAAATTAAGAAAATAGCATTTTGTTACTTAAGTTTAGAAGGAGGTGATATTTTTTTACTGAAACTTACTGAATAGGTTGGAATTTGTATGTGAAGTTTGAGGTTTTTATGATGAGACAGAACTCTCTCTCTGTGTGTGTGTGTCTGTATGTATGTACATTTATGTGAGTATATTCAAGCACCAAAAAATTATTTGGCTATTCAAACATATACAATTGTCAGTTCTTTAAGGTACATCAGACTAGAAAATCAAAATAATGCAGATCAATATTTCTTGTATTATAAAGACAGAATAACAAAATCTTGCACATCTCAATGTCTTTTCCTCTTTTTCCCTTCATGAGAACTAGGGAGGATAAAATATGAGATGTTATCTCATGTTGTAGTTCTGCCCTGGATTCAGGTTTCTTTTATCTGATTGTTAAGTCAGCAGGAATTTTTCCTTCTTTCTTTCAAGGCAATCAACATGTGTATTCTCTTCCCATACAA
This sequence comes from Hydrophis major, assembly GCA_033807585.1. NCBI lineage: Eukaryota > Metazoa > Chordata > Lepidosauria > Squamata > Elapidae > Hydrophis > Hydrophis major. Next base: position 98,417,520 of record CM066330.1, on the reverse strand, counting down.
GCTAGGGCAGAGGTGTCAAACTCACGGCCCGTGGGCCAGATGCATTACATGCTAGCCCGGCCCCCATCCGGTTTAGCAAACAGGGGAAAAGTCCTGATACATTACTTGATGCCACCATGATGACACGAGTTTGACACCCCTGAACTAGGGGGTAACGTTAAGTCAATAAAGAGTGACTCATTGTTGTTCACATATAACTGAAGTTGTGGATCTAAGCTTCTCTATTCCGTTACAGCATTTTGACAATTATAACACGTTGGTTGCATTTGTAAATAGCATCTAAAAGCAAAGCAAAACAATATGTTCAATGGTCAGAATTCTGCTCTCTAATTCAGGAAAGAATGTACAAATGTTTCAAGTGCAAATTAGAAAGGACACATCAGACTACTTGGCTTGCCAGCATATCTCATTCTTCATCATGAAATTAATGTCTGATGAGAGGTAAATCAAATTTTATATATCCCTTTTAAAGCAGAAACTGAAGATATTAAAATAATGCTGAAGTAAGGTGAGTAAAATATATGCTCTGAGACATTGCAAATGCAAGTTCAAGATGTAAATGTGAATTTTGAAGGCTAGAGTTGTTTCCTGTGATTTGTATGCTCATTAAATCAAACATTATTTCTACTCTCTGAAGTCCTAGCTTATCATGACTATGGAATGATTTGGTGATATTAGCTGCACTGCTCATATAACAGACTATTCTTTATCATTTGTCATTCTCCTGTTTTACTTGGAGGTGATCTCTGAATAGCTCCCTTCAGATATTATTCTAATGACCCCTGACCAGGAATATTACCTAGAATAGTTAGTGGTACCTTGCATTTTCCCAGAGTCAGCAGACTATGAATATGCCTTTTAAAAAAACTACACCAAAATTTAGCAGAAGAGTTTTATTTTCCCTGGGAAATTCACAAAGTTTAATAAAAGAGAATGAATTAAATTACATGTGCATTAAGAAGAGAATGAAAACAATACAGATCCCATTTCAGAAAGAAAATGGACTTTCATGGGAAGATTCAGAATCCTGTAATGGGAACGGAATATACTACAAAGCATTTGCTATGTAACTTTTTTAAACATCTGAATGTCTTTAAATAGTCCAGAATTTGAACTTAATCTGGTCTGCTCAAGGTAGTTGATCTAAAATCTGGCTCATGTAGCTACAGTACTGCAGGCTACTTCTGCTGATCACTGGCTGCCAGCAGTTTGGCAGTTCAGGTCTCACCAGCTCAAGGTTGACTCAGCCTTCCATCCTTCCAAGGCCAGTAAAATGAGGATCCAGATTTTTGAGGCAATATGCTGACTCTGTAAACTGCTTAGAGAGAGCTGTAAAGCACCATGGAGTGGTATAAAAGTCTAAGTGCTATTGTTATAGGGATAATTTGTATGTTATGTCCTCTGGGAAGTAAGCAGCAGTCACTAAAAACAGCAGTACATTTGGAGATTAGCCTATCAAGGTAGCAGTTTGGGAACTGACTCATTAGGATAATCTCTGCATGTGTTATATTCTGGAAATTGAACAGAATTCCCTGTGAGCAGCAAATAACTTGAACACTGGGTAGATCTGCTCTTTCAGCTTGGAATTATCCATATTTTCTATGAATTAAGACAGTGATTATATTTATTTATTTATTTATTTCATTTAATTAATCACTTAATTTACTTAAATCATTTCATTATTTTAAGTGACATTTCTTTATCCTTAGTCCATCAAAAATGCATCTTAAACTTCTATTTTTTGGCTTTTATTCTAAACTGCTTATTTTTTATTTTGAGTCATCTTAAGCTTTTTGAAGAGAATGATATCCAGCACTTTGTTTTGATTTAATAGCAAAACAAGCTATTAGCTCATACTAGCTTCTGTGCCTTGTACCTTTTCCTCCAGAACAGTCAGAAGTGGTCACACATGTTGGGCAGCCATTGTCCTGGCCTGTTTTTCTTTTCTTTTCTTTTTTGTAACCTTGAGATTGATCTAATAATGGATTACTAAAACATGCATCATTCAATCCTTCCATCTCCCCATGGGCATTCTTTTGATTTCTGTCCTGGTGCAGCATTCCTTTGCCTTTCTCATCCCAGCCCATAGAACTTTCTTCTCTTTTATCTTCTCTTATTTATCTTTCTTTGTTTCTCATACCTAAATTGCAAGTTAAAAATGTTGCTACCAAGCACTGGTAGATTTGGTAACACAAGAACTAGTCAGTGAGACTTGTCTTTTGTATATGGATGGGAAGGGTAAAAGAAGAATTGAATCAAATGCACAAGTATAGAATAGGTGGTTCCTTGCTCAATAGCAGTAACTAGAATCTAGGGAGTCCCAGTGGACAATCACTTAAATATGAGCCAGCAGTATGCAACAATAACAATGCAATCCTTTGTTGAATCAGCAGAGGGATAGTATCAAGATCCAAGACAAGGTGTTAGTGCTGCTTTATACTACACTGATGAGACCACACTTGGAATACTTGGAATAGTTTTGTTTAGCATGGTACAAAAAAGATGTTGAGACTCTAGAAACAGTGCAGAGAAGATCAACAAAGATTAGAAGACAGGAAGCTAAAACATGAAGAACGGTTGCAACAACTGAGAATGTCTAGTCTAACAAAGAGAAGGACAGGGGGTAACATTATAGCAATATTTCAATATTTGAAAGTCTGTTATAAAGAAAAGAAGGTCAACCTATTCTTCAAAGCACCTGATGGCAGGATAAGAGAAATCCAAGCTAAAAAAAAAAAAAAATTCTGATGGTGAGAACAATTAATCAGTGGAATGGCTTCCCTCCAGAAGTTATGTGGGCTCCATCACTGGATGTTTTAAAGAAGAGATTGGACAGCCATTTGTCTGGAATGGTATAGAATATCCTGGTTGATTAGGGAGATTGGAATAGAAGACCTCAAAAATCTCTTCCAAGTCTGTTATTCTGTTATTCCTCTGATGCCAAGAAAAACATGCTGAATTTCTTCTAAACATTTTCCTTCATTGTTCCTCACCTGTAGACTGAAATCTTGCCAAACAAAATTCATTAAATATACTGTATATTCTGAACATTTCTAGGGAGAAAGTCCCTTGACACTCTTCCTCACAACCAAACTACCATTTTTGCTGTCTCTTGGTTGTTTTGAATTAAGCCCCTCCCTCCTAGGAATGCAGACCACATCCCACTACATCATTTCCGACTGAGCATCTTTTGTCAAGCTACTGAAATCCTGACTGGAATTTCAAGTTGACATAGGAAGCCCTATACTGTATGTAATTTATTTATTTATTAAATTCTTGGTGATACTCTTGAAGGGCTAGTTGGTTAAACTTTCTCATTTGGTGGGAATGTTCAATATAACAGACATTTTGGAATTTGTATTATTGTAAGGAAAGTCTACATTAATTTTTCCCCTCATCCTTTTGAAAATGATTAATAAATTGTAGCATGGAATTATGTTTTAAAGTGTAGGGAGAACCCCCTATACCTCTGCTTTAATATAAGAAAGTCCCATATTAGCAAAGAAATGCTTCCCTCCACAAAGAGAAAAGGTTTCCCTGAAGTAGAACCACTCACATCTCTTCACCATTGGAAAGTGCTCAAGCATGTCTCTCCAGATGCTAAGTTTATGAATAAAATACCTTGAATCCATTCAAGAGACCAGATCACTCCACTCAAGTGACCAGCCCTTGTGAATGGATATTTGGTTTTCATTCACTAAGACAAACTATTCCATTCATAAACAAAATGCCTTCAGCTACAGTCTCCACAGAAGGCTAAAACTGATCAAAATTAAAAGCAGAGAGACAAAGACATTATACTCCTCACCCAGCTCCAAGGGCAGGGCACAACCTCTCTAACACCTATGATCTACCATCTATCTACCAGTGCCTGCCGGCCTGCCGGCCTATCTATCTATCTATCTATCTATCTATCTATCTATCTATCTATCTATCTATCTATCATCTTGATTTTGCCTTTTCTCTATGAATCGTTAGCTCCCCTGTTGAGATTGTTGCAATCAGACTGATACAGCTCTGTAACCATCTATATTTGGCTCCTACTTCCAGGTTAATGCTATTTTGTCCCTTTTCAGTGCTTCTATGCCTTTAATCCTCTTTTTTTCTTTTTGGTTGTCATTTTTTTTTTTTGTTTGGTGGCATACTCTGTCCTATTAAATTATGTGGCCTCTTGTTCTCTGAGTTTTAGTTATGCCCGTTTTATTGGTTTCTCTTGAGGTATTTTGACTTCAATTTAGCAATCTAAAAGTCTTTACTTTTGCTATTTTGTGGGACAAGCTTGCATTCAGAACACATCCTGATCGTATTTAACATTGTATTTAACATATTTAACATTCCTTCCAATATTTTCTAGTCTTTACCTTTCTGTCAAGCTTCAGCTTTTAGTTTTGCTTTTATCAAAGGTTTGCAAGCTAAGATACATTTTCCTCTATTAAATGCCTTTTCCTTTTTATTCATTTTATGTTTTATTAAGAATAAAAATTATCCTTTCTAATCATTTGCACCTTGAGACTATATATACACTGCTTTTAAAAAAAAAAAAATAGAAAAGTGGAATCTTCCTATATCTTTTTTGGGTAACAGGTTCTGTTTCTCAGGTGGAAAGAAAAATAATATTTTCTTTTCTTTTCTATGCTTGATGCTAATCATATCCCTCATTATTTCTAAATTGATTGTAATCATTGCCACAGCATGAGCAAGTGTGACTAAAACAGCTCAGATATGCCCTTATCAGACTGCATTCTATAAAATTGCATTAGTGGAGGCAAATGCAGGTGAGTCTTTCATTTATTTATTTAAAACTTAAAACCAGAATTAATTGTGTTAAACACAAATTCCTCCTCCATGAACCTATTTGTGGCATTATTTTGTTGCAATATTACTGCTTTGGCAGCATTGTGATTAGCTATAGATCCCACATAGCAAAAAGATCTACAAAAGAGATCAGTGATGAGTAACTATAAAAGAAGAGGTGCATCATTACAATCACCTCTTCACAATGCACAGTGCTGTCATGGTGATATTACTACAAAATGCCTCTGGTTTTATGGATTCCCCTAGATCAGGGGTGTCAAACTTGATTTCATTGAGGGCTGCATTAGGGTTGTGTTTGACCTTGGGGGGCAGGGTGATGGTGGCCAGGGTGGGTGTGGCCAGCTTGACATCACTCATGATGGGGGTGCTTATGTGGCCCAAGTGCTTTGCCAGTGAAAGAAGGTTCCCGAGCTCCATTTTCAGCTGTGACGGCCTCCTGCAAACTTCTGCCAGTGAAAATGGAGCTTGGGAGGGCCACCTGCAGTCCTCCCAAGCTCTGTTTTTACTTGCATAGGCATCGTGGGCTGCTCCTTCACTGTTTCCAGGATGGCTCTGTGGGCCATATCTAAGCATCCCACAGACTGGATCCAGCCCCCAGACTTTGAGTTTGACTCCCCTGACTTAGATCCTTACATTCCTTTCATGTCTTCAGAACAAGCACAAAACTAGAGCTGACATCACAAAGAATTCATGGTACTTGTTGAAACGCAGTAAGAAACTTATACCTTGTTCCATACTAGCAGGCTTGAAGGCTTGCGTTCCTATTGGTCTAGAAAAGCTGGGCCATGATTGGACAGAAATAGCGATCCTGATTGGTTTGTATTCGGGCTGCCACGATTGGGTGAAACCAAGTGCGGTAAGCTCAAAAGCTTGTCATAGGCTGCCTAGCCACAGCCAGCTCTATAAAAAGGGCTGCTGCGGCTAGGGTTGTTGTCTCAGTATCTGACTTCCTAATAAAGAGCTGTTGTTACTACCTCAAGTCTCGTCTTTCCTTGGGACCCACCGCCCAGACTTAACATACCTGACTCACAGTACTGTCTTCACCTTGGATCCTTAAGGAATTGGATCCTTAAATTGCTAGATTATGTTAAAATCTGGACAACATGTATGCTCTTGCCATAGAATCAATATAAGAATTTATCATTTGTCAGTTTCTCTATTTTAGGGCATTAAAATGTTGTTTCCACAATGACAAAGGAATGTTAGAGCAGGAACAGATTTAGAAAACAGTCCTCTAGAAAAGCTGTTCCTTAAATCTAATTACCCAATGCCAAGATGGTTCTCAAATACTTACCATTAGTTTTACTTTCATTTTTTGTCAGTCATTTAGATAAACTAATTATGTGTCATCAAAAGTCAATTCAGTTTCTAATTAACCTAATGACTAATGCTTACCAAGTGAACAATAAGTACATCAAGTGCATTAACTATTGCTTTTGAGCTTTTACAAACTAATGGAATTTAATCAATGAACAATTAGAATACTTCCATCTAAATTACACTTCCCCTTAAAATTCACAATAGGCATGTTCATGTTACATTTTTTGCCCATCAATGAAATCAGTTCCTATCATTTGTGATAAAAGTTTAAAAAGCTGTTATAATTAAAAGACAAAAGTAATTAAAGGAAACACAACTTTAAAAAAAATACAATTTTGCTGAAGAATGCTTCATATAGACATTGCTTTGGTAATCTGGGATTCTTTAGAATTTATCAGGTGTCACAATGATTACTGGTAGGAGCTGAGAGTAACACCTGGTCAAGCTTCTTGGGGGTAAAAGTCAAGGCACATAAGGTTTTATTAATACATTTGATAGACCATGGTAACCATAGGCTAAACTGCAAAGAAACACAAGCAGACAGACAGACAAAAGCATCCTGGAATGAAGAATAGCCAATTTCTGTACTATCACCCCCCAAAAATGCATAAGTATGCAAAATTAACCACTAATTTTAAGCAGAAAGACAACTTTTCCTTTCTCTACTCCTTTTTGCAAAGCATCAGAACTGTTTGAAATAGTATTGTGTTATAAATACTACTTTCAATCCATCCTATGAAGGAACTATTCTAGTTTTGTCACCCAAGTTGCCCATCAATCCTTGCTTTTAATGAAAGACCTATTTTAAATAGCCAGCAGTGGTCTCCTTTGCCATGGTTTTTTTTTTTTTGGGTATCCCTTAGCTTTTTTGCCGAGTTTCATTGCAGGCTCATAGCTCCTGGCTCACTTTCCACAATTAACTACAGTTCACTCCAAGCAGAAATATCAAGTCAAGCAAATAAAATTATACTCTGTGAATAACTTTTTGACATCATCAGATTACATATATTTAAGATTTTCTTTCCCATGCACTCTAGCATTTTTAAGGATTTCAGTTTTTTAAGTTTTTTTTCTCAAATCTGTGGGGCCATTATATATTCTTCTCTATAATTTAGATTATTTGACAGTAGTATGGAATCTATGATATTACTGTGAAGCATATGAAATCTATGATATTATTTTAAATATCCCCAGGCATCAATTACGAATTTAGTTTTAATGGGAACTGGTAGGTGATCTTGACCTTATTATAAATTTATTTTGGAGAGAGAAATTAGAATTCTGTACTGGGCATATAAAAATAGAAAGAGGATAAAATATGCATAGCCTCAGAGATTGCAAGATTTTCCATATTTCTGAAGAGATTATCTTCTCTCCTAGCAAGAATGTTGTGTGTTCATCGCAATATTTTCCAGAGTTAATATAATTATTACATGTTATTTTATTTTTAATTTTTAAAGTTCTATCATTAGTTTTATTATTAATCTTTTGAAAACAATGAGGTAAAAATAATAGAATGTTCTCTAACATTGCAGAACCATTTGTATGCTGTAAAAATATTTCCTACTTTGGGCAAATTCTCAGGGGACTAGAAAACTGAATATCTATTATGAGATTTGGCACCCTCCATTCCCTGTTTTCTTGTTATTAATATAGTTTCCATGTTGTTTTAATAACTGTATAGTGATCCCCACAATAACATAATGAGATGCGATACTTTTATGTAATGTCTCCATTAGAACTATCTGATGTCTAAAATAATTCTAGAAACATAGGAAGAAGAAAAAAGATGGCAGTCTTAATGAAAAGGCAACATTTTCAACAATGTCTCAGTAGAACAATACAATATTATGGCATACAATTTCATTCTGACTAAAATACATCCATCTGCCAGCTTGATTATTACAGCCACATTGTGCAACCTGGTACCGTATTTGTGCTTTCAGCAAATTCCACATGTGAGAAAATATTAGAATGAAGATATTTAAGAAGATTAAATGGGGGAGATGGTTCTTAAAACAAGAAATGGATGGTAGAGATGTCCACAGAAGCCTTTGGTTTTGTTAAAATAACACAGCAAGTGCTGTTTATTCATCTATTTAAATTTATTGCCTGCCCAACTCCATGGGCTTAATCTTGAATCTCTGCATAAATAATCTCTATATAACCCTCCAAATGAGTTAAGGAGAAAGGATTGTTGGAATTTTTCCTAATAAATGACACATCTCCCATATTTCTATTTGTTTATGATATTTTTAAAGAGCACATTGCAGGTACATATGTACTCTCAGTGTCTACACATTTGTTAGCCAAAATATGAAATCTGAATTAGATTTACTTGTTATTAACTGCTTTATTTCTCTGTAAGTCAAACAGCTTGCTCTCTCACTTACTTTCTTTTTCCCTATATGTAACATGAATATTAAAAATGCAGAAGCATCTCTTTTGCATTAACTGTTCTTGCTTTGGGTCCTAGTCATCTTACTGAACAATTACCCATGTGTATGATGAAATATTTAGTTTACATAGAGTGCATAAATCCTCATTTATTTGTTAATGAAAGAGACAAAATATCAGGACCAAATAGAGAAATATGAATCAGAATCAAAATAGAGCTGGGAATGGTGCGGTAGCCTAGAGGTGGAACACCTGTCTTACAATCAGCAGGCTGTGAGTTTGATCCTTGGTAGAGGCAGATATTTCTCTCTCTGAGCTTTATGAGACTATATCTGCTGACTATAGCTCCACATTGGCAACAGGAAGGGCATCTGGTAAGTAATCACCCAGCTCCATTCAGTTGTTCAGACTCCACCCCACAAGGGATTATGGGGTCATTAAAAGATGATGATGAATCAGAATAGAGCTGGAAGGGACCTTGAAGTTCTTCTAGTCCAGTCCCCTGCTCAAGCAGGAGACCTTATACCATGTGAGACAAATGACTGTCCAGTCTCTTCTCCATAATTCCAGGTTGCTTCTCTCCTTGATTAGTTTGCTTTGGATGATGATAATAATAATAATAATAATAATAATAATAATAATAATAATAATAATAATAATAATTTGTACATCCTTTTTGGTAGCCTCATTTTTCAGGTTCTGCTTTGTAGTAGCATTTCATTCTCTGACATGGTGTATTTCTGCTGCTTCTGAGGTTGTTCAGCTTCCAGTAGCCCTGCAGGCCCATACCCTGGTTGCTCAGCTATGGGATCCGTAACCTGTAGCCCACTTGTCAACAGATGCCCAGGTTCCCCAACACCTGACACATTCCTTGTTAACCCGGGCGACGTCCAACCTGGTATAGGCTTCATTTGGTTGTGTTTCACCATGATTCATTGCATGGGTTGTTGGGTACACTTAGTTCTGCTCCTCAGCCTAGACCTCTCTGACATGGTTGGACCTGCTGGTAGTTTGCATTACCAGCAGCACAGCTCTCAGCTTCATTGGAGCAGTTAAGGCGGCACCCCATGGGGGGGAAACAAGAAAACTGATGACCATACACTATGAGCTTCACCTGCATAGTGACATAAATAGGCTATATTTGCCCAGAAAAGCAGGTGGCAGAGGACTTTTGCAAGTGAAGCAGACAGTCGAAGAAGAGAAGCATGCTCTGGCAGATTATGTGAAAGACAGTGTTGAACCAGCTTTGATGGAGGTCAACAAGAGGAAGCTGCCCAAAGTGCAGCAAACCAAGAATCAATACAGGAAAACAGTGATGCAAACTCGGGCTGAAAGCTGGTGTAACAAAGCACTGCATGGAAAAGATCCAAGGAAAAGTAGATAAGGAAAAGACCTGGTTATGGCTGACCAATGAAAAACTGAAGAAAGAGACAGAAAGCTTGATTCTTGCAGCCCCAGAACAAGCCATCAGAACAAATGTAATCAAAACCAGACTAGAAAAATCTGCTGATGACCCCAAATGCAGACTCTGCAAAGAAGTGGATGAAACCATTGATCACATACTGAGCTGCTGCAAGACAATAGCTCAGACTGTCTACAAACAATGTCACAACACAGTCGCTCAGATGGTCCACTGGAACTTGTGTCACAACTACTATCTGCCCAGAGCAAAGAACTGGTGGGATCATAAACCTGAAAAAGTGGTTGGAAATGAGCATGCAAAACTACCGTGGGACTTCTGAATACAGACTGACAAAGTTTTGGAACACAATACCCCAGATATCATGATTGTGGAGAAGAAAAAAATGTGGATCATCAACATTGCCATACCTGGTGACAGCAGAATCAACAAGAAACAACTTGAAAAAAGTCACCAGATATCAGGACTTGAGAATCGAACTGCAGAGACTCTGGCATAAACCAGTGCAGGTAGTTCCAGTGGTACTCGGCACACTGGATACTGTGCCTAAAGACTTAGCAAGCACTTAAAAACAATTGGTGCTGACAAGATCACCATTGGTCAGCTGCAGAAGGCCACCTTACTGGGATCTGCTCGCATAATCTGCCGATACATCACACAGTCCTAAACACTTGGGAAGTGTTTGACTAGGATTTGTGACATGAAACCCAGCATGGATATCTCGTTTGCTATGTGTACTGTCATTTTTGTGAATAATAATAATTATTATTATTATAATTATAATAAGAATAAGCCTTTTACAAATACTGATGGTCTGTTGTGTGGCTCATATTGCTTAAAATATTGTGACCAATATATACTTGGTTGCAAGATTTTTCAAATGTCTTTCATTGCCATGCTATTTTTTATAAAAAAATTATGGTTTTATGGCTATTAAATACTACTTTAATCCTATTACATTTAGAGTTAGGTAAGTCAACAAATATCTAGTTTAAATTATTTTTTTCTTCTCTATGTCATTCCTGTGTGACATTTCTCCAGGACCAGGTGGTGAATGCAGGGAAACTGTCCCCAATCTATGTGATGAATGATATAAAACATTGTAGGCATTGGCTGGAAAATTCATCCTGGAAAAGCCACTTCCCATGGCAACAGCAAATATGCAGTTCATTTGAAATAAAACCACTGTTAACATGAAAGCTGTACTTTTCATCATCCAGTTAATGCTACTTCATTGTCGCTATATTGGGACTAAAATCCTTCAATATGGTTATTTGTAAAGATATTGCATACTAAATATTATAGACCTGAGAACTAATTGCACCATTTCTGATGAAGTGGAAAATTCACTCTCTGTACACCTTTGTTCACATTATATGTCCTCATTGATCTTTCTCTTCCCTAAATTACACTTTGTTGTTTGCCACTAAAAAGACAGACTAGACATAAAAAAGTAAAAATTGTTGAATGTCATAATTGTAAAATGAATACAGTTTCCCACTGTGTTTTGACATTTGAAATTATATTCTATTTTCCCAATCAACTTTTGATAAGAGTTTGATTCAATATAGTAATGAATAGGAAATATATTTACATGATTAGTCTGTAGAAATATATCTAACAGTTGTTCGATGTTTTTATGTCTAATTTATGCAGTCAGTTTTGTCTCAAGATCCTATAATTCCATTCCCAGATCAGGATTATTCTTAGGCATGTGATATTTTAATGTATATCAGCTTTTTTCAAATGTTCCATAACATGAACAGTCAGAGAATTCACTCATTGTGAACTGCCACTTCTATGAGGCTTGTTCAAACACTCTCATACCAACCTAAAGAGCCAAAACATTTTTTTTCCCTCCACTGCTTGAAGAAGCACTCTTTTAAGAATTACCCCCTTGAAACAGTGGTTTGTCTGTGTTTGGATATGCTAAGTATGGTTAACTGGATTATGATATATTTAATTAATCACATTGTTTGAAGGTATTTGAGCATCATAATGACTCAATGTATTGGCTTTGAAGAACTACCTAAAAAGATGGGGTGGGAGGGACTATGATGAGAAAAGGAAGGTGTGGGATCTGTCATTAATCTATCGACCATTCCCAATGGGAAACTACTCCACTGGAGTGTCAAGTGATCTGGCAGAGCCAGGTCTTGAAGCTCTTATGAAAGGTAAGGAGGTTACAGCTGACTCACTCTTGGGGTAATATGTTCCAAAGGGCAGGCATCATATATTAATTAGGTCAGGTAACTGTGGAACAGGGATCAAAGAAGATGTTGGCTCAAAAGTATGCCCTGGGAGCAAATGGAGACAACTTAAAGTTCTGGAAATGTTTCTTAATGGTCTCTATAGACTAACTCTGAAAAAGTTTGGTCAACAGTTGACATAGCTCTTTAATCAACATGCCAACCTTCCAACATAGATTTCCATGGAAGAAGCTGAGATACATTCTGCATTCTTCATGGTGTGGAACTTGTGCAATACTTTAGAACAGGGGTCGCCAACCTTTTGGACTCAGGGACCACCAAACTCATCATTTTAAATCCTGTGGAGCAGAGACCCTGGGAAAATCCCCAAAACAGTCTGCAGGAAAATTCCCTACCCCATTCTCCTACTGATTGATCATTGTTTATGTTGTGAATTAATAAAAGTGCTTAAATAAAGATTATTAAAACCTTTAGAAAAGTGCAGGGTTTTGGCCCTGCACTTCTGATTGGCCAATAATAGTGACATCTGATTGGTCCGTTCAGGAGAATCTGATTGGCTATTAGCGGGCCTCTTTCATTGGTTAAGGGAACTAACGCTTCCCATTTCTTATTGGTTATTTGATCAGCAGCTTGCCTATAAAAAGGGCTATTGCTGCCGTAGTTTTTGCTCTATTCCACAATGTTAAATAAAGAGTTGAAGTTCACTGTTCATCTTCTCATCTCCACTTCTTGCGCCCATGTGCAGAATTTAACACTGGCGACGAAGGTGGGATTTGGAGACATCAGAGCTGACTGAGTACTACAGAGTGCTAAACAGAGCATGTGGCTAAAGACCCACCAATGGCTGAACCATGTCTAGCAGCTTCATACCACCCGCTCCATTTGACCCGGCACAAGAAGACTGGGACTCATATATGGACCAATTCCAGATGTTTCTGGAGACCAACAACTTGAAGGATGTCACTACTGGAAAGAAGCGAGCGGTATTCCTAACTCACTGCGGGCCAACCATGTTTAAGATGCCCAAGGCACTAGCCAAACCGGCTGAGGTGAAGTTCATGGACTGGGACGTCCTCGAGCCCCTTCTACGGGCCCACTACGCACCAACCGTACCAAAACTTGTTCGAAGACATGAATTTTCTCAGAGAGACCAGCGGAAGGGAGAAAGTGTTGCAGATTTCATTGCGGATCTCCGGAATTTGGGAGGCCTCTGCGGGTTCGTCGACCTCGAAGAGTCTCTAAGAGACCGAATCGTTCTGGGATTAGAGGCGCTAGCTACACAAAGTAAGTTGATGGTGAAAGGTGACATTAGCCTTACAGATGCCATCACTGACGCTACTGCAGCAGAAGCAACCAGGAAGTCGGCTTCCCAAATGCGCCGCACCCATGCCCCACTCCGCCAACTCGCTGGCGAAATCTCACCTCACCTGGAAGAACAGGCAATGACAGCCCACCAGGAGGACCTCCAATCGTCATCAGAAAGTGATGAAGAAGAGGTCAACTGGCTCCGGTCTGAACGAGACCAACGCCATCAACGTAACCAGAGAGTGCAGTACCAATGCGCTGGTTGTGGGGCAAACTACCCACGATCAGACTGCAAATTCCTCGACACGCTCTGCCATGTGTGTGGGAAAAGAGGTCACATCGGAAGAGTCTTTAGAAGCAAGCAAGGATCCGATCCACCTCAGAGGGGGACCAACTACCGCCAGCCCACAGGAAGTCGTCCTGTGAATCGGGAATACTTAACCCACCAATGGAACAATCACTCCTACAGAAACAAACCACCAGCCCAGTCAACGAAATGAGAAGAGGCACACCGAACCATTACGATTGGTCACGCCTCATCATTAGACGCCAAGAAGATCCGGGTGAAGGTTGCCATCGAAAACCAGCCCTGCATGATGGTAGTCGATTCAGGATCGTCCCTCTCAATGGTTTCCTGGAAGACCCTTAAACAATTAATTCCCACCATCCGGCGATAAAACCTCAGATTCCAAAGAATCATACTCAAGGACTATCAGGGAAATCGAATTCCAGTCGTTGGATCCAGCAAAGTCCGTGTCTCATTTAAAAATTGTACTGCATCCCTACCACTAACCGTAGTCGACAGGGATCGGCCTAGTTTGTTAGGCCTCCAATGGTTCGCCCCACTTGGAATTGAAGTAGCCGGCATTCACCGAACCAACAGCGACGACTGGGAAGAGGCCATCGTCCGGGAGTTCCAGGATGTCTTTACAGAGAAATTAGGCGAGTACAAGGGGACTCTGATATCATTTAAACTTAACCCCGAAGTAGCTCCCATCCGCCTTAATCCTCATCGAGTTCCATTTGCCCTTAAACCAAAGATTGATGAGCAGCTTGATAAATTAATAGCCCAGGGTGTGTTAGAACCAACCGACCACACTCCCTGGGAAACCCCAATTGTAACACCCATCAAGCCGGATGGATCGTTAAGAATTTGTGGGGACTACCGAGCCACCCTGAATCACGCCCTTCAGCAGAACGCTTACCCAGGACCGGTGGTACAACACCTTCTCCATTCCCTGGGGGATGGAAAAATCTTAGTTAAATTGGATTTAGCACAGGCATACCAACAACTGCCTGTGGATAAAAAAAATGGCAGAGGTACAAACGATCGTTATGCACCGAGGTGCATTTAAGTGCAACTGACTCCAATTTGGAGTTAGCGTGGCCCCAGGAATTTTTCAAAGCTTGATGGAGAGACTACTACAGAGTATAAAAGGGGTTGTACCTTATTTTGATGAAGTTTTAATTGCTGCTCCGACTAGAGAAATACTAAGGGAACGCCTGAGGTTAGTTCTCCAGAAATTTAAAGACTCTGGCCTTGAAGTAAAAAAAAATAAGTGTCAACTATGTATAGATAAAGTAGAATTTTTGGGGTACTTAATCGATAAACAAGGCATTCACCCCACTGACAGCAAGCTAAGGGCAATCAAAAACGCCCCAAGGCCCAGAAATAAGACTGATTTCCAAGCTTTCCTGGGCCTTATCAATTTTTACAACGTGTTCCTGCCCCACAAAGTGACCATAGCCGAGCCCCTACATCGTCTTTTTGTCTGTTGGACAAAAAGGCAACCTGGGTCTGGGGACACCGAGAGGAACATGCGTTCCGACAAGTAAAAAACGTATTGACTTCAGACGCTGTTTTGAAGCAGTATAATGAGACTTTGCCTTTAACGATTTCATGTGATGCATCACCATTCAGAGTGGGTGACATTTTGAGCCATGTGTTACCAAACGGTAGTGAAGCCCCTATTGCCTACTTTTCAAAAACGCTATCAAAAGCTGAACGTAACTATAGTCAAATCGATAAAGAGGCTCTTGCTGTCGTTTCTGCTGTTAAACGATTTCATGAATATATTTATGGGCGAGTTTTTATTATAGTTACCGACCACAAACCTTTGCTGGAGATTATAGCGGAGGACAAGCCAACCCCTTATATATTATCTCCCAGAATGACTCACTGGTCGGAATTCTTGGCTGCATGTAATTATAAGCTGCAACACTGCTCGGGGAAAGCCATCCCCCACACTGACGCACTAAGCCATGCACCACTTCCGGAAACTGTTGACGACCCAGCTCCAACCGTCACAATGCTCCAGATTGAGACACTTCAATCACCACCACTGACAGCTCGAGATATTGCGATCGAAACCAAACACGATCCCATTTTGGCGTGAGTTCTTAGCTGGGTCGAGCGAGAATGGCCATTGGATCAAATCCCTGACAATTTCAGTCCTTTCAAGACTCGACAGATGGAACTGTTTTCCCAGAA
Source organism: Hydrophis major (assembly GCA_033807585.1). Classification (NCBI taxonomy): domain Eukaryota; kingdom Metazoa; phylum Chordata; class Lepidosauria; order Squamata; family Elapidae; genus Hydrophis; species Hydrophis major. Next base: position 98,401,562 of record CM066330.1, on the reverse strand, counting down.
AGGCTGCATCATTTGGGGGGATAGAGTCGTCATCCCAGAGCGGCTGCAACAAGCGGTATTGAAAACCTTGCATGAAGGCCACCCCGGCATCGTGTGCATGAAGGCGCTCATACGAAGCTACGCGTGGTGGCCGGGTATCGACAAGCAAATCGAGGCCTGGGTAAAGACTTGTTGCAAATGCCAGGAAGTTAGCAATGCCCCACCGAAAGCAACCCCAACAGAGTGGGAAACACCCAGGGGACCATGGTCCCGTATTCATATTGACTTTGCGGGACCTAGTAAAGGGCACACATTCCTAGTAACAGTGGATGCCTACTCAAACTGGATTGAAATCCATGAAATGAAAAGTACCACAACCGAATCCGTCATCAGGAAATTGGACAGATTATTCGCAACCCATGGACTGCCAGACATTCTGGTATCCGACAACGGCCCCCAGTTTACCGCGCTTTCTTTTGAACAGTATTTGGCGGACCGTGGAATTCGCCATGCGCTAACTTCGCCGGCGTATCCTGCAGCCAATGGAAAAGCCGAGCGCATGGTACAATTTGTCAAAAAGACCCTACATAAAATGGACTATGGCGATATCGAAGATAAGATTAACCGGATACTCTTTCTTCAACACATCACTCCGCACAGCTTCACCAACAAGACTCTGGCTGAATTGTTAATGGGACGAAAACTCCGCTCCCACCTTGACCGACTACACCCATCGTATGAACCAGAAAAACCACACGGATCCAGTGGAAAATGCCACGAATTCCAGATAGGCGACTTAGTCTTCGCTAGAAACTTTTCCGGCGATCTTTTGTGGGTCGAGGCAACTGTAATCCAAGTCTCAGGACCTAGGTTGTGCCGAGTAAAAAGTTGCGATGGAAGAATATGGAAGCAGCATATTGATCAGCTGTGTTCAAGGCTGCAACCTCATTTCTGCGACTCCGGTAACTTCCAAACTGAGGGGGTAGGAGATGCCGAGGAGACCGAGTTCGAAATGGCAGAAAGCATGAGTGGAAGAAGTGAGCATTCGGACTTAATGCATAAAGAAGGATCAGAGAGGGTGGTGGACTTGCCTCAAACAGACACCTTGTCAGAGGCAAGCCCACAAAGGCTAGAGGACAACGAGGACATTAGCAGCACCGAATTTTTAAATGAAGGACCGGAGGCACCCTACTTGCCAGAAAACGTCCCGCCCAAACAAGATTATAAACAAGTACCGGGGGGACAGCAAAAATCAAATAGATAATCTAAGCCACCTGCCTACCTCAAAGATTACATCACCGCACCCCTTAAACGGAACCCGGGGGGAAGGGGTGCTGTGAATTAATAAAAATGCTTAAATAAAGATTATTAAAACCTTTAGAAAAGTGCAGGGTTCTGGCCCTGCACTTCTGATTGGCCGATAATAGCGACATCTGATTGTTCAGGAGAATCTGATTGGCTATTAGCGTGCCTCTTTCATTGGTTAAGGGAACTAACACTTCCCGTTTCTTATTGGTTATTTGATTAGCAGCTTGCCTATAAAAAGGGCTATTGCTTCTGTAGTTTTTGCTCTGTTCCACAATGTTAAATAAAGAGTTGAAGTTCACTATTCATCGTCTCGTCTCCACTTCTTGCGCCCATGCGCAGAACTTAACAGTTTATTTGGGATTGCAGGATACCGTCTCCAGCTCCATTCTGAGGGAGAGAGAGCGAGAGGAAGAGACTTTTGGCTTCATGCAAGGAAAGCAGCAGAAGCAGCTTTCTTTCTCTCCCCCAAACTCCACCAGAAATGAATCTTTGCTGGTGCAGCCTCTTGGAGCAGGAGGCCTTGCAGGTTCCCAAAGACTCATTTCTGGCAGAGTTTGGGGGAGAGAAAGAAAGACTTTTGCTGCTTTCCTTGCGTGCAGCCAGAAGCAGAAGAAGAAAGAAGCAGAAAGAAGCAAATCAATGGCCAAGTGAGGTGAGTGGGGTGAGTGAGGCAAGTTTTCCCCCTCCACCCTTTCCCTCCTGCCCTCACTACCTTGTGTTGTTCGCAATGCAAGCGACACAAGCCTTGTGTTCCCATACAGCCTGGATTAATTGCTATGGGAGTGACATTTCTTTGCAGACCACCAAAATTTACTTGTGGACCACCAATGGTCCCTGGCCCACTGGTTGTTGACCACTGGTTTAGTATTGAATACTGCAGAGACAAATATATTGTACAGTACCTGTTGGAACAGCTGTCTGAGATTCCTGTGATTTCTTCACCACTGTAGTCCTGACATCCAGGGGGATCAAGAGAATGTTGTATTTTATTTTATTTTTATTTAGCAAAGTCTCCTGCAGGGTGGTTAGCCCAGCAGGAGAGTGACCTGGATTTTAGCTTGGATATAATATCCTATCCATGAGGAACCCTCTCCCCAGGCCATGACCAAGAGAAAACCCATAGTCATAGTTATTTTCACTGCTCATACTGGCTACTTTTAAGAAAAACTGAATATGAAAGAAGCCAGCCAGACCTTCAGCTATCCCGGTGTTTAAATTTCCACTACTATAAGATGTGTAGACTTCAATCCCCAAAATTCCCCATGCAAAATATGTAGACTTTCCCAGCTGGCTGGGAAATTTGGGGGGGCTGAAGTCCATTCCTGGACAATTGTCAAGTTGTGGTGATGAGAAACACCACACAACCCTATTGGCCTTATTGTAGGCTTTTGCTTGCTTCTTGCATTTGGAGAGGGAAGGCCTCCCTGTTCCTTCCAGGTGATATTAGAGGGGCCTGATCCATTACACATTGGCTTTCCAGATGGGAAAGGTGAAAACCATCTGAAAACTGTCCTTAGAATTAAGCAGCTTGTTGGAGAGAGCAGGACATCCACAGGAGAAGCTGCTCAAAGGCTCAATGTACAGATTTGGTGAAGTGACCTGATGAACCAAAGGTAGTTATATAAACTTTGGGAAAGCTGTCATTCAGTTTTCCTTTACTGTGCTTCTGAGGAAGTTAGTTGTAGCCTCACTACAGAACCACTACCATAAAAGTCTCTGTCAAATATTTCATGATCTAAAATTAAATGATAGGCTGAGAGCTAAACGTTGGAAGGAGAACAAAAGTAAGAATTTTATAATAAAAAGTGTCCAAATTTGCGGTATCTGCTATCCCGCATCAGATGGGCGTCTCATGTTAGGGAGCAAAGGAGAAAGAAACGACAGGAGACGAAGTTCCTTGGGATGAGTGCGCCCAGAATGTCTTGGTGCACGCTCTTTTATTATGCTTCTTCACAAAGGGGGTGATTTTTTTCAGAGCCTAGGTCAAGCCCAGGTCAAACAGGATACGCAAGATTTGCAGCAGTTCAGGTCAGGCAGGAAAACAGGATATGCATGATTTACAGCTCGAGCAGGATATACCTGCTTTACAAAGCTGCATACCAGACAATTTACTCATGATGTGAATAAGCTGTTAGCTCCTTGTCCCTTGTTCGTGCCTTGCAAAGGTCACTGAAGAGACAGAAGTTTAATGATTACACGTGAATGATACAATGTTGCAATGATACACAGTTGCAAACACATGAATGATACATAGTTACAACATCTCCTCTGTTTTTATTATTTATGACGAGTCTTCTTCCTCGTCCGAGAAGACAGGAACCATTTTTCTGAAATGTTCACCATCCCCGTCATCTAGGTAGGAGTGCGACCCATCAGCGTCAGGGTTGTCCAAGGAGCGGTAACTCAGCAATGACATTTTTTCATCCGGTGTTAAGGACATAACATGAGCTTGCAATAACACATTAACATTAGCAGTTATGGAGGATAATTGATTTTTCAAAAATTGCAATATTCTATTAAAACAACAAGGTCCTATAATACATATCAATATAATGATTATTAATGATCCTGCCAATGCAGTTAAAAAGGTTGTAAGCCATGGTGAAATAGAAAACAAGCCTTGATACCAATTATACATGTTTAACCTTTCTTTTTCTCTATCTTTTAAGCGTTTTTCTAATTCTTTCATAGAATCCAACACGACCCCCCTGCTATCAGCATAAAAACAACATTCTTCTTTAAGCGCAGCACATAATCCCCCTTGTTTTAAAAATAACAGATCTAAGCCTCTACGATTTTGCAAGACTACTTCCGAGAGGGACGTCAAGGAGTCTTGCAAAGCTATAATTGATTTCTCAATTCATCAATGGCTGAACCCAGAGCTGTAATTCTTTGGTCAGAGATAGCTAGTCCTGCAATGCGAGTGGCAGTAATGAGATCACCCTTAGTGCCCGGATCCTAATAAATATGTCCAGTTGAAACACATGACCAGTCTTTGCAAAAGTAATCCGACAACCCCCCGCAGTCGAGAAGTCGTTGGGCAGGGGACTGAGTGTTGGAAACGGGCTGTCCGGGGCATACGTAAAACCTATATTCATTTACAACTCTATGACTAGGCTCCGTTGGATGAGAAGGCGAGTTGTAGGCGGTGGAGCCTACAAGCATTTCTGCCAAATCGAATTGAAGTGGTGGGTAGAAGTCTTCTATGCGAGAAAAAATGGTTGTAGAGTTTAAACGAACGCCTTGAAAGTCAGTTATAGTCCAAGTAATATTATATCTTCTATGAGACTTCTGCGGATCATCATGGACAGTTCTTTTGAAGCGTCGTTTGTTGACAGGATCAGAGTTCGGGTATATAAAAGCATCACAAGTAGGAGAGAGGACTATGGACAAGTTAGTTGTAGAACATTTACGAGATGAGAAGGGAATGCAATTAGTAGAAAAAGGATAATAATTACAATAATGACAATGAAGATCAATTTGGTCATTCATCAAGGATGTTAGTTGGGTTGAAGGAACCCGTAATACAAGAGAAGGACATTTAGGTCCCCCTATATCTAACTTGAATAGAGGAAAAGATTTTAAGGTTCTTTTCCATAGGAAGAGTAAAGAAGGAACAAAAGAGCGAGTGGTAGAGTGTTCTGTAAACAAAACAGAAGTGACAGAGTGAAAGCTACGGGTAGCATTTTCATGACGTACCCACATGGAACAAGTATAATAGCCTTCTATTAATGAAGTGGCTTTAACACGAATAATCTTTTGACAGGAAGCATAGGTTTTGTTGAAGTATGTGTGAATATAAGGAGATAGATTTATGGGAAGATTATCATGCCAACAAAAAATAGGACAGTCACTATCATAATTAATAAAGCGAAATTCTAATGAGGTCCAATGACCATGTTGAACAAAGGTATAAGTAGGATATGAATAAAGTAGAAATTGCAAAGAGGATATAGGCAAGAATATCAGGAAGAGTTTAAGATGCAGATGTAGCAGAGGAATTCCCATGATAGAGTCTTACCGCCCGACCAGGGACCCAGCAAGTGGTTTTGTCTGGTAGTAGAATCGCAGCGTAGCCTCGTCCCCAGGTGAGAAGCTCAGCGGGACCCTGCCAGACAGGATCTGGCAATCTGCGATAATATACCAGAGGTCTGTTAGGCAGGGGTGAGAGGGAGGAAAAATGACATGAAGCAGCAGAAGTGGGAGGAATGCCAGTCAGATTAAGAAAATTTAAAGTGTAAAGACAAATGTTAAGAGAATTTTGCAATGCTGGGAGGTTCGGGGTTTTTTCCCACAACGAATATCGATCAAGAGCACGTTTCAGAGATAAGTTCACTCGTTCCACAATAGCCTGCCCCTGGGTGTTGTAGGGAATCCCAAACTTGTGGGTTACATCCCATCTGTTACAGAAGTCCTGGAAAGCAGAACTTGTATAGGCAGGTCCATTGTCTGTTTTGATTTCTTTTGAACGTCCCAGCGAGGCAAAGGTACGAATTGAATGATTGATGACATGTTTTACAGTTTCTCCCCTTTGAAGAGTAGCCAGAATAAACCCTGAATATGTATCGATTGAAACGTGCAAATATTTCCAAGGGGCAAAAGGTGGATACTGAGTTACATCCATTTGCCAAATTTCACAAGCTTTTAATCCTCTAGGATTTACTCCTATGGGAATGGAATGTCCTTGCTTACTACATGTGGGGTGTTGTAACTATGTATCATTCATGTGATTGCAACTATGTATCAGTGCAACCATGTACCATCCTAGCATTGTAACGATGTAGCTTTCTTGTATAAACATTAGACTCCTGTCTCTTCAGTTATCTTTGCCAGACATGCATAAGAAAAGGGGAGTTAAGCAGCTGTCAATGCAGAATGATATTCTAACTGACCTGGATCATTATAAATCACACACTTCCTGCTACCCTGATATCTTAACTAACCTGAGCTATTATTAATCATATGTATTCCTGCTGACCTAAACTATTATAACTCATGTATGTCTTGATTACCTTGGGCTTTGAAGTATTTCACCCCCCTGTGAAAAAGCATAATAAAAGAGCCTGTGCCGAGGCATTCGGGGCGCGCTCATCCCAAGAAACCTCATCTCGTGTTGTTTCTTCCTCCTTCGCTCCCTCTCATGAGGCGCCCATCTAATGCGGGATGGCAGATACTGCATTTTGGTGACCCCGACGTGATTCCCTAAGGGGGATACTCAGCGGCGCGCCCATATCTTACCAGCTCGGTCGGAGCTGTGCATCGCCAGGCGCCTGAGCGAATTGCACATCATTGGATCTGAAAGACGGTCTCGACTTTAGTAAGTATGGGTGGAAGCTTTTCTCAACAGCAGAAGGAATTGAGAGAGCTAGTCGCTTCTTCTAAATACTCTGCTAATTTAAAAGGCTTTCCCATAAAAAGGAAATCTATTGCTACGTTATTGGCTTATGTGTGGCAACATTGTCCCAATTATCCAGAGAGAGGGTCCTTAAAAATTTTCCAATTGGCAAAAAATTGGTGAACATCTCCATTGTCCTCCTCATGCACCTATTGGCTTTTTGGTCACTTGGAGGAAAATTATGGAGGCTTTAAAGGTCCATCAAAAAATAGAAGCAGGGAGTGTGTTTGAATCTCCCCTGCCAAGTTATGATAACTTTTTAATTTTCTCTAACTCAGGCAGAAGCTGCTACATTCCATTCCCATAGGAGTAAAATCCTAGAGGATTAAAAGCTTGTGAAATTTGGCAAATGGATGTAACTTAGTATCCACCTTTTGCCCCATGGAAATATTTGCACGTTTCAATAGATACATATTCAGGATTTATTCTGGCTACTCCTCAAAGGGGAGAAGCTGTAAAACATGTCATCAATTATTCAATTCGTACCTTTGCCTCGCTGGGACGTCCAAAAGAAATCAAAAAAGACAATGGATCTGCCTACACAAGTTCTGCTTTTCAGGACTTCTGTAACAGATGGGATGTAATCCACAAGTTTGGGATTCCCTGCAACAGCCCACGGGGCAGGCTATTAGGCTATTGTGTAATGAGCTCACTTATCTCTGAAACGTGCTCTTAATTGGTATTCATTGCGGGAAAAAACCCCGAACCTCCCAGCATTGCAAAATTCTCTTAAACTTTCTCAATCTAACTGGAATTCCTCCTACTTCTGCTGCTTTTCATCATTTTTCCTCCCCCTCTCCCCCTCCTAACAGACCTTTGGTATATTACCGTAGATTGCCAGATCCTGCCTGGCAGGGTCCTGCTGAACTTCTTACTTGGGGGAGAGGATACGCTGCGATCTTACTGCCAGACAAAACCACTCTCTGGATCCCTGGTCGGGCAGTAAGACCTTATCATGGGAATTCCTCTGCTACATCTGTATCTTAAAAATCTTTCCTGATATTCTTGCCTATATCTTCTTTGCAATTTCTACCTTACTTCAACAAAACCTATGCTTCCTGTCAAAAGACTATTCGTGTTAAAATCATTTCATTAACAGAAGGCTATTATACTTGTTCCATGAGTGTACGTCATGAAAATGCTACCCATAGTTTTCACTCTGTCACTTCTGTTTTATTTTAAAGAACACTCTACCCCTCGCTCTTTTGTTCCTTCTTTACTCTTCCTATGGAAAGGAACCTTAAAATCTTTTCCTCTTTTCAATCTAAACATAGGGGGACCTAAATGTCCTTATATTGTATCAAGGGTTTCCCCACCCCATTTAACGTCCTTGATGAATGATCAAGTTAATCTTCATTGTCATTATTGTAATTATTATCCTTTTTCTATTAATTGTATTCCTTCCTCATCTGGTAAATGTTCTACAACTAATTTGTCCATAAGCCTCTCTCCTGCTTGTCATGCTTTTATATACCCAAACTCTGATCCTGTCAACAAACGACGCTTCAAAAGAACTGCCCATGACGATCCGCAGAAGCCTCATAGAAGAGATAATATTGCCTGGACTATAACTAACTTTCAAAAAGTTCGTTTAAGTTATACAACCAATTTCTCTTGCATAAAAGACTTCTACCCACCACTTCAATTCAATTTGGCAGACGCACCCACACAACCGGGGGATATTCTGCAATCCACATCACTGCAGGAGGAACTTTAACATCACGCCTGAAAGGAATGTATTTTATCCCTGGCAATAATTTTGTTTGAGTTTGTTACACTGGTTTCATGGCATGTATCCACGAGGATGAAATTGTTAAATCCAAATCATTTTTGCATTCAAGTATGGCTTGTGAGTATAACTCTGATGATTTTATATCCCTACAGGTATCCATGTAACACCCCCTCTCTTGCAAAATCGTAGAGGCTTAGATCTGTTATTTTTAAAACAAGGGGGATTGTGTGCTGCGCTTAAAGAAGAATGTTGTTTTTATGCTGATGGCGGGGGGGGTTTAAAGGAGAATGTTGTCTTTATGCTGATAGCAGGGGGTGTTTAAAGGAGAATGATGTTTTTATGCTGATAGCAGGGGGGTCGTGCTGGATTCTATGAATGAATTAGAAAAACGTTTAAAAGATAGAGAAAAAAAAAGGTCAAACATGTATAATTGGTATCAAGGTTCATTTTCTATTTCACCATGGCTTACAACCCTTTTAACTGCATTGGCAGGACCATTAATAATCATTATATTGATATGTATTATAGGACCTTGTTGTTTTAATAGAATATTGCATTTTTTTAAAGATCAATTATCTTCCATGACTGCTGATGTTGATGTGTTATTGCAAGCTCATGTTATGTCTTTAACACCGGATGAAGAAATGTCATTGCTGAGTTACCGCTCCTTGGACAACCCTGACGCTGACAGGTCGCACGCCTGCCTAGATGACGGGGATGGAGAACATTTCAGAAAAATAGTTTCTGTCTTCTTGGACAAGGAAGAAGACTCATCATAAAATAATAAAAACAAAGGAGATGTTGTAACTATGTATCATTCATGTGATTGCAACTATGTATCAGTGCAACCATGTACCATCCTAGCATTGTAACGATGTAGCTTTCTTGTATAAACATTAGACTCCTGTCTCTTCAGTTATCTTTGCCAGACATGCATAAGAAAAGGGGAGTTAAGCAGCTGTCAATGCAGAATGATATTCTAACTGACCTGGATCGTTATAAATCACACACTTCCTGCTACCCTGATATCTTAACTAACCTGAGCTATTATTAAACATATGTATTCCTGCTGACCTAAACTATTATAACTCATGTATGTCTTGATTACCTTGGGCTTTGAAGTATTTCACCCCCCTGTGAAAAAGCATAATAAAAGAGCCTGTGCCGAGGCATTTGGGGCGCGCTCATCCCAAGAAACCTCATCTTGTGTCGTTTCTTCCTCCTTCGTTCCCTCTCATGAGGCGCCCATCTAATGCGGGATGGCAGATACCGCAGTGGGGCATTGTTGAATAATGGCAGCAGCTTCTGCCTGAGTTAGAGAAAATTGTTTTTGTAATGCTTTTTTATTTTGGTGAAAATAGTCATGGCTTTGGGCTGCTGTCAGATTACAAATTGATTTACCTGATGCACCTGCTGCAGCTGCGTCTGCCACCTTGTTTCCCTCCTGTAATATACCAGGAAGAGGTTGATGGCTCCTGATATGTGCTACAAAAAATGGATGTGTGCGGTTGTTGATACATTGCTGTAGAGGAAGCAATAACTTTAACAAAGAAACAGATATGCTAGGAGATAAATAGGCTTGATATATATTTTTCAAAATCTGAGAAACGTATAAGGAATCTACTATTAAATTAAAAGGAGCTTTTTGAAACTGTTGAAATGCAATAAGAGATGCAGCAAGTTCTGCCTGTTGAGCAGAAGATTGCGGAGGGGTAATTTTAGTTTTCCACTCTCCCTCCTGGTACCATGCACAAGCACCATACATTTTCCCCCCATCTGCATAAAGCGTAGGTGCATCTACTAATGGAGATATTGAGAGGGGGGATTGCCATTCAAAAGGGAGAGTTTTAAGAAAAGTGAAACGTGGGTCCGCTGGTAAATGGCAAGAAGTTCGCCCTGGCCACTCTTCTAAAGCGTACTGTAGTTCTTCTGAATTACACCATAGCATTTCCCATGTGGTCAGTGAGCAAGGAGTGAATATTGAAACAGGCTCACATCCCATGAGTTGTTTACATCTTTGTCGACCTTTAAAGATCAACTGGGAATATGCAGAGGTTTTACTAGTGATTGTGGTCCGTGGGGTGTGAGACAAATGCAGCCATTCTAAAATCAGAACCTGTGTCTGATGAGATTGCATAATAACAGCTGTTGGTCTCTGAACAGTATTTAGTAAAGCAATTGATAAAGGGCAATTCTCGAGAGCTCGATCCACCCATCGAGTAGCCAGTGAATGGGAAACGTCTTTTAATGCTTGCAACTGCTCTTTATTTAGAATGATAACATCAGACGGGGCTTTACCTTGTGTGAGGGCATTAAAAAGAGGAGCTAATGTAGCTGTGGTCAAACCCAAATAAGGACGTGCCCAATTTAAGGTTCCCAGGAACTGTTGTAAGGTCACAAGTGTGGGTTTCGGGGGAAGTGTTGGGACGGGAAGGGAAGGAACAGCAGCTGAAGCAAGTAACTTGTGACCTAAATAGGAAAAGGGTGGTTTGGATTGTACTTTTTCTGGGGCTATTGTGAGACCTGCTTTACCTAAAATGGAGGTCAGGCACGGCAGAGTTTTTAATACCGTGCCCTTTGGGCCAGGTGCAGATACCAATATATCATCCATGTAATGATAGACTAAAAAATGAGGATATTTGTCCCTGTATGTTTGCAAGGCTAAATCCACAAAAAATTGACACATAGTTGGACTGTTTAACATGCCTTGCAGTAAGACTTTCCATTGATATCGTTTGGTAGGTCTCTGATTATTTAAGGTTGGCACTGTAAAAGCAAATAATTTTCTATCTAACTGGTGTAATGGAATGGAGAAAAAACAGTCTTTTAAATCGATAATGATAAGGTCATACTCTTGAGGAATTATGTTAGGATTTGGAAGACCACATTGCAGGGGTCCCATTGGAAGGAGGACCGAATTCACAGCCCTTAAATCCTGAAGGAGGCGCCAAGCGCCGTTTTTCTTTTTGATAACAAAAACTGGGGTATTATATGGACTCAATGAAGGTTCTAGATGACCTCTATCTAATTGTTCTTGAACAAGAGAATGTAAGGCTTCAAGCTTTATAGAAGGGAGAGGCCACTGATCAATCCACACAGGGTTATTGTGAGTCAAATGCAAGCGAAGCATGATTAGTGGAGGGTAAGTTGTACATTAAACTGTGACATAAGGTCTCTTCCCCACAAATTAGTATACAGAGGAATTACAGCTGGTTTAATATAAGCAACACATTGAGATTCAGGGGAATGGGCTTTTACCCAGTTTCTGCTAATGCGAGTCTCCTGGAGTCCCCCCACTCCTCTCACCGCTGGTGCCACATCTGCAGGCCAGGTGTTCGGCCACTCAGCGGTTCGGATGACGGAAATATCCGCTCCAGTATCTAAAAGACCAAGAAAGGATCGACCATTCAATAAGAATGTTACCGTAGGTTTTGGTTGACTAATTGGTCTTTCAATTGCATAGAGTTGCTCTTGTTGTTGGTCTAAGAGCACAATCATTTTTGCCACAACATCCCCCTCATTTATAGTAACTTCTGTATTAGCTAGTACAGACAGACAGACATCAGACAATACAGTGGGGTCATGCAGAAAAGGAGAGGCAAGAATACCTTGTTCAGCTAAATCCCTTACAGGAAAGACTAGCACTGGAATATCGGGGGGCACATGAAAAGGCTGAACAGGATGTACAAAGAGAAAGTCAGCGACACCAGGAAGATAAGTAACAGTTTCATTAGCAACAAGATCATAAGCGAAAGAAGAAAAGTTGCAAGTTTCAGCAGCCTTTGTTGTGGGGCTGGCTGCCTGCCCCGTTTCTAGTTTCCCTGATTCAAAAAAGGTTTTTGAATGATTGCAGGGTTATTCTGCTGTTCATTCTTTTGGACTCTGCACTGATTAGCCCAGTGATAGCCCTTTTGGCATCGAGGGCATGGCGTCTTTGGGCGAGCTACCTGGTTTCTTGACATATTTGCTCCCCTGCCTAGGGCCCTGCATTGGCTCTTAAAGTGGCCTGGCTTGCCACAATTAAAACAATTGCCCATTTTGCGAGTATTTTGTTGGGAAATGGGAAGAAGAGAGCCCATGTTCTGCTGCATGCCTTCAATAATGGTTGTAGCCAGAGTAGACATGGAATGGCATGTGGTTCCTATGATTCGGCAGGCTGTAAAATAATCTGCCAAGGTAACATTTTTCTTATTAATTAATGGTTGCAAAACTTTCTGACAATCAGCGTTTGCGTTTTCAAAGGCAAGTTTTAAACTTAATTCATTACAAGCCTCCTCATTATCAATTTGTCTCTCTAAGGCTTCTGTGAGATGGTTTATAAAGGAGGAAAAAGGCTCAGAAGGTCCTTGAATAACTTTAGAGAAAGATTTGGGCATGCATCCCGCATTATCAATTTTTCGAGATGCGGCCAAAGCACAATCCTGTAATATGGGGAAAGCAGCTGCATCTGTGGCAGTCTGCTGGGCAATGGTAAGCATAGTGCCCGTACCGTTAAGCATATCTAAAATGACATTTGCCGGCAAGCCTCTAGCGGCTGCGGCTGTGGTACGTTTGTGAAATTCTGACTCCCAGATCAAAAATTGTGAAGGCGTGAGAATCATGGCAAATAATGTATGCCAATCAGCATTTATCAAGTCAGCGCCTGGTTGGGTTATTGATCCTAAAAGACCCTGTACATAACGAGATTGAATACCATTCTCCTTGCAAGCTGCTTTTAAATCCTTAATTATTTTATACGGCATTGGGGTATACTGAGGAGCTGGGGGATTGCCGGCTTGTATGACAGGATAAAGGGAGGCAGCTGCAAGGGTGTCCTCATCCATTTCCCCTTCATAAAAGGCTTGTTGAATGGCTTTTACAACATCCTCCCCCCACCTCGGGAGGGTGGTGGAGGACACGGGGGCTCTACATTTAAGGAAGTGGATTGAATGGAGGGAGGCTCCCGTAATGACTTATGATCATTGGGAGCGGAGGGTTGAAGGACAGAAAAGTTATCATAACTTGGTGGGGGAGATTCAAATACACTCCCTGCTTCTATTTTATAATGGACTTTTAAAGCCTCCATAATTTTCCTCCAAGTGACCAAAATGCCAATAGGTGCACGAGGAGGACTATGGAGATATTCACCAATTTTTTGCCAAGTAGAAATTTTTAAGGACCCTTTCTCTGGATAATTGGGACAATGTTGCCACACATAAGTCAATAAAGTAGCAATAGGTTTCATTTTTACAGGCGAGCCCTTTAAATTAGCAGAATATTTAGAAGAAGAATCGACTAACTCCCTCATTTCCTTCAGATGCTCTGTCTGTTGTTGAGAAAAGTTTCCGCCCATACTTACGAAAGTCGAGACCGTGTTTCAGATCCGATGATGTGCAGTTCGCTTCAGGCCTGGCGATGCACAGCTCCCATCGAGCGGGTAAGATATGAGCGCGTTGCAACGTATCCCCCTTAGGGAATCACGTCGGGGTCACCAGAATGCAGTATCTGCTATCCCGCATCAGATGGGCATCTCATGATAGGGAGCAAAGGAGAAAGAAATGACAGGAGATGAAGTTCCTTGGGATGAGTGCGCCCAGAATGTCTTGGTGCACGCTCTTTTATTATGCTTCTTCACAAAGGGGGTGATTTTTTTCAGAGCCTAGGTCAAGCCCAGGTCAAACAGGATATGCAAGATTTACAATAGCTCAGGTCAGGCAGGATACCAGGTCAAACAGGATATGCAAGATTTGCAGCAGTTCAGGTCAGGCAGGAAAATAGGATATGCATGATTTACAGCTCGAGCAGGATATACCTGCTTTACAAAGCTGCATACCAGACAATTTACTCATGATGTGAATAAGCTGTTAGCTCCTTGTCCCTTGTTCGTGCCTTGCAAAGGTCACTGAAGAGACAGAAGTTTAATGATTACACGTGAATGATACAATGTTGCAATGATACACAGTTGCAAATACATGAATGATACATAGTTACAACACAAATTTCAGTGTATATTTTCCCTCTTCAATTTGGACACATTTCGGACATAAATACCAGAATGTGACTGTAGCTTTGGCCAAAAATAGCTTTGACAAATGGCTGCAGCAAGTCAGTCTTTTCTCCATTTAAGATTATTGAAGAATGCTCAAAGCACTCAATGTTAAAAGCATGTATTAGATCCAATGATTATATATATACACACATACTTAGAGTATATCCACTGATTTCAGCTGAATTTACTTCTGTGTAGATGTATGCTGGAGTGTGTTAGGTATTTGGACAAGGGTTCAAGTAAATGGAGACAGTCTTTGAATGTGAACTTTCAGCTCTTTATTGCATAGTGACTTCTCAAAACAATAACAGTGAACTCTGCCTTATATAGGCAACCTTTGTGAGAATTGTCCAATAGCGAGCTATGAACGCTAGCTCCTTAAACCAATAATAATCCTCTGTTAAGGGCCAATCGGATTCCTAAGAACTAACCAATCTGATTTGGCCGCCTAACAGCCAATCAGAAGTGCAGGGCCAGAACCCTGCACTTTACCTCAAGCTCATACTTTATTAACTATGGTACATACACAACACCCCTTCCCCCTGGCTTCTTAATTATTTGTAGTTATATAGTCCTTTAAATAGGACGGTTGTCTTTTAAATCTTTCGGATTTTCTTTGGACTGGTTGATTGCAATCCTGTTGAAGTAGATTGTTGTTTGGCAGTATCTCTGCTTCTTGCTCAGGTGCAATTTCTTGTGGTGCAAACAATTCTCCTTCCTGCTCCATTTCCTGAGTCTCACTTGATTCATCGCTCGCTTCGAGCAGGTTCCCTGGAACGTCATCTTCTTCTGTACCTCCCCCCCCCTCGGTTTGGTCATGGGGGAGTTGTTGACTGGCCGTATTGAGTCGTGACCGTAATTGGTCGATATGCCGTTTCCACAGTCTATTGTCACAGCATCTTACTACGTAGGATTTGGGGCCAGTCACTCGCACTACCGTTGCCTCTATCCATAATGGATCGCCTGATAAGTTTCGTGCGTAAATGCGGTCTCCTACCTGGAAAGTGCAACAGCGGCCACTGGATCCTATTGGCTTTTCCGGTTCGTAAGCAGGGTGCAACTGGTCGAGGTGGGAACGGAGTCTTCGTCCCATCAGTAGTTCTGCGGGAGTTCTGCCAGTGACGCTATGAGGAGTTATGTGTTGCAGAAAGAGAATTTGGTTGACTTTGTCATCGATATTGTCATAGTCTATTTTTTGCAAAGTCTTTTTAACAAATTGGATCATGCGTTCCACTTGGCCATTGGTCACAGGGTGCGCAGGTGAGGTGAGTGCATGGCGGATGCTGCGGTCAGCGTGGTACTGCTCGAACATCAATGCCGTAAACTGTGGCCCGTTATTGGACACCAGGACGTCAGGCAATCTGTGGGTTGCAAAGAGTCTATTTAGGATCTTAATCACTGCCTCAGAAGTTGTGGCCGTCATACGATGAATCTCTAACCAATTGGAGTATGCGTCGACTGTCAGCAGGAAGGTATATCCTTTGGTTGGCCCCGCAAAATTCAGGTGGATTCTGGACCAGGGTCCAGGTGGCGTCTCCCACTCAGTAGGCATGGCTTTTGATGGGGCGTTGCTGGCTTGTTGGCAATTGTTACACGCTTTGACCCACTGCTCGATTTGCTGGTCCATGCCCGGCCACCATGCGTAGCTTCGTGCAAGTGCTTTCATCCGCACGATGTCGGGGTGGCCCTCATGCAGAATTTGTAGCAGCATCTTCCGGAGTCATTGTGGGACAATAACTCTATCGCCCCAGATGACACAGCCTTTTTGGGGAAAAAGTACAGTCTGTCTTGCTTTACACAGCGCGAAGTCATCTGAGACTTGGTCCAATGGCCATCCGCGCTCTACCCAGCCTAGGACTCGAGTTAGGATGTGGTCTCGTTTGGTTTCTCTCGCGATGTCTCGGGCGGTCATAGGCGGCGAGTTGAGTGTTTCAATCTGCAACGTGGTTGCCATTGGTGCCGGATCGTCGAGAGTCTTTGGACGCGGTGCTCGGCTTAATGCGTCGGCATGGGGAATGGCTTTCCCTGGGCGATATTGAAGGCGATAATTATAAGCAGCGAGGAATTCTGACCATCAGGTCATTCTAGGGGATAATATGTAGGGGGTTGGCTTGTCCCCAGCTATTATCCCAAGCAACGGTTTGTGGTCAGTTATAATGGTGAATGTCCTTCCATACACATATTCATGAAATTTCTTTACAGCTGAAACGATTGCGAGAGCTTCCTTATCAATTTGTCCATAGTTCCGCTCTACATGTGAAAGAGTCTTCGAAAAGTATGCAACAGGGGCTTCGTTCCCATTAGGCAGTACATGACTCAAAATGGCGCCCACCCCGAAGGGCGAGGCATCGCAGGTTATAACTAATGGTAAAGTCTCGTTATACTGCATAAGTACAGCGTCAGATGTGAGCAATTTTTTAACATTCCAGAATGCTTGTTCTTCCTGGTAACCCCATACCCACAATGCTTTTTTATCTAATAACCGGTGTAACGGTTCAGCAACAGTCGCCTTATGCGGTAAAAATAAATTATACAAATTAATGAGGCCTAAGAATGCCTGGAGATCGGCCTTGTTATGTGGCCTGGGAGCATTTTTTATCGCCTTTAATTTACTTTCGGTAGGGTGGATGCCCTGGCTATCAATCCGATACCCTAGAAACTCAACACTGTCAGTATATAAATGACATTTATTTTTTTTCACCTTAAGTCCTGCCTCTTGGAATTTTTTAAGAACACAATTCAAACGATCCTGCAAGATTTTTTTGGTAGGGGCTGCAATTAATACGTCATCAAAATACGGAACCACACCTTTGATTCCCTGTAACAACCTTTCCATGAGGCTTTGGAATATCTCCAGGGCCACACTAACCCCAAATTGCAATCGAGTGCATTTAAAAGCACCTCTGTGCGTTACAATTGTTTGGGCTTGGGCCGTCTTTTCATCCACTGGTAGTTGTTGATAAGCTTGAGCTAAATCTAATTTAGCGAAAACCTTTCCGCCTCCCAAGGAATGGAGGAGGTGCTGCACCACCGGAACTGGATACGCATTCTGCTGTTGGGCGTGGTTTAAAGTGGCCCGGTAGTCCCCACAAATTCGGATTGACCCATCTGGCTTAATGGGTGTTACAATAGGGGTTTCCCATGGAGAGTGATCGATGGGCTTCAACACCCTTTGAGCAATTAGCTTGTTGAGTTGTTCGTCGACCTTAGCTTTAAGAGCGAATGGAACTCGACGGGGCTTCAAGCGATCTAGACTAAATGAGATTGGGGTCCCCTTATACTTGCCTAAATGGTCCGCAAAGACGTCGCTGAACTCAGAAATAAGGTCTTCCTCCCACTCACAACCACCGACTCGGTTCACGCCGGCCACTTCGATGCCGAGTGGCGCAAACCATTGGAGGCCTAATAGACTAGGCCTATCTCTGTCGATGATCGTTAGAGGTAAGTACGCTGTATGCTTTTTGAAGGAGACTCGGACTTGGCAGGACCTGACCACGGGGATTCGATTTCCTTGGTAATCCTTGAGGATGAGGCGTTGAAATTGGAGGTCTTGGTGTTGGATTGTGGAGATAAGTTGCTTGAGTGTCTTCCAAGACACCATCGAGAAGGACGATCCTGAGTCGACCTCCATGTGGTAAGGCTGGTTCTCGATGGCTACTGTGACTCGAATTTTCTTAGTGTCCAAAACTGAGGCATGACCTATAGTGATAGTATGGTGAGCCTCTTCTTTTTGCAAAGCTCGATTTCTGTAGGAGTGGTTTACTGGTTCTCGCCTGACAGGACGGTTTCATGTCAATTGGTGATAGTTGGCCCCTTTTGAGGCCTGGCTGGGTCCTGGTAAGCTTCAGCAGACCCGGCTGATGTGGCCTCGTTTCCCGCACTCATGGCAGAGTGCGTCGCGGAATTTGCATTCAGCCCTGGCATGGTTTGCTCCACAGCCAGCACAAGGGTGTAAGGGCTTAGGGCGAGGATCCCAGTCAGACCGCAGTCGATGGACCCCTTCTTCGTCACTGTCTGACGATGAAGACAGGTCCTCGTGGTGCGTGGTTAGTAGCTGCCCTTCTGAGTTGGGTGAGATTTCGCCGGTCGGTTGTGTTGCCGGAGTGCGGCTTCGCTGTAATTGTGCAGCCAACTTTTTGGTCGCCTCCATAGCCGTGGCTTCGGCGATGGCATCAGCAAGGCTGATGTTGCCTTTCGCCATCAGTTTGCTTTGCATGCCTAGTGCATCTAATCCCAAAATTACTCGATCTCTTAGTGCTTCTTCTAAATCGGCGAACCCGCAGAGGCCCCCTAAATTCTGGAGGTCCACCACGAAATCGGCCACACTCTCTCCTTTTTGCTGGTTCCTCCGATAAAACTCGTGGCGTCTCACGAGTGTAGGCACGGTTGGTGCGTAATGGTCTCTCAGGATGGGTTCGAGGTCGTCCCAGCTGATAGCTTTCACTTCTCGAGGTTTGGCGAGTGCTTTTGCCATTTTAAATACAGCTGGGCCGCAGTGCGTCAGGAACAGTGCCTGCTTTTTTGCTGGTGTGGCGTCCTTCAAATTATTCGTCTCAAGAAACATTTGGAAGCGATCCATGTAGGATTCCCAATCCTTTTGGTTTGGATTGAATGGAGCGGGTGGTACGATACCGCTGGACATGGTTCCGTTGTTGGTGTCGTCTTTCACGTGCTCAGTATTGATTCCTGGCTTCTTAGGTTCAGACATCTCCAAATCCCATCCTCGTCGCCAATGTTAGGTACTTGGACATGGGTTGGAGTAAATGGAGACAGTCTTTGAATGTGAACTTTCAGCTCTTTATTGCATAGTGACTTCTCAAAACAATAACAGTGAACTCTGCCTTATATATGCAACCTTTGTGAGAATTGTCCAATAGCGAGCTATGAACGATAGCTCCTTAAACCAATAATAATCCTCTGTTAAGGGCCAATCAGATTCCTAAGAACTAACCACTCCGATCTGGCCGCCTAACAGCCAATCAGAAGTGCAGGGCCAGAACCCTGCACTTTACCTCAAGCTCATACTTTATTAACTATGGTACATACACAACAGAGTGCATTTTAGCCTTTCTGAAAGAAACCAATATTAGAGACTTGCAACTATGACTTTTCATGATGTCTGTCCTTTGGAAGAAAAATATATATAAAAAAATGACCCAAAAAACCTTACTCTTTTTCCATCTGTTATTTCACTAGAAGGAACTCTAAGTGCCTTCTTTGTTAATTTTTTTTTTTTAAAACAATTTTATTAATTTTCTACAAACAAACAAGACAAACAAAACATTAAAACATCAATTCTCTTATGTACATACAGTGTGTCGGTTGGTTCATCAGTTTTGTGCATTCATTTTGTTGTCTCAATTACAGTTATATTACATAACAACTCATACTATCAATCCAAACTTATATATCCTAATATCGCTATTAAAAAAATCATTTGACTATACTTTTAATCATTCATGCTTTATGAGATAACAATACTTTAAATAGTTTATTCCATAACAAATCATATAATCATACCAAATCTATCCTAAAAACACTTTATAAGTATAATGTCAAATAACAAAGGCGAAAGCAAAAATAAAGATATTCCTTGCTATCTAACATTTTAAATATTCTATTATCGTATTTTGTCATCTAACCATTGATAAAAAAGATCCCAAATTTCATAAAATTGTTTATCCTCTTTCTCTCTAATTTCAAATGTCAATCTACTCATCTCAGCACATTCCAATATTTTCTTAATAATTTCTTCCTGTGATGGTATTTTCTCATTTTTCCAGTTTTTAGCAAATACAATCCTAGCCGCTGTTAATACATTTACAATCAGATATTTCAAGTCTTTACTGCATGTATCTGGTAAAATTCCCAAGAGAAAGAACTCCGGTTTCAAATCTATACGTTTCTTTGTCATTTTTTCCAACCACATGCGAATTTTAATCTAATATTTTTTAGCGTCATCACAGGTCCACCACATATGGTAATATGAGCCAGGTATCTGATGACATCTCCAGCATTTTTCAGATTTGTTCTTAAACATTCTTGCTATTCTTGTCGGGGGAAAGTGCCACCTGTAAAACATCTTATACAAATTTTCTTTATATGCTGTTGACATTGTCATTTTATAATTTTGAGACCACAATTTTTGCCATTTCTCTAAATCAATCCCATATCCAAAATTCTTCCCCCAAACAATCATAGCTTCTTTAACTTGTTCTTCCTCTAATTTAATTCCCAATAAGTAACCATATAATTTTTTAATCACCTTCTCATCAGTACCCATCAAGATCTTATCGAGGTCAGTCTGTTTATCATAGAATCCCTCCATTTTAGAATCTTCATCATACCTTGAATGTATTTGCACATATGAAAACCAATTCATCTTTATACCTTGTTCTTCTAAATTTGAATTGATTTAAATTCACCCTTTTCATCCAATAATTCCCCATATCTAACTGTTTGTTCCTTCTTATAAACTATAGGATAGGAAGTGCCTTCTTTGTTACTTTAAAATGAGGGTAGAACCTTTTTTTAAACCATCACTTTAGTAGAATTCATCTCAATTTCTTTATTAGGACTGGTTTCCCAATTACTCCAAAAACTTAGTGCCTACAAAAATCTCTGTTAAACATGACTTTAATTGTTTCTTAAGATACTTTTAATCAAAATAAAGAAATGAGAACATGGCATGCTGAGAAGTATAGTATCATCCTCTAGGATCATCTGTATTTTCAGGAATGCCTTTGGACCCCCTTGTAAGCTCACATACATTAATTTATAGTATTTATGAAGGATAGCTGCAAGCTAGTGATTTGTTCTAAAGCTTGCTAATATGCTCATTTAAAAAGTTCTAATGGCTGAACGGTGTCGAAGGGAGCATATGGCAAAATATCCATGGAATCCTACTCATGTTTGTTTCATGGATCATCAGTATTATAACTTCTATATTTATTCATTATGCATATATTATTTCTAGAACAATTTTAATGCAGTCTAAGTATTTTAGAACAAGTATGAAGAATAAGCAAAAATGTCTGTTGTTATAAAGTTGAATAGAAAGGGAAAAATAGGACATCTGAAAAACAGCAGATATATTGGCTCTATGCAGCCAAGTAGAAAAAAAGAAAACAGAATGAATTGAAATCTTGAATAAACCTAAATTGGAATGGTGTGATGAATTCATTAGGGTCCATTTTAGCAAGCTTTTCTGTATGAACAGAACAAAGCCCAACAAAGTTATCTTGAGATAAATACCAACAAAATGACAAGGGTATTGCAGAATGTACACACTCATGTACATTAATCCAGGATTCTCAACATCTTTCAAAGGTCCATCTATCCATCCACAGTTATTTTTCTGGGGACTTCAATCAAGCCTGTTTAAAGACAGTTCTCCCTAAGTTTGTGCAGTATGTGCAATTTTCCACCAGAGGGAAGAAATTTAGACCATGTGTACTGCCTCTGAAAGAGGCATATAGAGTAATCCCCCCCCACCTGGGTCCATCTGACCATTTTTCACTTCTGTCAGGCCCAAAGTACCTCTCAGAAAAAGAACTCAGCCAGTCATGAAAAGGGTTAAAATCTGGCCAGAGGCTGCTCTCAGTCAGCTTCAGGACTGTTTTGAAACCATTGAGTATTTGAACATCAAGACCTGCATGAATGCTGTACTCTCTTACATGAAAATGTGCACTAAGAGTGTAACAATGGACAAGTGCATCAGAGTCTATGGGAATTGTAAACCCTGGATGACTGCTGAGGTGTAGACACTTCTGAGAGCCTGGGATTCTGCCTTTAATGCAGGGGACAGGGATATATAGAGAAAGGCCAGGGCAAACCTTAGAAGAGGCATTAAGATGGCAAAACAACAGTATAAATATAAGGTGGAGAATCACCTAACAGATAACAAGCTGAAGCAAGTATGGCAGGGACTGCAGCACCTAAATAACTATAAGGGCAACACAAGGAACACGGTCAATGTTGTCACCTAATTGGTAGAGGAGTTGAACATCTTCCTCACCCACTATGAGGTGAAAAGACTAGATCCCGTAGCCTCTGCCTGCCAGCCTTCTGAATCCCAGCCACTCAACCTATGCAAACATTGAGTGACAGCTGCACTGAAGGCTGTGAATCCCAGTAAAGCTTCAGGTCCAGTTGGGTGCTGGGGATAGTGGTAAAGACTGGTGCTGATCAATTAGCAGGGGTTCTGAAAAAGATCATTAACAACTTCCTGCAAATGGCCTGTGTTCCATCATGCATGAAAACAGCTACTGTTGTCACAGTCCCCAAGAAAACAGCAAAACTGCCTAAATGACTCCAGATCTATCATGTTAATGTCAGTCGTGGTGAAATGCTTTGAAAGACTGAACCAGTCTTTCAAAGCATTTCATCACTACTAATGTTAATGTGATAGGTCTGTAATCATTTAGGACATGCCTCCCACCAGACTTTGACAAACATCAGTTTGTCTATAGGGGGAACAGGTTGACAGACGATGCCATAGCTACTGCCTTACATTCTGTAATGAGTCATCTGAAGAAATCTGGAAACTATGTCAGGGTGCTTTTCACTGACTACAGCTGAGCCTTCAATACTATCCTGCCAAGCATTCTTATCGAAAAGCTGACTGACTTGGATTTTCCCTCTTCC
Organism: Hydrophis major; assembly: GCA_033807585.1. Taxonomy (NCBI): domain Eukaryota; kingdom Metazoa; phylum Chordata; class Lepidosauria; order Squamata; family Elapidae; genus Hydrophis; species Hydrophis major. The sequence continues at coordinate 98,378,474 of CM066330.1, read as the reverse complement.
ATTTACAACTGGACAAAGACTTTCTGAGGGACCGACCACAAACAGTGAGGGCTGGGTCTGCCATACTTCCCTGAAGCTTAGCACTGGTTCCCCACAGGGCTGTGTGCTCAGTCTCTATCTGTACTGACTATACAAACATGATTGTATGTCATCTGACTCATCCACTGTGATCATTAAGTTAACGGATGATATTACCATATTGGGTCTCATTACAGGTGGAGATGAAACAATGTAGATGCGGGAGGTTCAAGTATTATCCTCATGATGCCTAGAAAACAATCTGAACCTAAACATTAGCAAGACAAAGGAGATGGTGTTAGATTTCTGGAAGAAGAGAGAGGAACCCACCCCACTTTACATGTGTGGAGAGAGTTTCCTCCTTTAAATTCCTGGGAGACTACCTCAGTGAAGATCTTACCTGGAAAATCAACACAATCCAGGTGGCCAGAAAGGCCCAACAGAGAATCCATTTCCATAGGGTCTTGCAAAATAATAAAGTAGAACATTGACTGATGACCTTTTCTACCAGTCCACAATAGAGAGCATCCTATCATATTGCATTATGGTGTGGTGTGCTGGCTTGACAGTCATGGATAGAAAGACATTACAGAGGGTAGTGAGCACAGCACAATACATCATGGGCTGCTCGCTGATACCACTAGATGACATCACTAGGGCTCGCTCCCCTAGAGTGAGGAAAATTCTCAGGGATGACACACACCCTTGTCAGCACTTCTTCACTCTCCTACCATTGGGTAGGAGATATAGCCAGCTGCACCAATAGGTATTATTATTATTATTATTATTATTATTATTATTATTATTATATTTTAATTTTCAAATACTTGTAGCGTGATTGTGATGTGGTGTTTGGGCACTGTGCTGGAGTGGCTTTCAAATTTCATTGTATTTGTGGAATGCAATGACAATAAAGGTAAATTCAAGTTCATTCAAATTCACATAGTGTAATAAGATTGGGACTGGGTTAGGAGCTTCTGTCCTCATTGTGAGTTGTGTTGGGTGAGTGCACAAAGGGAGGCTCAGCCAATGTCATTGTACACATGTTATACTCTGACAATAAAGGTAATAATAATAATAATAGGTAGTATGCCTTAAATTCTGATTGCTGAGAAGCAACAATGAAAAATATCAGCTTTCAGTCAAATTTATGAACTTCCAGAATGCATCCAATTGCCAATGTGTGACACAATGTGGATCATATAGATTGATTCCAGAGGAATCAAGTCTCTGGGGCAGATCTCAAGAAGATATAAGGAGAAGAAATGGAGTGTTTGTCCAACTACCCAAGTGTAAACTTATTTACGCTATATTTCCTTCTTTGGAGAATCATTATTCCGTAGCTTTTCATTTCCCCCCATATATTTCTTTCCTTCATGTACAACCAAACAGATGAATTTATGTTCAACCACTGAGATATCCAGATTAAAATTAAAATTTTTATGAGTTTTCTGCCAAATGATTGGATATTTATGAACAGAATCCAAAAGACCCATACTTGTCTAATTGTTGCTTGATTGCAACCAGCTACATGTCCACAGCATGCAGACGCCTTCATCTTCATTTCAGAAATCTTGTTTGGTCTCAACTTCTGATGTTATCTGAGGTTTGTTCAAAGGAAAGTCACCTCTAAAAAGAAATCAATAGAACCATTTATTCATGCAACAAATGTGGCAGGTTTGAAGAGTTGTCTTTTTGTATGAATACTCTTCCATCACTGAAAATTGGAGCTGGCAATTGAAAAAAAAGGTCCTTGGAAAGTTTGCTTTGCTTCAGTGGAGAAAATGTTGGTTTTTGGTGTTCTGTCCTTAATTAACATACTCGAGGTCCCCGCGTTTTGATTGGCCAAAGCGCGGGGCTCTCTGATTGGTCAGGCGAGCCGCATCGATTGGCTCGCTAGGAATCTCCCGTGATTGGTCCATTCGGATCGCGGGAGATTCAAAGCGGTGCTATTGGCTGCGGCCACCGCGGCGAAAGGAATAAAAGCCGCGGGCTTTTTTCCTTTTGCCAGTTCGGTTCCTACTTCCTAATAAAGAGCTTTGCACTAAAGTCACAGACTCCTGGCATCATTTCGCGGACACAACACTGGCGACGAAGGTGGGATCCAGACCCTGAACCAAACCACGTGTCCGACGGAAGCCAGTCGAACCACCGAGATGGCGAAAATTGCACCACCTGCACCCTTCAACCCCGCCACCGAGGACTGGGAATCGTTCTCCGACTGATTCCGCATGTACCACGAGTGCAGCGGCCTGAAGGACGCCACCGGCCCAATGAAACGCGCCGTCTTCCTGACCCACTGCGGGACCGAGGTCTTCCAGATGGCCAAGGCGCTTGCCAAACCCACTGATGCAACCGCGATGGACTGGGACATCCTCAAACCCATACTTCGGCAGCACTACGCTCCAGAGGTACCCATCCTGATCCGGTGCGACGAGTTCTACCGGCGGGACCAGAGGTCAGGTGAGAGCTTCAGGAACTTCGTTGCCGAGCTGCAGCGTTTAGGGGGGCTCTGTGAGTTCGATAACCTAAACGACGCCCTGCGAGACCAAATCGTGCTCGGGTTGTGGGACCCCGTCCCCAGAGCCGGCTGATGGCCAAGAGCAACATCAGCCTAGCAGACACCCTCACCGCAGCCGCAGCCGCCGAAGCAACCCGAACTTCCGCCGACCGCATGCGCAGACCGAACACTGGGGACCACAGCGGAAACAACAACCTGGAGAGGTCGACCGATCCCAAACCCGAGACGACCACCCACCAGGGCGATTTCCACTCGGCATCGGACACTTCCGATGATGAGGAGGACATCCATCGACTCCAGACAGGCCGCGACCTACGGAACCGGCGAGGTCGTAAGTCGAGGACCAACTGTGCCGGCTGCGGCGGCGACCACCCCAGGTCGGAATGCCGGTTTTTCGAATCGATCTGCCGGCATTGCGACAAGAAGGGACACAACGCCCGTGTCTGCCGCCTGAAGAAAAATTGCAGCCCGGCACGATGGGAACAGAATGACCGGAGGAGAGAAAGCACACCACCCCGGACCAGAGATCGCCCCTCGGACAGCCGATGGGACCGGAACGGGCGATCCTCGCGAGGCGGCGACAACCGGCGGAGAGAGGAGACCCACCAGACGGTCACCATCGGCTGCGCCATCTCCAACGACGCCCGGAAGATCCACGTGGAGGTAGGCATCGAAGGCCAGCCATGCAAAATGGAGGTGGACTCCGGGTCCTACCTCTCCATGATTGCATGGCATGAAATAAAGCACTTGGTGCCTACCCTCCAAAGGAGGAACGTAGACAGCCAGAGACTCATTGTAAAGGACTACCAGGGAAACCGCATCCCGGTAGTCGGAACCAAACACTTCAACATCATGTATAAGGGGCGCACCGAACGACTTCCCCTAACAATCGTCGACCGCGACCACCCAAGCCTACTGGGACTGCAATGGTTTGCCCCGCTCGACATCGCACTCACGGGAGTCGACCACGTCACCGACAACAGCTGGGAGCAGCAATTGGCCCGGGAGTTCCAAGAGGTCTTCGACGGAAACCTAGGCAAGTACCGAGGGCCCCTTATATCTTTCGACCTAGACCCTAACGTCCCCCCAAAACACCTGAAACCAAGGCGGGTGCCATTCGCACTGAAACCCAAGATAGACGAGCAAATTGACAAGCTCGTCAAACAAGGGGTTCTACAGCCCATAGACCACGCCCGGTGGGAGACCCCCATAGTCACCCCGATCAAGCCTGATGGGTCGGTGAGGATCTGTGGGGACTATAAGGCCACCCTAAATGGCGCGCTGCAACAAAGCGCCTAACCCGTCCCAGTAGTGCAACACCTACTGCACTCACTGGGAGGGGGCAAGGTTTTCGCCAAGCTCGACCTCGCCCAGGCATACCAACAGTTGCCGGTCGATGAGCAAATGGCAGAAGCGCAGACCATAGTCACCCACCGGGGGGCATTCAAATGCAACCGACTCCAATTCGGAGTCAGCGTGGCACCGGGCATATTCCAAAGCCTAATGGAGAGACTATTGCAAGGTATCAAGGGGGTTGTACCTTACTTCGACGACGTCCTAGTGTCGGCAGCCAACCAAGCCTAACTAGAGGCTCAACTAAGGGAGGTCCTAATCAAATTTAAAGAGACCGGACTAAAAGTCAAGAGGGAGAAATGCCAGCTATGCAAGGAACGAATAGAATTCCTGGGCTACCTCCTAGACCGTCACGGCATTCACCCCACAAACAAAAAAATCAAGGCCATCAAAGAAGCCCCCACACCCAAGTCAAAGACTGAGCTACAGGCGTTCTTGGGGTTACTGAACTTTTACAATGTTTTCCTACCCCAAAAGGCGACGGCAGCGGAGCCCTTGCATAGGCACCTGGACAAGGTGGCGACCTGGACTTGGGGGAAACACGAGCAAGCCGCCTTCCAAAGAACGAAGGACCTCCTCACCTCCGACGCCGTCCTCATACAATTCAACAAGACCCTACCTCTGGCAGTCACATGCGACGCATCACCCTTCGGCATCGGCGCTGTCCTCAGCCATACCCTTCCCGACAGAAAAGAAGCGCCCATCGCATTCTTTTCAAGGACCCTCACCAAACCGGAGCGGAACTATAGCCAACTGGACAAAGAGGCTCTGGCTATAGTTGCCGCCGTAAAACGATTCCATGAATATCTCTATGGCCGGACGTTCACCATCATAATGGATCACAAGCCGCTGCTGGGAATCCTTGCAGGAAACCGGGCCACCCCGAACATTCTGTCTCCCCGAATGACAAGGTGGTCCGAGTTCCTGGCAGCCTACAACTACGAACTCATATACAGACCGGGTAAGACGATCTCACATGCAGACGCCTTAAGCTGCTCGCCGCTACCGGAACCCGACACCGACCCAGCACCCACGACGACCACCCTCAGCATAGAGACTCTACCCAACCTGCCCATTACCGCGTCAGACATTGCTCAAGAGACTAATAAAGACAAAAGTCTGGCGCGGGTGTTGCATTGGGTGGAGAAAGGGTGGCCGGAAAGGGACAACGACGAGTCCATCAAAACGTTCCGAAACCGCCAAACGGAACTCTCTTTGTTAAAAGGGTGCATACTATGGGGGGATAGGGTGGTCATTCCGGAAAAGCTACATGGGAAGGTTTTGGAACTGCTACACGAGGGGCGCCCTGGCATCGTTAGGACTAAAGCCCTGGCCAGAAGTTACGCTTGGTGGCCAGGGATGGACAAACAAATAGAGGCCTGGGTAGCTAGGTGCCAACGATGCCAGGAAACTAGGCCAAGCCTATCCACAGCACCCGTCCTAGAGTGGGAAACCCCAAGGGGACCTTGGTCCATATAGACTTCGCCAGGCCCACAAAAGGACACACCTTCCTCATAACAGTTGACGCTTACTCCAACTAGCTGGAGGTAAGCAACATGAAGACGACAACCACGGAGGCCGTGATCAAGGAACTCTGCAAACTCTTTGCAACACACGGCCTCCCAGACGTCGTCGTCTCCGACAAAGGGCCCCAGTTCACCTCGCTGGAATTCGAAAAATTCCTAGCGGAAAGGGGCATCCGCCACGCGCTGACAGCACAGGCGCACCCGGCGGCGAACGGTAGGGAGGAACGGATGGTCCAATTCACTAAAAAGACCATCCGGAAAATAGACCACGGGGAGATCCAAAAGAAAATAAACAAACTACTCTTCACCCAACACATAACCCCAAATACCACAACCAATAAAAGCCCAGCCAAACTATTAATGGGCAGAAAACTAAGGTCCCCACTCGACAGGTTACACCCCACGTATAACCCGGAGAGGCCCCCAGACTCAAACAGCAAACACCGAACCTTCGCACCCGGCGACCCCGTATACGCAAAGAACCTGACGGGAGACCCGCTATGGATTCCAGCCGTCATCACACAGACAACAGGCCCACACTCGTACCGGCTACAAACAGCAGACGGACGAGCGTGGAAACGCCACATCGACCAACTAAGGTCGAGGACCACCAACCAACAAACCACCGACGCACAAACAGGCGAAACCAACCCCCACAACACAAACCAAGGGGGGAGGGAATACCCAGGGGACCAAAACCAAAGAAGAATAAACCAGCAGTACTCACCGGAAAGCAGCCATCACGACCCCTCGCCAGGAAGGAACAGCCAGGCCAGCTCAACCGACCCGGAAAGACCGAGCAGGAGTGGCGAAACCCGCAGCTCAACCAACCCGGAAGGCCCAGGAGGGAGCTACGGAGAAAGGACCGGCCCGATCGACCAGCCGGTTCCCACGACGGCAGCAGGAGCAGCAGAGATCCTGACCGAACCGGCCGGGATCCAGCCTACAACTGAGTTGCGCAGGTCAAGTAGACCCAGACGGAGCCCCGCCTACCTACGTGACTATGCAACGTAAGGACTGAACCAAGAGGGGAGGGTTGTTCTGTCCTTAATTAACATACTCGAGATCCCCGCACTTTGATTGGCCAAAGCGTGGGGCTCTCCGATTGGTCAGGCGAGCCGCGCCGATTGGCTCGCTAGGAATCTCCCGCAATTGGTCCATTCGGATCGCGGGAGATTTAAAGTGGTGCCATTGGCCGCGGCCGCCGCGGCAAAAGGAATAAAAGCCGTGGGCTTTTTTCCTTTTGCCAGTTCGGTTCTTACTTCCTAATAAAGAGCTTTGCACTAAAGTCACCGACTCCTGGCATCATTTCGCGGACACAACATTCAGGACTTCTCACACCCTCTTCTTTCTTTCACTTGCACACATTTAAGATGAGATTAGGCTAGCTTCAACTATTAAGTTAAGATATCATTTCTTACATTGAGTGTATTTCAGATATGGTATTCAGCAGGTTCTGACCAGTTTTGGAGAACCGGTAGCAGAAATTTTGAATAGTTCAGAGATCTGGCAAATGCCACCTCTGACTCGAGATTTTACAATATCCTTCCCCTGTCACGCCCACCAAGCCACGCCCACAGAACCTGTAGTAAAATTTTTTGAATCCCACCATTGCTGTATTTGTTAAGCACCCAAGCTATATCACAGTTTAGAGGATCATGAAGTACAGTTTTAACATTACTAATACAGATAAAGAATAAGATTTTTAATGTTATTTTTCTGTCATTTTATATCTTTTTAAAGCTAGCTTCTGTATGCTTTTCTGTTTTTAAACTTGTAAAGCCTGCCCTTTCACTAATGAATATTACATTATTGCCATTTACATCTTACCATGCCGTCCTCCTAATTTGTCCTCCACTGTGAAGATGTAAAGACACAAGTGACAAGATTAGCAAGACAAGGAATAAAGATAAAGACTCTATAGAGCAAAAGCCAATTTATGGTGACTGTATGAATATATCCACATAGTTTTCTTGGCAACAGCATGAGATATATTTGTCACTGCTTTGCTCAGAAATCTCCTTGTGGTTTCCTAATAAGAGATACTAATAAGACCTGATTCTGCTTAGCTGTTAAAGATTGGCTAGGTATGGTGCTTTCTAGGCTGGACAAATAGCTTGTTCTGAGAACTAAAATTCCTGAAAGAATTCCAACTATAAATATATTTGTTAGATTGATAACTCACATTCAATCTGTACAACCCAAGATAGCATGCGCAGTGCTCCTACCTACTATTCCCACAACAACAACCCTATTCTGGGTTAGCCCCAGAAAGCATGTGTGATTGATCTAGTTGACTTTCATGCCTAAGGGAGGACTAAAACTCAGTATTCTGGTTTCTAGTCCAGTGCCATAATTACTACAAATTAAACATGTATTACTTCTATTTAACATGAGGAAGGGATTGTCTTTCCTGGTGGATTATTTGAGCTTTCCTTAATGTATTATGTTGCCATAGTTGCCACTACATATACCAAAGTTAAATTTATCTTGGAGTTCACTTTCAGTTCATCCCCATTCCAATCCCTTTATCTGGGATTTATCTCTAAACTCCATTGCTTTGAGGTAAAAGAAGCATCTCTTAATTACAGCAATGATTTCAGTCTATACTTTTGGTGACAACTCCTTTACAATGATTCTGTATACATTGTATAATAGCCAAAATAAAAAGTTTTGGATATTATTTCAGGGAACACCATTCAAAACTTGACAATAGTGACCAAAGATCCAAAAGCTATTTTTGTCCCACTGCCACCAATTTATTTGAATTGAAAAAAACCTTCTATTCCTATCCTAATTGGACATGAGGCAGAGTCAACAGAATGTCAAATAAAATGTTTTTTTTTAAAGAATTTTATTGATTTTCTACAAACAAACAAGATAAACAAAACATTAAAACATCAACTCTCATATGTACATCCAGAGTGTCGGTTGGTTCATCAGTTTTGTGCATTCATTTTGTAGTGTCAATTTCAATTATGTTACATAACAACTCATATCCAAACTTATATATCCTAATATCGCTATTTAAAAAAAGAACCTTTTGATTATACTTTTAATCATTCATGCTTTATGAGATAACAATACTTTAAACAGTTTATTCTGTAACAAATCATATAATCATACCAAATCAATCCTAAAAACACTTTATAAATATAGTGTCAAATAACAGACAAGAGAAAAAATAAAGATATTCCTTACTGTCTAACATTCTAAGTATTCTATTATCGTTTTTTATCATCTAGCCATTGATAAAAAAGATCTCAAATTTCCTAAAATTGTTTATCCTCTTCCTCTCTAATTTCAAATGTCAATCTACTCATCTCAGCACATTCCAATATTTTCTTAATAATTTCTTCCTCTAATGGTATTTTCTCATTCTTCCAATTTTTAGCAAATACAATCCTAGCCGCTGTCAATACATTCACAATCAGGTATTTCAAATCTTTACCATATGTATCAGGTAAAATTCCCACTAAAAAGATCTCTGATTTCAAGTCTATGTGTTTCTTTGTCATTTTTTCCAAACACATGCAAATTTTAGTCCAATATTTTCTGGCGTCCTCACAAGTCCACCACATATGGTAATATAAGCCAGGTATCTGATGACATTTCCAGCATTTTCAGATTTGTTCTTAAACATTCTTGCTATTCTTGTTGGGGGAAAGTGCCACCTGTAAAACATCTTACACAAGTTTTCTTTATATGCTGTTGACATTGTCATTTTATAATTTTGAGACCACAATTTTTGCCATTTCTCTAAATCAATCCCATATCCAAAATTCTTCCCCCAAACAATCATAGTTTCTTTAACTTGTTCTTCCTCTAATTTAATTCCCAGTAAATAACCATATAATTTTTTAATCACCTTCTCATCAGTACCCATCAAGATCTTATCTAAATCAGTCTGTTTATCATAGAATCCCTCCGTTTTAGAATCTTCATCATACCTTGAATGTATTTGCGCATATGAAAACCAATTCATCCTTATACGTTATTCCTCTAAGTTTTGGATCGATTTAAGTTCACCCTTTTTATCCAAGAGTTCCCCATATCTAACTGTTTGTTCCTTCTTATAAATTATAGGATAGGAAAATGCTTCAATAGTCGATAACCAAACTGGAATTTTCAAATAACCTTGTCTTTTTATCTTCTCCCAGTTTAACCACAAAGACTCCTGTATATAATGCCTTCTAAAATAACCCTGTGTTTTAGTTCCCTTATACCATAAAAAAGCATGCCAGCCCAACAGCAAATCTTGACCTTCTAGTGTCAACAATCTAGTCTTTCTTAATGTTATCCATTCTTTGACCCACATCAAACTTGCAGCTTGATAATACAATTCCCAATTCGGCAGGCCAAAACCTCCTCTAATTCTAGCGTCTTGCAAAAGCTTTAGCTTTATTCTCGCTTTTTTACCTTGCCATATAAACTTCAACATGATTTTATTTAAATCTTCAAAATAGTCTTTTCCAAGCCTAATTGGTATTGTTTGAAACAGAAATAAAATTCTGGGTAAAATATTAATCTTAATTGTTGAAATTCTCCCTATTAATGACAATTGCAAGTTTTCCCATTTCTTCAAGTCTATAGCTATCTGTTGTTTAAGTTTAATATAATTATTCTCTTTTAATGTGCTACATCTTGCTGTCAAATATATCCCCAGATACTTAACCTTATTCGTAACTTGGATTTTCAACAGGTCTGCCAGTTCTTCTCTTTGTCTCAGTAGCATGTTCTTTGTCAAAATCTTTGTTTTATCTTTATTTATTTTCAAACCAGCCATCTCACCATATGTCTCTATCTTTTCCAATAACTTTGGAGCTGTTTCTAGCGGATCTTCCAGAATAAAAGCTAAGTCGTCAGCAAAAGCTTGTAGTTTGAATTCTTCCTTTTTAGTTTTCATTCCTTTTATGCTTTTATCATCCCTAATATTTCTATTCAACACTTCCAAAATCAACACAAATAGCAAAGGAGATAGGGGACATCTTTGTCTTGTGTCTTTCCTTATATTAATAAAATCTGTAAGTTCTCCCTCCATCATTACCTTTGCTGTCTGTTTATTGTATATGGCTTCTATTGCTTGAATAAATTTTCTGGCAAAACCCATCTGTTCCAATAATAATAACATAAATCTCCAGTTCACGTTATCAAATGCCTTTTGAGCATCTAGCAATATCAAAGCCATTTGCTTTTCAGGATGAGCCTCATAGTATTCCAAAGTGTCCAAGATTACTCTCATATTGTCTCTGATTTGTCTCTTTGGCAGAAATCCATTTTGATCTGGGTGGATAAAATTATTTAAATATTTTTTAAGTCTTTCTGCTAAAATTGAAGCAAAAATTTTATAGTCTGCATTCAATAAAGAAATAGGTCTATAGTTCTTAATTTGCAGTGGGTCAGCCTCTTCTTTTGGAATAAGTGTGATATAAGCCTTTGACCATGTTTTGGGTATCATCTTCTTTGACATAACTTCATTCATAACTTCTAACAATGGGATGCTCAATGATTCTTGAAATGTTTTATAGAATTCTGTCGGAAGCCCATCTGGACCTGGTGCTTTCCCATTATTTTGTTTCTTAAGTACTTCATTTAATTCCATCATTGTTATATTGCTTTCTAGCATTTCTTCAGTCTCTTTAGGTATCTTCGGTAAGTTAGCATTCTGTAAATACTGTTTGACTTTTTCCTCATCAATATTCTCTTGTTTATATAGTTGCCCATAAAAATCTCGAATAATTTCCTTTTTCTCCTTATTACCATGACAAACTTGGCCTTGATCATCTATTAGCTTCAATATTTTTCTTGATTCCTTCTCCTTTCTCAATTTATATGCTAGCCATCTACCTGGTTTATTTGCATCTTCAAAGTAATTTTGTTTAGAATTTCTAATTTTCTGTGCCAGTTCTTCTTTCTCTATTAATTCCATTTTATGTTTAATTACATCCAGCTTCAATTTAATATCTTTTTTCTATGGCATTTTATGTAATTCTTTTTCAAGTATTTTATACTCATCTTCCAAAGCCTTAGAAGCTTGCCTTTCCTAATATTTTTTTCTTGTATAATCTGTTATCAAACCTCTAGAATATGCCTTCATTGTATCCCAAACATTCTGCATTGAAGTATCATCTTTTTTATTTTCTCTAAAGAAAAAGGCCAGTTCCTTCTCCATCCGTTGTATCATTTTTTTCCCTTTAAGATAGTATTATTTAATGTCCATCTCGATTTTTTTTTGTCCCTTCCATTTAATTGTCATTGGGCTATGATCTGCCCAAGTACTTGTTTCGATATTTGTTTCTTGAATATTAGATATTAATTCTGTTGAGATCCAAATCATATCTAATCTGGACCATGATAAATGTCTATTTGAATAAAAAGTATATTGTTTAGCTTTAACATTTCTTTCTCTTCAAATATCATTTAAAGTTAATTCGTCTGTCATTTTAAAAAAAGATTTAGGGAGAGTCTTGCTATTTTTTGTTGTTGTTGCTGCTATATAGTCCAGTTTATTGTCCACAATTCCATTAAAGTCTCCCATCATAATTATGTTAACATAGTCCAGTCCAATTATTTTCATGTGTAATTTTTTATAAAACTCTTCTTGTTTACCATTCGGAGCATAAATTGCAATCAAGAGTATTTTTATATTATTGTCCATTATTTCCACTATTAATACTCTTCCGTCTTCATCCGTGTAGATCAGTTTTGCTGGGATAGCCTCTTTAATGTATAGAACCACTCCTCTTTTCTTACATTGAGTCAAAGAAGTAAATATTTTCCCTAGTTTTGGCTGTACTAACAATTGTTCATATTGTTTTTTAATATGAACTTCTTGTAGACAAATTATTTCAAATTTTAATTTCTCTAATTTATAAAAGGTTTTCCTTCTTTTAACAGCTGAATTGAGTCCATTTATATTCATTGTAATCAGTTTTTTTTCTTCCATGATTATGCTTTATATTTAGGTCTAACAGCTCTCGTGGATCTCACTTCATGCTGTTCTTTACTATTCACCTGTCCACCTACTGCACCTTTCTCTTTTTCAATCTCAAGTTGTTCCTCTTGAAACTCAATTAATGAGACCTCTTTCTCTGCCTCCTCTTCTCTTCTTCCAAAAAATTCTGCATGGAAAAGTTCTGCTTTCTCAATTGAGTCAATTCTATATCTCTGCTCTTGCCACGTAAACATTAATCCTTCTGGAATCAGCCATCTATAATTCACTTCGTTTTCCAATAGCATTTTTGTTAGAAATCGATATTCTCTTCTCATCTCTCTCACTCTTTTGGGTATTTGTTTTAAAACCACAATCTCTTTACCTTTGTATTTCAATGTTTTCTCTCTTACCACTTGTAGTATTTGTGTTTTATTGGATTTTTTGGTAAATCTAATATGGACTTCCTTTGGTAATTTATTTCTCATTGCATATCTTGTATAAACTCGATATACCTCATCTATTCCATCCATCATCTTTTCCTCTGTAATTTCCAAAGCATCCGCCAAAATTTCTATCATTATCGCAGCCAAATTTTGTCCTTTTTCTTCTTCTATATTTTGAAATCTGAGATAAAATTCTGACCTTTCCATCTCCCATCTCAACATCCCACTTTTATCTTGTTCAACCGCTGTTAATCTACTGTAAATATTTCCAATCTTCTCCTCTCTTTGTTTACCTTCCTCAATTTTTTGGAATCTCTCCTCATACTTCACCATCATTTGTTTAATATTTTCCACTTTTTCATCAGTCTTCTCTATTCTTTGTTCAATGTTCTCTATTCTTTGTTCAATGGTGTCTGATTTTGTCTTGAGATCTTGGATTCCTTGCATAATCATCTGTAAAGTTACTTTTTCTTTTTCTTTATCTTGCTTCAACATTGTCTGAATTAAACGTTGTCCTCCAGCTGGTGGTGAGGCAGAGGTAGAAGTAGAAATGCCATATGATATTGGTTTCCTGCTCATTTTAATGCTTCCAAAGCTTCAAATTCTTTTTAACTTTTAATCCAACTGGTAGAATAGCCAATTATAATCCAAAATGGAAAAATCCAATAGTAAAAGGCCCAAAACCAAAGAAGAAAAAGAGAAAAAGAAGAAGAAAAATCCTCAGGTTCTTCTAGACCCTTATCCAATTACGAGGTAGTCCACCATAAAAAATGAAAAATAGAAAGAAAAAAAAACCTAAAAATAATCATATTGATTTAGAAAAAAATAGAACAAAAAGAAAAAAGAAAAGAAGAAATTCCTTCAGGTTCTTCACACCTTAATCCAGTTGAGAAGTCTCAATAATCAAAAAGAAAAAACAGAGTGGTCCAAAAACATGGATAGAAAAAGCAAAAGGATCCCAGTAAAAATAAGGAGAAAAAAAGAAAAATAAAGAAAAAGCTCTGAGGCTTTCCCTTTGAAATAAAAAGCAAAAATAAGAATATTACTAGAATTGGAATTTACATAGAGGCTAGTGAGTAGGGTTATCACAAGTAATATATGTATATGTATATGTATATGTATATGTATATGTATATGTATATGTATATGTATATGTATATATGTATATGTATATATGTATATATATATATAAGAAAGCACACTGCACTTTATTTAGTTGTCCAAGGCTCTTATTATGACTCTTTTCTCCACCAGCTTCAAAGCCAAGCCTCAAGTGTTGAAATATTGATAAGAGTCCAGGAGAATACCTGTAATAATATTTTGCTGTGCTCTCCCTCTATCTTATCACATTAAAATGTCCTTGAGAAGGAGTCTTCTTACAGTTCTCTCCAGTTCAAATAAAATATTTTCAAGCCTCTAGTTGGCAGTGTTACAAAGTTTCTTCATACTCTTTTTCCCCCCCTGCCAGAAAAAAAGGATAATTTATACAAAAAAAAATGGCCAAAGGGAGCCTCTATCCTAAAAGAAAATTAAAAAATCAAAAGGAGCATAAAAATATATGTAAGAGAAAATTCAATCCAGTTACCTACAAAGTCACACTAAAGTCCCCCCCAAAAAAAGTAAGAAAAAGAAAAAAAAATCTAAGCCTCAATTTGACATCACTTTAAAAATTGCCGCTCATACAGTTTTTGTCAAAAGAAAAATCTCACAGGTTTCTTCTCTATTCAGGGTGCCCTTTCAAATCTCAGCGAATTTACAACAAAAAAGAAGTTTCTCACCCAGCCGACACACTTTCACTTTCAGCCACTTTCTTTCCGGAGCTGTCCCAACTTCAGCAGCTATGGAGGCTGCCTCTTCGCCACCAGCAAAAGGGCTTCTCCCGGATCAAACCAGAGATTTTGTGATATCCCTGGGATCCTGGGACTATGCCCTTCACGATCACCATCTCTACAGGATGGTTTAGGTCCTTTGGGACTGACCAGGGGCAAAAATATCAGCTGCGATCTCAGAGTCCCGAGATCATAGCTGTATCGCCAAAATGAAGCTCTGCCTTCTCCCGAATGTCAAATAAAATGTTTTTGTTGGTAGCATCTGACTCAAGGCCAGCTGGCCAACTCAGGTATATAGCAAAAGTTATATTACTCTACAAGTATATCATTAAAACACTGGAAATTGCAGTAAGAGGGAGTACTATTGCAGTACTATTGCAATCACAATTTACTTTCCCTAAACAAAGTACAAATCATTACCATATATTATCTCCCATTTATCAACTTCTGCTCCAGTTCCACTGTCAATTTCTATAATAGCTTTAGAATTAAAAAAGAATAATGAACATGATTTTGTTTTGATTATTTAAATCACAAGAGTATCTAACTATTTTCAAAGGCAATTATTAGCATTGCTGACTTACATTTTCCAGATTGATTTTAGCTTCAGTGTTTCAACATACTCAGGAAATCATTTCATCTCTTTATTTTGTCACATGGTTTATTCCAATTATTGTTTCTCTTGTTCTGCACTTGCATTCTATGCATTTCCATGGATAGTCACTTGTAACACCTTTGTCAGACATAACTCTGTGACAATTTGCTTGCCACAACAATTTGTGTAAATATTTATGGGAACCTGCCTAATGTTTTAAATAATTCATCTAAGAATGTTGGATTGCTTTTATAGTCAGCACCAGCATATTCACTAAACTGGCGAGGATGCAATATGATTTGCTTTCAGCCTGAACTTGTAAACATCCAGAAATAAGTAGCAATAAAAAGGAATGTCTCTGAAGTAGCATGAATGAACAGTATGATTCCTTTGGATATAATTAGCTAGGATGGGAGAACTGAAAAAAAATCATGGATAATGAAATGGAACCTTTCATACCTCAAATTTTATTTTGCCACCTGCAGCTATTAAAGTATTCCACCTTCCAGTATAATTCACACCTCCATACATTGTTAAAATAACCTAATGGATTCTATTCCTTCCTTTGGATTAGAAGCATATTTTTGGAGCATAATTATCATATTTTTCCTTTTTACAGTTGAAGCAAGAAGCATATAGATAGCCACATATGTAGATAGAATCCCTTGATCAATAAAATAGACCTGATGGTAGTGAGGGGAAACACAAACGAGCAAAACAGTTATATGATGTCAGCCCCAAGTTCAGAGATAAGAAAATTCAACTCTTTATTTGCTTGCACCTAATGAACAGAATCTTGCCAAAGTAAAGCTATAACTGCCAACCCTAATGGATATATCATGAGAGATTCTAGGGTGTGGTTACTGTGAAACTCTTCCCCACTTCCCAATCCAGTTTGGGACTGCACAGTCTCATAATCTGTGTCTCTTTGTGGGACAATTCTGAGCTGGCAAAATACTCCCCTTTGGCTCCTGCAGGTGTAAATTCTATCACATATCTTGCCAGTAAAAAGTAATACTTTTTGCAAGAAAATAAAACAACCAACATCTGAGGAGAAAGAAAGAACATAAGAAATTATCTCACTCCAACATTCTGCACCACAGAAAATCTCTTGAGAAATCTTCATACTATGATCTAAAGGAGAAAATTAAGCCAATCAGCTGTCTTTCTAATCTTTGAACTGGAAATTCCAGGGTTTAAAAATGTCTCATTGATGAAGTGTTCCATATCTGAGCTCTGATCTGTTTGCCCTGGACATGAAAGGTCCAGTTCTGACATTAATTTCTGACTGTATGAAAATGGACTATATGTAACTGTGAGGCAGCTTTAGGAGGTCATGGAATATTGAAGTTGTTTAAACAGAGGCTGGGGTAGGCATCTGTTAAGGATGTTGTACTTGTGTCTTTATGCAATGGGCAGCCATTGGACTATACAATCTCCAAGGTCTTTTCTAATCCTTACATTTGATAATAAAGTGATTCTATATCATTCTAGATGGTTTCTGAGATATCCACTGCCATCAGGTATGATGGTTGGCTTTGAGAAAGATATTCAATTGCTTCAGAGGCCTGTTATGAATGTAAAGTTTGATTATATGCACAGGAAAGTAAAAGTAACAAAACCACATTATTGAGTTGCCACTCCTGTGACTTTTCTATTAAACCCAACCAGTCATTTAGACAATACATTTCTTGTCACCCAGCCATGTCTTTTTCAGGTATGAGCAGCAACTGTAGGGGGCAACCAGATGAAATATATACCTTCTTTAAGAAATTGTAGACAGTACTATGTGTTAGGAATCTGTACACCAATAAGTTGGGTTGGCAATATATAAACCAACAATGTATGTTTGTAGCTTTACGACAAAATCACTATATTGATTTATACTATATTCTGATTGGTTGATTATATTGCAAATTACCATAAGAAGGAGCTACAGATCTTAACTTGGTGTCTCTGACATTCTATCTCTCTGACATTCTGTTGCTATCTAAGGTTCTCTGTTGTATTTATGCTGTGCTTATAATTTGATATCTTTGTTTACAGTAAATGACAAAGGCAACCGGTAAGAAGACTTTGTAATTGGATATTCTTTGGACTGTTAAACGTATATGTCCTGAACCGTTTATTGGACTATGCTATTTCTTAAAGTAAACTTTGACTCAATTTAGTGTATCTGTGTGTGGCTGGATAATTATTCATAACTATTCTCATAAATGTTTCCATGTGCATATCCTTGTTACTCAAGGGTTATTCTGTATATATCATAACACTATGCTTGCACACTTGGGGGTCTCTTAAAATAGTATTATTTCTCTCTTCCCCTGGCTTCCTAGAAAACTTGAAAAAAAAATCCCACACCATCTAGCTGTTTTAATGAGTAACCAAGAAGTCCTATGCTGGCATTTCTCAAACATTTTCAAGTCATGACCAATTATTACCTTTTTTTATACTGCCCAGATTTGGAAGAGATGTCTAAGAGATTTTCAAACTCAGGTGTCAATACTTTGCACCATCATTTGCACAGTATTAGGAAGAAAGCCCCTACAGAGCTACTATATCTGGAAAATAAAGAGTTAAAAATTCAGATAATTATATGTCAGCAAATAGATACAGGAAGCTCTTTAATTCTTTATTGTCATGTGGTGGTATATCTATCGAAATATTTAGATTTTTGCCACTCAAATATCGTAGCTGTAGACTCCTAAGTCATATTGAACATCAGCTTTTATCTACAAAACTAAATCTATTTCCATCAATGAGTCCCAGTTGTTGCACTGAAGCACCTGTTTTCTCTCGACTTGCTTACATGTTGGTATTTTGTCTCAATAGAGTGTTATACAATAGAAAATGTCAGGACATGAAATGACATTTCAAATAAAAGCCTTAATGTGCTTTTCGTTACTTAAACAAAATTTAAAGAGCTGAATGATAAATGTTTTTACTTTGGGCCAAGTATCTCTACAATAATTTTACAAGTAAATGTGAAGGATTGGATTCTTCTATGTAGAAATTCGGAAAAATATTTTACCTTATTTCTGCTTCTCTGTTGAAATTTGTAATTTTTAGATTTCATATATCACTCCTGGCTGGTTCAAACTAATACCCTAGGCATGCAGAAGACCTTGTTAAAGGAATAGGCTAGTTTGATTTAATCATACCAATAGTCAGTCACACATAGTCAGAGGTGTGTGTGTGTGTGTGTGTGTGTGTGTGTGTGTAACTCCAGAGAAAATGTTTGAGATATAGATTTTGCCCATTCAGCCCACCCCTATTCCCATTACTTATGTTGAGTAATACTTTCCATTTATTTTACTGGGCAATAATGTTAAAAGTATAAATCATAACTTAATAGTGTTCATTGTTCCTATGCAATAAAATTGCCTTAACTAGATTTCACAGTGTTTGAGAAAGAAATTCCTCTGTTGGCGTATTTCATTTCAAGCTAGTCTGGCTCTTACAGTTACAAAGAATCTTTTTCTCACAATACAATACCCTTTAAATCTTCAATGACAAACTAATTATATTAAATAAAACACTGTTTGGAGATTATTCAATTGTTCATTTGTTTCAACTGCTTCAGAAATGCCAAGCTTCAAAACTGGGCCTAATAAAGAATATAGAAATCATACACATACATACAAATTGTACAGCAATTATTAACATTATCTAGACCTCATGCCACCTACCAACTGAATTGAAAACAATAAATCCTACTTGAAATTATTCCTGTTTTATTGTTTGGTTAACAGGGGACTAAAGAAATGGCTCAAAATGAATTTTAAAGTCTATTAAAAAACAAAATCTTTCAGAATTTACTGCAATAAATGACTGCTGCAAATATATCTGGAATAATGCTAATTAAAGTTCTTTTAAGTGATAATCACAGGAACTATCAAGTAGACTAATGAAACCATACAGAATATCTGCCAATGAGAAGATGGCTATTTGCAGACTTTGACACCCCTACAGTTTTCATTTAGATCAGGGGTGTCAAACTCAAAGCCCGAGGGCTGGATCTGGCCCGCAGGGTGTTTAAATCTGCCTGGCAGGGCTGCCCTGGAAATAGTGAAGGGCCAGCCCTCATGAGCATAGTTTTTGTCAGCAGAGGGTTGAAGGAGGCCATCCCAGCCAAAAACAGAGCTTGTGAGGGACATATGTGACCCTCCATTTTTACTGGCAGAGGGTTGCAGGAGGCTGTCACAGCTGAAAACAGAGCTCAGGAGCCCATTTTCACTGGCAGAACACTTGGGCCACCAAAGGTACTTCCAACACAAATGATGTCATGCTGGCCATGACCACCATGACTATGCCCATCCCGGCCCCCTGAGGTCGAACATAACCCTGACGCAGCCCTCAATGAAATTGAGTTTGATACCCCTGATCTAGATGAGTGACTGACTGACTGATTTATTGACAGACAGATAGATATAGAGTCTATCTGTTATGCTAACAGCTGCTACTAGAACCATATACAGGCAGTTATTTTGTATTTTGAATATTTGTTATTTTCTTGGCACCCAAAAATGTTTTGCCACAATCTCTCACCCCATCCCCACCCCCATTTACAGGGTAGTTTAAACAGTTACTAAAAAGATGCAATGGCTCTTGTCAGAGAGGATATAAAATCTATTAAAGATGCTGTTAATTAGAACTGTGTGAAGCTTTGAATAGGAATCTGGTTCAAAAAAGCTTCAACTGTATGATCCATTGCATGAATGTTTTAGGTCAGGTTGGAGGCCCACTTCAAAGTAAAAAATTGAACTGAGTGTCTGCAAAGTAGTTCAAAGGCGTTTGAAGCAGTGCAGGGATTCAATGACTTTTCAGCTACTCCTGTGAATTTTACAGAATCTAACATTATATAACTTCACTTCCATAAATTGAGAATGCTGGGGCAGGAAAGAAATAAGTGGTATGATGGGCTGTCTGCCATTGAGAACAGCTAGCCACTGAAACATTTGTCATCTCATTAAACTCTTTGCCTATCAGCTATCTTTTAGGGGACAAGACTAATATTACTTTAAGCTTCATTCAGTTTCTCAGCTCTCACCTTTTAAAAATATGAATAGAATCAAGTCTTCACTTTTCTCTCTTTTGTGCTCATGGAATGTCCTATTCAACACAATTGGAATCACAGTATTAGTCTCACCAGTCTAAAAAAAAGTGTTTCAGGATAAATAGGCTTTAAATATTGCATGAGTAGAAAAAATATAAATCAGTAGCATACCAAGCATATTTGACACCTGAAGCAGATCATTTAAACACCCCTTTCCCTTCATTCTAAAGACAGTTTGTTATTATGGTTAAAGTAACACTCTAGATGAGGGGTGTCAGCTCACATCATCACAGCAGTGTCATATGATGTATCAGGATTTTTCCCCACTTTGCTGAACTGGGCATGGGCATGGTCAACATGTGATGCATCTGGCCTGTGGGCCTGGAGTTTGACAGCTCTGCTCTAGACTAGATACTGGAAATTCTAAACCATCCTTAGGCACAATCACTTAGATCAGCAGTTGCCAACCAGGGGCCAGGAACCACAGGTGGTCCATGAGAAAATTTTGGTGGTCCACAAAGAAATGTCAACCCCAAAGCACCCCCCAAAGCAATTAATCCAGGCTGTGCAGGAACACAAGCCTGCGCCATCCACATGGCCCATGAGAACACAAGGCTTGCGTCACTTGCATTGTGAACAACACAAGGTAGTGAGGGCAGGAGGGAAAGGGCGGAAGGGGAAAACTTGCCTCACTCACCCCATGTTCCTTGCTTGGCCACCGGTTTGCTTCTTTCTGCTTCTTTCTTCTTGTGCTTTTGGCTGCATGCAAGGAAAGCAGCAAAAATCTTTCTTTCTCTCCCCAAAACTCTGGCAGAAATGAGTCTTTGGGATCCTGCAAGGCATCCTGCTCCAAGAGGTGCGACAAGTCTCACAAAGACTCATTTTTGGTGGAGTTTGGGGGAGAGAAAGTGTTATGTCTGGAAGGATGGGTCCAAGAACAGAGACGAGACTCAGAAAGTGACAACAGCTCTTTATTAGTGACTTCCGATCTGAGCGAATGCTCCTAGCCGCAGCAGCCCCTTTTATAGAGCTGGCTGCAGCTATACGGCTAATGACAATGGTTTGAGCTTGCTGCGCTTGGTTCGCCCAATTGCAACAGCCCGTTTAGCAGCCAATCG
This sequence comes from Hydrophis major, assembly GCA_033807585.1. NCBI lineage: Eukaryota > Metazoa > Chordata > Lepidosauria > Squamata > Elapidae > Hydrophis > Hydrophis major. Next base: position 98,357,081 of record CM066330.1, on the reverse strand, counting down.
GATCAGTCTGGAGTGACCAATCACGACTCGCTGTTAGCGGACCAATCCGCTTTGCAGGTTTTCAAGCCTGCTACTCCGGAACACCCCTCACCTCTAGGTTCTGTCTAAGGGGTGGGGTTATATAGTCTTGCAGGTAGGCGGGTCTTCACATCTGTCTACCTGACTTGCGCTATTTGAATTGTCTTTGCTCGGTCTTGGGTTCCGATGGGCTGCTCGCCTGAAATGGTGAGCCGGTTCCGTAGCTGCGACTCCCTTCAGGTGACCTCGGGCTGATTGGCACACCTCCTTTGCTGCTACTGCTTGTGCTCTCAGGATTTGCTGGACCCATTTGGTTGCTGCTACTAGGTGAGACGATCAATTGCCAAGGATCTTCATCAGCTCGTGAGTACTGTAGGCTTTGACGTGGTGATTGTGGGGTTCTTTCTTCTCTGCCAGATGTTGGTTCAATTTCAGAACCCCCGGTTTCCCTTCCCCCTCTGGTTTCGTGGTTAGGGTCACTGATGGGGGATGTGGTTAGCCTGGATCACAACTGGTCGATGTGTGTTTCCATTCTTTCCCATCTGTGGTTTCCAGCCGGTAAGAGCGGGGGCCTGTAATTTGAGTTATTTTGGCAGGGATCCACAGAGGGTCACCTGAAAAGTTCTTAGCGAATACAGGGTCTCCTACCTTGAAGGCACAGTGTTTAGTGCTGGAGCCCAGGGGGTTTTCCGGGGTGTAGGCAGTCTAGAGGCGATCTGAGTTTTCTGGACATCAGAAGCTCAGCTGGGCTTTTGTTTGTCGTGGTGTTTGGTGTAATATGCTGGACAAGGAGCATCCTGGTGACTTTATCGTGGATGTTGCCTTGTTCCATTTTTTGTAGAGTTCTTTTTGTGAACTGAACCATTCGTTCAGCTCTACCATTCGCCACCGGGTGAGCCGGCAATATCAGTGCGTGTCGTATGCCACGGTCTGCTAAGTATTGTTCAAAAGCCAAGGGGGTAAATTGAGGGCCATTGTTGGATGCCAGGACATCAGGTAAACTGTGTGTTGCGAAAAGTCTGTTCAATTTTTTGATGACTGCAACTGTGGTGGTAGTCTTCATCTTGTTAACCTCAAGCCAGTTCGAGTATGCATCTACTGTTATTAGGAAAGTATGCCCTTTTGTAGGTCCCACAAAATCGATATGGATATGCAACCAGGGACCCCTGGGCATTTCCCATTCGGTTGGTGAGAATTTTGGTGGGGCTGAGTGTGTCTCTTGGCACTTGCTACAGGTGGCAACCCAGGTTTCAATTTGTTTGTCCATACCTGGCCACCAGGCATAGCTCCTCGCCAGCACTTTCATGTGTACAATACCTGGGTGCCCATCGTGTAGTAACTGTAGAACTTTTTTTTGTAGTTTTGGTGGTATAACCATTCGGTCTCCCCACAATACACATCCCTTTTGAGAGAAGAGTTCTGTCTGTCTGTTTTTGAAGGGTTTAAACTTTAAAGGTTTCATTGGGTTCGATTTGTGGCCATCCTTTCTCCACCCAGCTAAGAACTCGTGCCAAGCAGGAGTCTTTTTTGGTTTCCAATGCAATGTCTTGAGCTGTCAGTGGCGGTGAGGGAAGTGTCTCAATTTGTAGTGTTGATAATGTGGGAGCCGGGTCAACTTGGAATTCTGGCATAGGAGAGCGGCTCAATGCATCTGAGTGGGGAATGGTTTTCCCCGGGCGATGCCTCAATTGGTAGTCGTAGGCGGCTAGGAACTCTGACCAATGTGTCATTCTAGGGGATAGAATATGTGGAGTAGGTTTGTCGGCAGCCAAGATGCCAAGTAATGGTTTATGATCTGTGATGATGGAAAATGATCTTCCATACACATACTCATGGAACCTTTTTAATTGCAGATATGATGGCGAGGGCTTCCTTGTCTAGGTGACTATAGTTCCTTTCTGTTTTTGACAAAGTTCTTGAAAAAAAATTCAATAGGCGCCTCTGTGCCATTTGCTAGGACGTTGCTCAGGATGGCTTCTACTCCAAATGGTGAGGCGTCGCAAGTCACAGTTAAAGGAAGTGTTTCATTATATTGGATGAGCACTGCATCCGAAGTTAAAAGGTCCTTTACTTTCTCTCCCCAAAGAACCTCCCATCGTCCCCAAATCCAGAAAGCCGTTTTTTTTTTTTTTAAAGAATTTTATTGATTTTCTACAAACAAAGAAGACAAACAAAACATTAAAACATCAACTCTCTTATGTACATACAGTGTGTCGGTTGGTTCATCAGTTTTGTGCATTCATTTTGTAGTCTCAATTACAGTTATGTTACATAACAACTCATATTGTCAATCCAAACTTATATATCCTAATATCGCTATTAAAAAAATCATTTGACTATACTTTCAATCATTCATGCTTTTTGAGATAACAATACTTTAAATAGTTTATTCTATAACAAATCATATAATCATACCAAATCTATCCTAAAAACATTTATAAATATGTCAAATAACAAAGGCGAAAGAAAAAATAAAGATATTCCTTGCTGTTTAACATTCTAAATATTCTATTATCGTATTTTGTCATCTAGCCATTGATAAAAAAGACCCCAAATTTCATAAAATTGTTTATCCTCTTCCTCTCTAATTTCAAATGTCAATCTACTCATCTCAGCACATTCCAATATTTTCTTAATAATTTCTTCCTGTAATGATATTTTCTCACTCTTCCAATTTTTAGCAAATACAATCCTAGCCGCTGTTAATACATTTACAGTCAGATATTTCAAGTCTTTACTGTATGTATCTGGTAAAATTCCCAAGAGAAAGAACTCCGGTTTCAAATCTATACGTTTCTTTGTCATTTTTTCCAACCACATGCGAATTTTAGTCCAATATTTTTTAGCGTCCCCACAGGTCCACCACATATGGTAATATGAGCCAGGTATCTGATGATATTTCCAGCATTTTTCAGATTTGTTCTGAAACATTCTTGCTATTCTTGTCGGGAGAAAGTGCCATCTGTAAAACATCTTATACAAATTTTCTTTATATGCTGTTGACATTGTCATTTTATAATTTTGAGACCACAATTTTTGCCATTTCTCTAAATCAATCCCATATCCAAAATTCTTCCCCCAAACAATCATAGTTTCTTTAACTTGTTCTTCCTCTAACTTAATTCCCAGTAAATAACCATATAATTTTTTAATCACCTTCTCATCAGTACCCATCAAGATCTTATCTAGATCAGTCTGTTTATCATAAAATCCCTCCGTTTTAGAATCTTCATCATACCTTGAATGTATTTGCGCATATGAAAACCAATTCATCTTTATGCCTTGTTCCTCTAAATTTTGAATCAATTTAACTTCACTCTTTTCATCCAATAGTTCCCCATATCTAACTGTTTGTTCCTTCTTATAAATTATAGGATAGGAAAATGTTTCAATAGTTGATAATCAAACTGGAATTTTCAAATAACCTTGTCTTTTTATCTTCTCCCAGTTTAACCACAAAGACTCCTGTATATAATGTCTTCTAAAGTAACCCTGTGTTTTAGTTTCCTTAAACCATAAAAAAGCATGCCAACACAACAGTAAATCATGACTTTCTAGTGCCAACAATCTAGTCTTTCTTAATGTTATCCATTCCTTGACCCACATCAGACTTGCAGCTTGCTAGTACAATTCCCAGTTGGGCAGGCCAAAACCTCCTCTAATTCTAGCATCTTGCAAAAGCTTTAGCTTCATTCTCACTTTCTTACCTTGCCATATAAACTTCAACATAATTTTATTTAAATCTTCAAAATAGTCTTTTCCAAGCCTAATTGGTATTGTTTGAAACAAAAATAGAATTCTGGGTAAAATATTCATCTTAATTGTTGAAATTCTCCCTATTAATGACAATTGCAAGTTTTCCCATTTCTTCAAGTCTGTAGCTATCTGCTGTTTAAGTTTAATATAATTATTCTCTTTTAATGTGCTACATCTTGCTGTCAAATTCCAGGAAGCCTTTTTATCGAGGAGTCGATGAAGGGGTTCAGCAACTGTCGCCTTCTGGGGTAGGAAAATGTTATAAAAGTTAATGAGTCCCAGGAAGGCTTGAAGGTCTGTTTTATTTTGTGGTCTCGGGGCATTTTTGATGGCAGCCAATTTCTTTTCTGTAGGGTGAATTCCTTGTTTGTCAAGGAGGTAACCAAGAAATTCAACCCTTTCAGTGCATTTTTCCTTCTTTACCTTCAGGCACTTTTCCTTCTTTACCTTCAGGCCAGCATCTTGGAACTTTTGTAGGACTGTTCTCAATCGTTTTTCTGATTGACTCCTTGTTGGGACAGCTATTAACACGTCATCGAAGTCGGGCATGACCCTTTTAATGTCCTGTAACAACCTTTCCATCAGACTTTGGAAAATCCCCAGGGTAACGCTTACTCCAAACTGGAGTCTGTTATACTTGAATGTGCCTCTGTGCGTAACTATGGTTTGGGCTTCGGTGGTTTCAGCATCTACTGGTAGCCGTTGATAAGCTTGGGCCAGGCCAAGCTTTGCGAATATTCTGCCAACCCCAACTGAATGAAGGAGGTGCTGGACCACGGGTACCGGTTAGGCGCTCTGCTGTAAAGCATGGTTTAGGGTGGCCTTGTAGTCCCCACAAATTCTCAAAGATCTGTCAGGTTTTATGGGGGTTACAATTGGGGTCTCCCATTGGGCATGATCAATGGGTTCTAGCATGCCTTATGCAATTAGTTTGTCCAGTTGCTCGTCAATTTTTGGTTTGAGAGCAAAAGGGACACGGCGTGGTTTTAGGCGAATGGGTGCGATATCAGGGTGGAGATTAAAGGAGACAGGGGACCCCTTGTACTTGCCTAGCTTTTCACTGAAGACTTCTTGGAAATCCCGGATGAGGGCCGCTTCCAGTCTTTGTCTACAGTCTGATTGATGCCTGCCATTTCGATTCCTCATGGCGCGAACCACTGTAGACCCAGTAGGCTGGGTCGGTCTCTGTCAACGATGGTGAGAGGTAGTATTGAGGTGTGGTTCTTGAAGGAGACTTGGAAATGACTGGAACCAACGACCAGAATCTGGTTTCCCTGGTAGTCCTTTAATATAAGTCTCTGAGTGCTGAGGTCCTGGTGGCGGATGTTGGGAATCAGCTGCTTCAGGGTTTCCAGGAGACCATGGATAGGAAAGACCCGGAATCCACTTCCATGATGCATGGTCGATTTTCAATGTTGACCTTTACACAGATTTTTCTGGTGTCTAAAGATGAAGCATGGCCGATGGTGATGGTCTGACCTTTACACAGATTTTTCTGGTGTCTAAAGATGAAGCGTGGCTGATGGTGATGGTCTGATATGCTTCTTCCCGTCTGGGTGCACCAGTAATTTTCCGGTTTCTGTTGTACTGGCTCCACTGGTTGTTTGGGCAGTCCCGATTAGTGGTGGGGTTGCTCTCTGTTTGTCGGAGGCTGTTTTCCTTCTGTTTGGGACTGAATCCTCTTTTGTTCCAGCATACTTTAGCAATATGCCCTCTTCTCTCACAAAAATGACAGATGGTATCTAGGAATCTGCATTCAGATCGTGGGTGGTTTCCACCACATCTGGCGCATTGGAAATTCGATTTACGACCTCGCTGGACTTCTTCCTCTTCACTATCTGATGAGGATTCGATATCTTCATGATGGGTGGCTGACGTGTATTTCTCTGATGGTGTCGCTGCATCGTTGCTGGTATGGCGGCTGGCCCCATTTGTCCGGCGCATCCGTGCTGCTGATTTGCGGGTGGCTTCAGCTGCAGTGGCATCAGCTATGGCCTCTGCGAGGGAGATGTCTCCCTTGGCCATAATTTTACATTGGTTTGTGGGGTCTCTGAGGCCAAGGACAACTCGATCCCTCATGGCTTCTTCTAGATTTGTGAAGCCACACAGACTGCCTAAATTTCTTATGTCAGCTACAAAATCCCCGATGCTCTCACCTTCACGTTGATCCCTTTGGTAAAATTCGTGTCTGCGGATGAGAGTCGGTACTGCCACGGCGTAGTGGTTGCGGAGGATGGAAGCAAGGGTATCCCAGTCCATCGTTTTGACCTCAGCCAGCTTTGCGAGCACTTTGGCCATTTTAAAAACGGTGGGTCCGCAATGCATCAGGAAAACTGCTCGTTTCTTGCTAGGAGTGGCATCCTTCAGATTGTTGGACTCTAGGAACATTTAAAACCTGTCCATGTATGAGTCCCAATCTTCGCTGGTTGGATCGAATGGGGCGGGTGGTATAGCACCGCTGGCCATTCTGCCGATGTCTGCGCGCTGTCAGCCACATGCTCTGTTGGTTGTTAGTGAGTGCTCAGTCAGCTCTGCTGTCTCCAAATCCCATCCTCATCGCCAGTGTTATGTCTGGAAGGATGGGTCCAAGAATGGAGACGAGACTCAGAAAGTGACTACAGCTCTTTATTAGTGATTTCCAATCTGAGCGAATGCTCCTAGCTGCAGCAGCCCCTTTTATAGAGCTGGCTGCGCTATATGGCCAATGGCAGTGGTTTGAGATTGCCAAGCTTGGTTCGCCCAATCGTGGCAGCCCGTTTAGCAGTCAATTGGATCAGTCTGGAGTGACCAATCATGACCCACTGTTAGCGGACCAATCCGCTTTGCAGGCTTTCAAGCCTGCTAATCCAGAACAGAAAGAAAGCTGCTTCTGCTGCTTCTGCTGCTTTCCTTGCATGAAGCCAAAAGTCTCTCTCTCTCTCTCTCTCTCTCTTCCCCTGAAAACGGAGCTGGAGATGGTATCCTGTGATCCCAAATAAAGAATGATCGCTCGGTAGAAAAATGGGTGGGGAATGTTCCTGCAGACTTTTTTTGGGGATTTTCCCAAGGTTTATGGTCCGTGGGATTTAAAATTATGAGTTTGGTGGTCCTTGAAGTCCAAAAGGTTGGCAACCCCTGTCTTAGATGACTATGAGACAGTCATTTTTTTTCTTTTCCCTACAGGGGATAGTCATCAAGAATAATTGAAGAAGGCACATTTTCCCCATCACCTGCAACTGTCTCAGGCTTTTCACCTTCTAGAAATAGAGGTGGGATGACCAATTACAAAATCCACAGTCTCTATGGCAGCTTTTTTCTCTATGGCTTGTCCATATTTGTGACTCACATCTTATTTTGCCATTTTCTTTAGTTAACCCCCCCCCCTTTTTTTTTGCTTCTTCTTCAACATTCCCTTTCATTATTCTCAAACAAGAGGCTGCTTTAGATAAGTAAAGATAGGAAGTATGTAGAATGCATGCATATTTTTCAAGGAAGAGATCAGCAACCAAAAAATAAAAACAGGAAATAAATACTGAGTGGGAACTGGGTTAAGGATTCTGTTATGGCCTTTATCTCAGTCCCTGGAACCCCAACTCTTCTATCTGGAAATTTCTAATGAAAAAAATTATACCAGTTCTCTGTGAAGGAGGTGGATGGCTGCTTGATCCAGTTCTGAGTGAGGGAAAGTCAAATCAAGGATGAGAACCAGCGGTAGTATTCAGCAGATTCTGGCCAGTTCTGGAGAACTGGTAACATACATTTTGAGTAGTTTGGAGAACTGGTGGTAACTTTTCCCCAGGAGTGGGGTGGGACAGTATCCTTTCTCTGCCACACCCACCAAGCCACATCCCCCAAGCCACTTCACACCCACCAAGCCACGCCGACAGAACTGGTAGTAAAAAATAATCAAACCCCACCACTGGTGAGAACAACTGTATCAGCTGTAGTCTTGATTTTGGAGGAATAAAAGTTCGATTTTCTGGGCCTCAAGCTAGACAGGTTTCACTGAATTCCATGCAATTTGGCCATGTGTTCAAGTTGCAGTTGAACTGTGTTCAAGTTCTAATTGAAGCTTAGCTGCTTCTTCTCCTCCAAGCTACATCAATTTTGAGCAGGGAATTTTGAGCTTTCTACCTGGCTACCAAACCTGGAACTTAATACTATTCTTGGGACTTATGTTTTCTCCTAATTGCCATATTTCACATTTCTGAATGCAAAATGCTTGGAATAGTGCTGTTTATATAAAAATACTTGAATGATGCTAAAATTTCTATTTAATTTCTCCCTGATGTATTTATTGCCTAACAATTGCTACACCACCATAGTAGAAGGTATTTAAATATCAGAAAAGATCTCTGTTCTGAATCATATTAGTAAAACATCAGGAACTCATTTCACAGAATTGTTGTGGAAAAAATAGAGGAGGAAGGTACAGTATTGATATGTTTGCAGCCTTGAATTGTTTGTAAAAAATAATACTGTATTATAGTCAGCCAGTCAGTAAGATAGCCTATAATAGGGGTGTCAAACTCACGTCATCACAGCATTGTCTCCTGACATATCAGGCCTTTTTTCCTAAAACTGGGTGTGGGCATGGACAGCATGTGATATATCCGGTCTGGAGGGAGTTTGACAGTGTTGGCCTAGAAGATGCAGGACTCTGATTGAGCCTGTTTTATGCTTAGATATCAGTGGGGTTTTGCTTCTGCAATGCTTCCACCTGAAGAAAAGGATTTGCTTTATTGGTCTCTCATTGTGGCATATTATGCTTAACAAATGGTACACAATAAATAGATCTTCCAGAAATATTAGTTTAGATGTGAGGATGCTGTGGATAGAAGTAAAAGTTTGTGTTGAAGAATTCATTAAGGTCATAAACAAGCCTTGTCCGGAAGACTACTCGATGGAACTGCCTGGAAGGGTGAGCCGATCCCACCTGGTGATTCCCGGTCGGTTGAGTCATTTGCTCTGCTGCTCCTACCTGAGTTCTCTGGGCTGGTAGAGCTTGTCCGGCTGCTGCTTCCAGGCAAAGTACCCATCTGCCACGACTCTTCTGGCTGATAAGTATTGTTGGTTTTTATTTAATGCTTGTGGGGGGTGTTCTGCTTGCACAGGTGTTTGTTCTTTTTCTGCACTTGAGGGCCCTCCTCTGATTTCTTGGTTAGAGTCTATGAGGGGGAAGTGGCCAGCCTGGATCTTAGCTGGTGAATATGACGTTTCCACGACCTCCCATTGGTGGTCTCGAGCCGGTAGGAGCAGGGGCTGTGATTTGGGTGATTTTTGCAGGGATCAAAAGTGGGTCCCCTGTAAAGTTTTTGGAAAAACAGTGTCTCCTACCTTGAAAGCACGGTGCTTGCTGCTGGAACCAATGGGTTTTTCCAGGGTGTAAGCAGGGTGCAGGCAGTCTAGAGGTGACCTCAGTCTTCTGCCCATTAGTAGTTCTGCTGGGCTCTTGTTGGTAGTGGTATTCGGTGTGATATGTTGTAGGAGAAGCATCTTGGTGATTTTCTCGTGGATGTTGCCATGTTCTATTTTGTGCAGTGTTTTTTTTTTTTTTTTTGTGAATTGAACCATGCGTTCAGCTCTACCATTCGCCGCTGGGTGAGCTGGTGATGTCAATGCATGTTAGATGCTGCGGTCTGCCAAGTACTGTTCAAAAGCCAAGGTGGTAAATTGTGGGCCATTGTCAGATACTATAATGTCTGGCAGACCATGCGTGGCGAAAAGTCTATTTAATCTTTTGATGACAGCTTCTGTGGTGGTTGTCTTCATTGTGCCCACCTCGAGCCAATTCGAATAACCGTCAACAGTGATTAAGAAGGTATGCCCCTTGGTCGGCCCTGCAAAGTCAATATGGATGCGTGACCAAGGGCCTCTGGGTGTTTCCCATTCTAATGATGGGGCTTTTGGGGGAGCTGAATGAGTCTCTTGGCATCTGTTACAAGTGGTGACCCAGGTTTCAATTTGCTTGTCCATGCCTGGCCACCAAGCATAGCTCCTGGCCAGGGCTTTCATGCACAAAATACCAGGGTGCCCTTCGTGTAGCAAATCTAAAACTTTTTTCTGTAGTGTCTCTGGTATTACTACCCGGTCTCCCCATAACACGCAATCTCTTTGTGAAAAGAGTTCAGTTTGCCGGTTTTTAAATGGTTTAAAAAGTTCGTTTGGCTCGGTTTCTGGCCATCCCCTCTCCACCCAGCTGAGAACTCGTGTCAAGCATTTGTCCCTTTTAGTTTCATGTGCTATGTTTTGCGCGGTGACTGTGGCATGGGTATCATTTCAATTTGCAAGACTGGTAATGTGGACGCTGGGTCATCTTGCAAGTCCAACAAGGGGGGCGGCTTAAGGCATCAGTGTGCAAGATAGTCTTGCCTGGACGATGTATCAATTTGTAATTGTAAGCGGCAAGAAACTCAGACCATCTTGTCATTCTGGGTGACAAGATGTATGGAGTGGGTTTGTCACCTGGCAATATGCCAAGTAGGGGCTTATGGTCTGTAATAATAAAAAATGTCCTACCATAAATGTATTCATGGAATCTCTTTACTGCGGAAACGATAGCGAGGTCTTCTTTGTCCAGCTGGCTATAGTTCCTCTTTGGCTTGGATAAGGTTCTGGAAAAGAATGCAACAGGGGCTTCTGTTCCATTCAGCAAAACGTGGCTCAGGATGGCGCCAACACTGAAAGGCAATGCGTCGCAAGTAACAGTCAGTGGTAGTGTTTCATTATATTGAATGAGGACTGTGTCTGAAGTCAAAAGGTTTTTTATTTGATGAAAGGCATGCTCTTCTTGCCGTCCCCATATCCAGGAATCCTTTTTATCAAGGAGTCGATGCAGGGGTTCCGCGACAGTCGCTTTCTGGGGTAGGAAAATGTTGTAAAAATTAATGAGTCCAAGGAAGGCTTGGAGGTCCATTTTGTTCTTTGGTCTGGGGTGTCTGATGGCTTTTAATTTTTTGTCAATAGGGCGAATTCCTTGTTTGTCAAGGAGGTATCCAAGAAATTCAACCCTTTCAGTACATAATTGGCACTTTTCCTTTTTCACCTTGAGGCCAGTGTCTTTGAATTTCTGTAGGACCACCCTTAGTCATTTTTCCAATTGTTTTTGGGTAGGGGCTGCTACTAAAATGTCATTGAAATAGGGCATGACCCCTTTAATTCCCTGCAGCAATCTCTCCATTAGACTTTGAAAAATCCCTAGTGCAACGCTGACCCTAAACTGGACCCGGTTACATTTGAATGCCTCTCTATGTCACTATTGTTTGGGCTTCGGCGGTTTCAGCATCGACTGGCAGCTGTTGATAAGCTTGCACCAGGTCGAGCTTTGCAAATATTCTGCCACCTCCTAGTGAGTGTAGGAGATGTTGGACCACTGGCACCGGGCAGGCACTCTGCTGCAATGCATGGTTGAGGGTGGCCTTGTATCTCCACAAATTCTCAGGGAACCATCTGGTTTGATGGGGGTGACAATTGGGGTCTCCCAACGGGCGTGTTCAATGGGTTCTAACAAGCCTTGCACTTTTAGTTTGTCTAATTGTTTGTCTATTTTAGGCTTGAGTGCAAAAGGCACTCGGCGCAGTTTGAGGTGGATGGGAGCGATGTCAGGGATAAGATTAAAGGAGATAGGGGACCCCTTGTACTTGCCTAGATGTTCACTGAAGACTTCTTGGAAGTCCTGGACGAGTGTTTCTTCCCAGTCTTCGTCTTCTGTGTGGTTGATGCCTGCCATCTCGATCCCCAATGGTGTGAACCACTGCAACCCAAGTAGGCTGGGTCGGTCTTTATTAACGATTGTGAGTGGTAGGATGGTGGTGTGGTTTTTGAAAGAAACTTTAAAATGTCCAGTGCCAGCAACCGGAATGCAGTTACCTTGATAGTCTCTCAATATTAGTTTTGGTTGCTTAGCTCTTGGTGGCAGATGCTGGGAATTAGTCATTTTATGATCCTCCAGGAGACCATAGAGAGGGAGGAGCTGGAGTCTACCTCCATGGTGCAAGGTTGATTCTCGATGGTGACCTCTACACGTATCTTTCATGCGTCTATTGATGAAGCATGGCTGATGATGACAGTTTGGTGCATTTCTTCTCTTCTGGGTACATTGATGAATTTCCTGGGTTGGCTGTCCCGGTTCCATTGGCTGTCATTATGGCAGTCCCCGTTTATGGTGGGGCTGCCACCTATTCTTCTTGGGCTGTTTCCTCGTCATCAGGGGCTGGAATTTCGTTTGTTGCGGCATACTTTGGCAATATGCCCTCGTTTTTTGCAAACACGGCAAACAGCATCCAGGAACTTGCAGTCAGAACGTGGGTGATTTCCTATGCAGCTGGCACATTGGTAACTTGACTTACGACCATGCTAGTCTCGTCATTCGCATTCCGACTGAAGTCTGTGAATTTCTTCTTCTTCACTGTCAGACGGGAATTCGATGTTGCCGTGGTAGGTGGATGCTGCGTGTTTTTCTGATGTGGTTGCCATCTCGCTGGTGGGTTGGCGGTCAATTCCATTTGAACACTGCATTCACGCCACTGACTTATGGGTGGCTTCAGCTGTGGTGGCTTCAGCTACGGCATCGGCAAGGGAGATGTTCCCTTTAGCCATGATTCTGCTTTGGAGAGTTGGGTCTTTCAGGCCGAGGATGACTCAGTCCCGCATGGCCTCGTCTAGATTGGCAAATCCGCACAAGCCTCCTAAGTCCCTCAGATTGGCTACAAACTCTCCGATGCTCTCGCCCTCACGTTGATACCTCTGATAAAAGTCATGCCAACGGATGAGGGTTGGCACTGCCGGGGCATAGTGGTTCTGGAGGATGGGAGCTAGGGTATCCCAATCCATTGTCTTAATGTCTGCTAGCTTCGCGAGTGCCTTGGCCATTTTAAAAATGGTGGGTCTGCAGTGTATTTGAAAGACCGCTCGCTTCTTGCTGCTGATGGCATCCTTCAGGTTGTTTGATTCCAAAAACATTTGAAAATGATCAATGTAGGACTCCCAGTCCTCGCTGGCTGGATTGAATTGTGCAGGTGGCACGGTGCTGCTGGCCATCTTGCTGGTCGTCTATGTGCTGTCTGCCACTTGCTAGTCAGCCCTGTCATCTCAGTATCCCATCCTCGTCGCCAGTGTTATGTCTAGATGGTGGGTCCCAAGAAGAGATGAGACTCGAAGTAGTGACAACAGCTCTTTATTAGGAAATCAGATACTGAGATAAAAGTCCTAGCCATGGCAGCTCTTTTTATAGAGCTGGCTGCAGCTAGGCAGCCTATGACAAGCTTTTGAGCTTGCCGTGCTTGGTTTTACCCAATCGCGGCAGCCCGTATACGGACCAATCAGGATTGCTTATTTTGTCCAATCACGGCCTGGCTTTTCTGGACCAATAGGAATGCAGGCCTACAAGCCTGCTAGTATGGAACAAAAGCCTATTCAGATTCTCCAACATAAGATAATGATATACAAATTTTCAATTTCACAGGATAATGCACATGTCATTTCAAACATTGCAAGACCAGCCTGGTTTTACTTTATGGAAGTTTTAATTCAAAAAGTATCAGGGTTGGTTAAAGGCTTTCAGCTAAATATTGAGAGGGCTTGTGAGATTCAAGCTGTTTCTTTTGCTTGCAAGGCCAGTTAATTCTGTGGTTCCTAAGGAATAAACCAGAATAAATCAGAAACCCTGGATGACCACCCAAGTCCGCAGACTCCTTAAAGCCCGCGATGCAGCCTTCAGGTCAGGTGACAGAGTTTTGTACACAGCCGCCTGAGCCGACCTGAGGAGGGGGATCATAAAAGCCAAGATGGACCACAGGAGGAGCATAGAGTCCCATCTGTCCAGCCACAACACACGGGAGGTGTGGAAGGGCATACATGACATCACTAACCACAGGGGCTGTCATGTGACAACAGAACATCTGAGTGCAGCGCTAGCAGAGGAGCTGAACAACTTCTTTGCTCGTTTTGAAGTTCCACAACAGCATACAGCCGCACCAGCCCTACTCCCACCTCCAACCACATCCAGCTCTACCACTCCACCCAGTACATTCTCTGTGACGGAGGACGACGTCAGACGGGTGCTCCGTGCAGTGAACCCCAGGAAGGCAGCTGGTCCAGATGGAGTTCCTGGTAAGGTGCTCAGGGCATGTGCCCCCCAGCTCGCCTCCATCTTCAAAGACATCTTCAACCTCTCCCTGGCCCAGGCAGTTATACCATCCTGTCTGAAATCTGCCACAATCATCCCTGTGCCGAAGAAATCTTCCATCTCCAGCCTCAATGATTACCGTCCAGTGGCGCTCACTCCTGTAATCATGAAGTGCTTTGAGAGGCTGGTGCTCCGGCACATCATCAATCATCTCCCTCCGGATTTCGACCCCCACCAGTTCGCCTACCGCACAAACCGGTCTACAGAGGATGCCATAGCCATAGCTCTGCATGCTGCGCTGAACCACCTGGAGCAGCAGCAGAGCTATGTCCGGATGCTCTTTGTGGACTACAGCTCTGCCTTTAACACAATCATCCCAGGAATATTGACCAAAAAACTGGACACATTAGGTTTGCCCCCCCTCATATGTGCCTGGATAAAGGACTTCCTAAGTGACCGGCCCCAGACTGTAAGGCTTGGCCCCCACCTCTCCTCCACACGCACACTGAGCACTGGCTCCCCACAGGGCTGTGTGCTGAGCCCACTCCTGTACTGCCTCTACACCCACGACTGCAGTCCACAGCATGACAGCAACCTCATTGTGAAGTTCGCTGATGACACCACAGTGGTCGGACTCATCTCGAAGGGAGACGAGGCAGCCTACAGGAAGGAGGTCCTGATGTTGACAGCTTGGTGTTCAGACAACAACTTAGCTCTGAACACCAAGAAAACAAAGGAACTCATTGTGGACTTCAGGAGGCACAACACCGATCTGGCTCCCCTCTACATCAATGGAGAGCAGGTGGAGAGGATCCACACCTTCCGGTTTCTGGGTGTCATCATTGCCGACAAAATCTCCTGGACGGAAAACATCACGGCAGTCATCAAGAAGGCCCAGCAGAGACTCCATTTCCTGCGGGTGCTCAGGAAGCACAACCTGGACTCCAGCCTGCTGATTACCTTCTACCGTGCGTCCATTGAAAGCCTGCTGACATACTGCATCACAGTGTGGTATGGCAATTGCACCATGGCAGACAGGGAGAGACTACAGAGGGTAGTCAAAGCAGCTCAGAAGATCATCGGCTGCCCTCTCCCCTCCCTGTCGGACATCTACTCCTCCCGCTGTCTTAGCAGAGCTGTGAACATCATAAAAGACAGCTCCCATCCTGGTTATGGACTGTTTGACCTGTTGCCCTCAGGGAGGCGCTACAGGAGCATCAGGTCAAGGACAAACCGCCTCAAGAATAGTTTTTTCCCCAAAGCCATAACCACCCTGAATTCACACATGCACTGATTCCAAGTCCTGCCAAATATACTGTAAATATATTCAGGGACAAACTGTGAACAATCTCGTGCAATATCACTTTTTTATTTTTTTTATTACTGTGTTAGCTGACATGTGCAATATGTGATTATATTTTAGATGTATATTTTCTTGACATGCATGTCTGCACTGAACGATGAGTTGCTCTAATCTCACTGTGTATGCGTATAATGCAAATTGTACATGTGGATAGTGACAATAAAAGGCATTCTAATTCTAATTCTAATTCTAATTCTAATTCTAATTCTAATTCTAATTCTAATTCTAATTCTAATTCTAATTCTAATTCTAATTCTAATTCTAATTCTAATTCTAATTCTAATTCTAATTCTAATTCTAATTCTAATTCTAAAATTAATAGAAAATCCACTGATGGAACTGAAAGGTATCATATTCAGCTTTTCTGTGATTTAAGTGAAGAATGAACAATGAAATAACATTTCATTTGAACAATAAAATGTCCATTCATTTCTGTTTTGAAATGGTTGAGTAATGCTCAGAAATTATTTCAGAATCTATGAAAACTAGGCTGCAAATGTCAATGGAGTTAGCAGCAATGGCTAACTTGACTGCTTTGATTAAAGAGGGGAAAACATTTAATTTAGTTTCTACTTGGAATCTGCTTCTGGAGATTGTGCTTGAAGTGGAAAAAAAATGAAACATTGATTTTCGGTTTTATCGATTAGATAGGTTTCTTGTTATGGAAATGGCTAGATTATACTACTGTGTATAGTACCGTGAAAGTAAAAAGCTGAGGTTTATCATATTTTACTGACCAGAAATCAATGCTTTTTTTTTATTTTTTCCATACATTGTTTCCTTCCCTTTTCTGGAACTCCCTTATTTTCTGTTAAGTCTGGAGCATGGGTGCGAATAATGGAGACGAGCCAGTAGAAACAGTGAACTTCAAACTCTTTATTTACATGGTGTGACGGCTCAAACTGGAGAGCTGCTATAGCCTTCCTTATATAGGCAACTTATTAACTATTCAACCAATAGCAATCCTGGAGCGCTAGCTCCGTTAACCAATGAGAATGGCCTGTTAATGGCCAATCAGAAGCTCCTAAACGGACCAATCCGATCCTGCCATTAACAGCCAATCAGAAGTGCAGGGCCAGAACCTTGCACTTGACTTCAAGCTCAAGATAACTTTATTTGGCATTATTCATTCACAACACCTCTTTCCCCCGGCTTCTGCCCACCGGGCGTGGTTACATAGTCCTTGAGGTAGGACGGTTGTTTTATCAGTCTTTTTGATTTTCGCAAAGTGCCTGGCGGTTGGCTGCACTTCTGTTGAGGTAGATCGTTGTTTAACGGTAGGGGTGCCTCTGGTTCTGAGTTCACGTTCCCATCGTCACCAATATCACTGGCCACTCTCTGAGGTGAACCTACTCCGGTCCCCGGTTCCTGTTCCTGTGTTTCAGTTCTGTTTTCAGTCCCTTCAAAAAGATTTTCCTCTAGTTGCAATTTGTTTTGCTGTGTATCTCCCCCCCCTCAGTTTGGTTATAAGGGAGTTCGGAGTTGTGTGACGGTAGCCGTGATTGTAGTTGATCTATGTGGCGCTTCCAAAGTCTATCATCAGGACACTGAATGAGGCATGATCTTGGGCTGGTTATGCGGATTACAGTCGCTTCTACCCACAGCGGATCGCCCAATAAGTTTTTAGCGAATACTAAATCGCCTACCTGGAAGGTACGGCATCGGCCGCTGGATCCAAGTGGCTTTTCCAGTTCGTAGGCTGGGTGTAACCGATCGAGGTGGGAGTGGAGCTTTCGTCCCATTAGCAGCTCGGCGGGAGTTTTGTTGGTGACGCTGTGAGGTGTGATGTGCTGTAGGAAAAGGATTCGGTTGATTTTCTCATCGATGTTGTCGTAGTCTATCTTTTATAGAGTCCTTTTGATGAATTGTACCATGCTCTCAGCCCTACCGTTGGCCGCAGGGTGCACAGGCGAAGTAAGCGCATGTCGGATACCGCGGTCAGCCAGGTACTGTTCAAAAGACAGCACGGTAAATTGGGGCCCATTGTCGGATACCAAAACATCTGGTAATCCGTGGGTTGCAAGCAGTCTTTCCCATCTTTTGATGACCGCTTCGGTGGTCGTATTCCTCATTCAGTGAATCTCGAGCCAATTTGAGGAGGCGTCAATGGTTAGCAAAAACGTGTGGCCTTTGGTCGGCCCAGCAAAGTCCAGATGGATGTGGGACCAGGGTCCCCGCGGTGTCTCCCATTAGGTTGGGGTTGTATTTGGTGGAGTGTTGCTTACTTCTTGGCATCTCTGGCAAGTTTTAACCCATGATTCGATTTGTCTGTCGATGCCTGGCCACCACGCGTAACTTCATGCAAGGCCCTTCATGCGCACAATGCCAGGGTGGCCATCGTGCAAGATTCTTAGCAGTGTCTGTTGGAGTCGTTCTGGGATAACGACTCTATCGCCCCAGATGATACAGCCCTTCTGCGAGAACAACTCTGTTTGATGGCTTTTGAATTGTGCAAAATCATCTGGTACTTGGTCCAATGGCCATCCACATTCCACCCATATGAGGACTCGTGCTAAGATGGGGTCGCATTTTGTTTTTCTCGCAATGTCACAGGCAGTTAATGGCAGCATGTGGAGTGTCTCAATCTGCAATGTTGTCATCGTTGGTGCAGGATCGTTGATGGTTTCAGGGACTGGTGCACGGCTCAACGTGTCGGCGTGGGAAATGGCTTTACCGGGACAATATTGTAGCTAGTAATTGTAGGCAGCCAAGAATTCTGACCAGCAGGTCATCCTGGGAGAAAGTATGTAGGGAGTTGGCTTATCCCCAGCGATTATCCCCAGCAATGGTTTGTGTCAGTTACAATGGTAAAAGCCCGGCCGTACACGTACTCATGGAATCTTTTAACAGCTGATACAATTGCCAGGGCTTCTTTATTGATCTGGCTATAATTTTGCTCGGTTTTCGAGAGCGTTTTTGAAAAGTAAGCAACAGGGGATTTGCTACCATTAGGTAATACATGGCTCAAAATGGCGCCCACTCCAAAAGGCGATGCATCACATGTGATATTTAACGGCAAGGTCTCATTGTACTGCATTAGTATGGCGTCAGAAATCAGGAGTTGTTTTACATTACGGAACGCCTGCTCTTCTCTGTGACCCCATACTCAAATTGCTTTTTTATCCAGTAGACGATGTAAAGGTTCAGCAACAGTCGCCTTGTGCGGCAAGAATATATTATAGAAATTGATGAGGCCTAAGAATGCCTGGAGGTCGGCTTTGTTCCGGGGTCTGGGAGCTTTTTTTATTGCTCTCAATTTGCTATTGGTAGGGTGAATACCCTGACTGTCAATTAAGTACCCTAAGAATTCAACACGATCTGTACACAGTTTGCACTTATTTTTCTTCACTTTCAGGCCTGCTTCTTGGAATTTTTGTAAAACCAGTCTTAAACGATCCCGTAAAATTTTTGGAGTGGGGGCAGCAATGAGCACATCGTCAAAGTAGGGGACAACGCCTTTGATCCCCTGCAATAGTCTCTCCATTAGGCTCTGAAATATCCACGGGGCTACACTGACTCCGAATTGAAGCCACATACACTTAAAGGCACCTCAGTTTGTTACCAAGTCTGTGCCTGTGCTGTTTTTTCATCAACCGGCAGTTGCTGATAAGCCTGAGCTCAGTCTAGTTTAGCGAAAACTTTTCCGCCCCCCAGGGAATGGAGGAGGTGTTGCACCACCAGCACTGGAAATGGATTTTGTTGCAGGGAGTAGTTTAGGGTGGCTCGATAGTCCCCACAAATTCCAATGGAGCCGTCCGGCTTAATTGGGGTCACGATTGGTGTTTCCCATGGGATGTGGTTGGTTGGCTTTAAAACTCCCTGGGCTATCAACTTATCAAGCTGTTCATCAATTTTTGGCTTTAGAGCGAACGGAACTCGACGAGGCTTAAGGCGGATGGGAGCTATCTTTGGATTAAGGCTAAAGGATATCGGGGTTCCCTTGTACTCGTCTAGCTTTTCCGTGAAGACATCCCTGAATTCGTGGGTGAGGTCTTCTTCCCAGTCACCGCTGCCTATTCGGTTAATGCCTGCCACTTCAATGCCGAGTGGTGTGAACCATTGTAGGCCTAACAGGCTAGGCCGGTCCTTGTCGATCTCCGTCAGGGGTAAGTACGCTGTGCGGTTCTTGAATGCAACCCAGACTCTACTGGATCCTATGACTGGAATCCAGTTCCCCTGGTAGTCCTTTAACACGAGCCGTTGGAATTGAAGGTCTTGGCACCGGATCGTGGGGATGAGTTGCTTGAAGGTCTTCCAGGAGACCATTGACAGTGACGACCCCGAGTCAACTTCCATTTGGCAATGTTGATTTTCAATGTCCACTTTGACCCGAATTTTCTTCACGTCTAGTGAAGAGGCGTGGTTGATAGTGAGTGTTTGGTGGGCCTCTTCCCATCTCATTAGGCAATTCACGGGCCGGTTTCTGTAGGAGTGGTTTGCTGGTTCTCGCCTTACAGGGCGATTCCCTGTCGATTGGCGGAGATTGGTACCCTTTGAGGTCTGGCTGGGTCCGAGGAGACTTCTGCAGACCCATCCGATGTGGCCTCGTTTACTGCACTCGTAGCAGAGCGCATCGTGGAATTTGCAATCGGAGCGGTAATGGTTGGCGCTGCAGCCAGCGCATGGTTGCTGGGACTTCGGGTAACGGTCCCGATCGGACTGCAGGTGATGGACCTCTTCTTCGGCGCTGTCTGATGACGAAGAGAGATCCTCATGGTGGGTCATCTGCAGCTGCCCTTCTGCCTTAGATGAAACTTTGCTGGCCAGTTGGTGTGCTGGAACGTGATTTCGGCACAGTTGGGCAGCTCACTTCTTGGTCACCTCTGCTGCTGTAGCTTCACCTATGGCGTCTTTAAGGGTGATGTCGCCCTTTGCCATTATTTTGCTCTGTACGTTTAGAGCGTCTAACCTGAGAACTACTCGGTCTCTCAAAGCCTCCTCTAGGTCGGTGAAATCACAAAGGCCTCTCAAGTTCCGGAGGTCTGCAATGAAATCGGCAACGCTTTCTTCTTTCCACTGGTTTCTTTGATAGAACTCATGTCGTCTTACGAGTGTTGGAATGGTCGGTGGATAGTGGGCCCATAGTAGCATTTCGAGGACGTCCCAGTCCATGGCCTTCACTTCAGCTGGTTTCGCTAATGCCTTAGCCATTTTGAATACCGTCGAGCCTCAGTGCGCTAGGAATACTGCCCATTTCTTCCCGGTTGTGGCATCCTTCAGATTATTCATTTCCAAAAACATTTGGAAACGATCCATGTAGAACTCCCAGTCCTCTTGAGCTGGATCGAACGGAGCGGGTGGTACTACGCCACCAGACATGGTTCCACCATTGTGCGCTTCAGCCACGTGCTTAATTGTCTTCATTGTTGGCTCTGATGTCATCCAAACCCATCCTCGTCACCAGTGTTAAGTCTGGAGCATGGGTGCGAATAATGGAGACGAGCCGGTAGAAACAGTGAACTTCAAACTCTTTATTTACATGGTGTGACAGCTCAAACTGGAGGGCTGCTATAGCCTTCCTTATATAGGCAACTTATTAACTATTCAACCAATAGCAATCCTGGAGTGCTAGCTCCATTAACCAATGAGAATGGCCTGTTAATGGCCAATCAGATGCTCCTGAACAGACCAATCCGATCCTGCCATTAACAGCCAATCAGAATTGCAGGGCCAGAACCCTGCACTTGACTTCAAGCTCAAGATAACTTTATTTGGCATTATTCATTCACAACATTTTCCAACTATTTTCTTTTGTATTTTGTGTTTTATATTATAAACTAACAATAAGAAAGAATCCTATGAAAACTAGAAAGCCCCTCACTGTAAAGTTCTATTGAAGGAGGGTGTTATGTTTTGAGCATGGGCGAGAAAGAATGGAGACAAGCCTCTGAACGGTGAAGTTCAGCTCTTTATTTACATTGTGACTTCTGCTTTGATAGCAGTTAAACCCGCCTTATATCGGCAAACCCTGTAACTTTTTAACCAATAATGAGCTAGGAGCGCTAGCTCTTATAACCAATAGGAACTCTCTGTTAAGGGCCAATCAGATTCCCCGGAATGGGCCAATCCGGTCCGGCCGCTTAACAGCCAATCAGAAGTGCAGGGCCAGAACCCTGCACTTACTCCAAGCTCACAATTTATTAAATCTTTATGCATACACAACACCCCTTCCCCCTGGCTTCTTATTTGCAGGGCGCAGTTACATAGTCCCTTTGGTAGGATAGTTGTCTTATTAGTCTCTTTGATTTCCGTTGTATCAGCTGGCTGCAATCATGCTGAGGTAGATCGTTGTTTGGCAGTGGGGCTGTTTCTGGTTCAGATTTCACTTCTACATCGTTGCCCACATTCTCTGCAATTCCCTGAGGTGCAACCGTTTCTCCCTCCGGCTCCGCTTCCTGAGTCTCCATCAAGCCGTCGTTTCCTTCGAACGGGTTCTCTAGGAATTCATCTTCTTCCGGACCTCCCCCCCTCAGTTTGGTCATAGGGGAGTTGCGGACGGGCCGCTGGAAGCTGGAATCATAATTGATCAATATGACGTTTCCAAAGTTTATCATCAAGGCATTGTACAAGGTAGGATCTGGGACCGGTTACACGTACTACTGTCGCTTCCACCCACAACGGGTCGCCCGATAGGTTTTTAGCATATACCAAGTCTCCTACCTGGAAGGTACGACAGCAGCCGCTGAATCCTAGTGGTTTCTCCGGTTCATAAGCTGGGTGCAACCGGTCGAGGTGGGAGTGGAGCTTTCGTCCCATTAGCAGTTCGGCGGGAGTTTTGTTGGTGACGCTATGTGGGGTGATGTGTTGCAAGAAGAGCATTCGATTAACCTTGTCGTCAATGTTGTCGTAGTCTACCTTCTGCAAGGTTTTCTTCACAAATTGGACCATGCGTTCTGCTTTGCCATTGGTCGCAGGGTGCACAGGCAACGTGAGCGCATGGCGAATGCCGCGGTCAGCGAGGTACTGCTTGAATGCTAGTGCGGTAAATTGAGGGCCGTTATCGGATACCAGGACGTCTGGTAATCTGTGGGTTGCAAAGAGTCTGTCTAAGGTTTTGATAACCGCCTCAGAGGTCGTAGTCGTCATGCGATGGATCTCGAGCCAATTCGAGTAGGCGTCGACGGTAAGCAGGAAGGTGTGGCCTTTGGTTGGCCCCACGAAGTCCAAGTGAATTCGGGACCAGGGTCCACGTGGTGTCTCCCATTCAGTAGGCATGGGTTTTGGTGGGGCGTTGCTGACTTCTTGGCATTTGGGACAAGCTTTAACCCACTGTTTGATTTGCTTGTCAATGCCCGGCCACCATGCGTAGCTTCGAGCAAGGACTTTCATTCGCACGATGCCGGGGTGGCTATCATGCAAGGTTCTCAGCAGCGCTTTCTGGAGTCGTTCTGGGATAACGACTCTATTGCCCCAGATGACACAGCCTTTCTGGGAGAAGAGCTCGGTTTGTCGAGTCTTGAATGGTGTGAAGTCATCTGATAACTGGTCCAATGGCCACCCGCGTTCTTCCCAGCTTAGGACTCGTGCTAGGGTGTGGTCGCGTTTGGTTTCTCTTGTGATATCTCGGGCGGTTAGTGGCGGCGAGTTGAGTGCCTCGATTTGCAATGTGGTTACCATTGGTGCAGGATCGTTGAGAGTCTCTGGAAGCGGTGCTCGACTCAATGCGTTGACATGGGGAATGGCTTTCTCCAGGCAGTATTGCAGCCGATAGTTTTTAGCAGCTAAGAATTCTGACCATTGGGTCATCCTAGGGGATAATATGGGCTTATCTCCAGCTATTATCCCCAATAATGGTTTGTGGTCAGTCACAATAGTAAAAGCCCGGCCATACACGTATTCGTGGAATCTTTTCACAGCTGAGACAATTGTGAGGGCTTCTTTATTGATTTGTCCATCGTTTCTCTCAGTTTTTGAAAGAGTCTTTGAAAAATATGCAACAGGGGCTTCGTTCCCATTAGGCAGTACATGGCTCAAAATGGCGCCCACCCCGAAAGGCGATGCATCACAGGTTATAACTAACGGCAAAGTCTCATTATACTGCATGAGTACAGAGTCAGAAGTGAGCAGTTTTTTAACATTTCAGAACGCCTGTTCTTCATGGTAACCCCATAGCCAATTTACTTTTTTATCTTACAACCGGTGTAACGGTTCAGCGACCGTTGCTTTGTGTGGCAAAAATACATTATAAAAATTGATGAGGCCTAGGAACGCCTGGAGATTGGCCTTGTTTCTTGGCCTGGGAGCAATTTTTATTGCTTTTAGTTTACTTTTGGTAAGGTGAATGCCCTGGCTATCAATCAGGTACCCTAAAAACTCAACACTGTCAGTACACAATTTACATTTTTTTTTTTAACTTTAAGACCGGCCTCTTGGAATCTTTTTAGGACTAATTTTAACTGGTCCTGTAAGATTTTTTTTGTAGGGGCTGCAATTAATACATCGTCAAAATAGGGGACCACGCCCTTAATTCCTTGCAATAATCTTTCCATAAGGCTCTGAAAAATCCCCGGGGCTACACTAACTCCGAATTGAAGCCGGGTACATTTAAAGGCACCTCGGTGCGTCACAATTGTTTGGGCCTGTGCCGTTTTTTCATCTACTGGTAATTGCTGATATGCCTGAGCTAAATCTAATTTAGCGAAGACTTTCCCGCCCCCCAGGGAATGGAGGAGATGCTGCACCAGAGGAGCTGGATATGCATTCTGCTGCAGGGCATGGTTCAAAGTGGCCTGGTAGTCCCCACAAATTCGGATCGACCCATCTGGCTTCATGGGTGTTACAATTGGGGTTTCCCAAGGGGAGTGATCGATGGGCTCTAACATCCCCTGAGGTATCAGTTTGTCGAGTTGTGTGTCGATTTTCAATTTTAAGGCAAACGGAACTCGATGGGGCTTTAGGCGAATGGGAGTTTTTTTTGGATCTAGACTGAATGAAATCAGGGTCCCCTTGTACTCGCCTAAGCTGTCCACGAAGACGTCCCTGAACTCATAGATAAGGTCTTCCTCCCATCACCGCCGCTGACTCGGTTTATGCCGGCCACTTCAATGCCGAGTGGCGTGAACCCTTGGAGGCCTAGTAGGCTAGGCCTATCTCTATCGATGACCGTTAAAGGTAAGTATGCCTTACCTCCTTCTTGAAGGAGACTCGGACTCGGCAGGAACTGACGACGGGGATTCGATTCCCTTGGTAGTCCTTGAAGATGAGGCGTTGGGAACGGAGATCCTGGCATTGAATTGTGGGGATGAGTTGCTTGAGTGTCTTCCAGGACACCATTGAGAGTGATGATCCTGAGTTGACCTCCATGTGGCAAGGCTGGTTCTTGATGGCTACTGTGACTTGGATTTTCTTAGTGTCCAAGGCTGAGGCGTGACCGATAGTGATAGTATGGTGAGCCTCTTCTCTCTGCAAAGCTCAATTTCTGTAGGAGTGGTTTACTGGATCTTGCTGTACAGGACAGTTTCCTTTTGATTGGCGATAGTTAGCCCCTTTTGAGGTCTGGCTGGGTCCTGGCAAGCTGTGGCAGACCCGTCCGATGTGGCCTCGTTTCCCGCACTCATGGCAGAGTGCGTCAGGGAATTTGCATTCGGACCTGGCATGGTTGGCTCCACAACCAGCGCAAGGGTGTAAGGGCTTCAGGTGATGGTCCCGGTCGGACCGCAGTCGATGGACCCCTTCTTCGTCACTGTCTGATGACGAAGAGAGGTCCTCGTGGTGCGTTGTCGCAAGTTGCCCTTCTGAACTAGGTGAGATGTCGCTGGCCGGTGGTGGTACCGGAGCGCAGTTTCGGCGTAGTTGTGCAGCCAACTTCCTGGTTGCTTCTGCTGCAGTAGCATCGGCGATGGCATCGGCAAGGCTGATGTCACCTTTCACCATCAGCTTGCTTTGGACGCCTGGTGCATCTAGTCCCAGAACTATGCGATCTCTTAGTGCTTCTTCTAAATCGGCGAATCCGCAGAGGCCTCCCAAATTTCGGAGGTCTGCTATGAAGTCGGCCACGCTTTCTCCCTTTCGCTGACTCCTCTGATAAAACTCGTGGCGTCTCATGAGCGTAGGCACGGTCGGGACGTAGTGGTCTCGTAGGATAAGTTCGATGTCGTCCCAATCCATGGCCTTCACTTCGCGGGGTTTGGCTAGTGCTTTAGCCATCTTAAATACGGTTAGACCACAATGCGTTAGGAACACCGCCTGTTTCTTTCCTGGTGTGGCGTCCTTTAAGTTACTCTAAATATGCGTGAAATGTTTAATTGCAAGATTTTCTAAACCTTATGAATAAATATTATTTATTGCTTTTTAATATTTTGGCAGAAGGAGTGATCAATGTCAAGCCCTCCTGAGTTTTTAGAATGTACCCAGGTTCTCCAGAACAACTACTTAATTGTTTTCAATATCTATACAAAAAAATCACTGGAATATATCATAGTTGAAAGTTTTTTTTTTTTTTTAATAAATACTTCCCAGTCCAAATTGTCATATTTTACAAGACTACAAGCCAGACTTTAATTTAGTGCATTTTTTTTTGTTCTATTAATCCTTCCCAACATAAATTGTTTTCCATTAAATTACTTTCATCTTATTCTTTGATATTTAATGTTAAACTCGTGTTATAGACATTATTGTACTTTCAGGTCATCCTCCTGTGAAACTTAATGTTGTATTTTGTAAAAGTTTAAATACATTTTTAAATGGTCCTTGCTCTTTGCTGAAAGGTAAAGATTTTATTGTACAGATGGAACAGGAGATGGCAGAGGTATATTATTATTATTATTATTATTATTATTATTATTATTATTATTATTATTATTATTATTATTATTATTATTATTATTATTATTATTATTATTATTGACTTGGCTATATTATTCTTTGTAATGTGGAACACTACTAAAGAATCATCCTGTATGCTTCATATCAAAAACAGCAATTCTGTAAAGATATTTTTGTTGATTAAAAAAAAGGAGGAAGTGAAATAACTATGTCTTTATACATCCCATCTGTTTCCTAATTCTGTTCAATGTGAACTTGAAAAAGAATTGTACTTCCAAAACAGATTTTCTTCTTCATATATTGCACAAGGCAAAAACATTTTTTAAAAATGTGACCAGTTTAATAAGTTATTTTCTACAATTTTCTTCAATCTAATATTTTTAATCTGTTTGGGGACAAATGAGAATGTGTGTTTAGATTAATCAAGTTTTACTGTTTTTGACCAATTTTACATTTTGTTTTGTTAATAGAAGGTAAGATGCATTCTTGGTTACTGAAAATGAGTATGTTATAGTTATTATAAGTTCAGGTGACTCGTTTTACTTTACCTCTTTGCTTTCAAGAAAATCCTGCTACTTTTTGAACTTTGAAACTGGAAGATTCCCAATCTTGTAATTTTCTAATTGTATCATCATTGGGTTTTTTTAGTACAAATAGATAGCAATTTTTTTACTTGAATTCTGTCTTTTAGTTGTAATAAGATACAAATTAATATAGGCATTTCTTAGCCACACAAGGTGAACTCCACCATGTTTTCTAATTCTACACTTATTTCCTAGACAAATATGATTTTAACATCTACTTTGGCTTATATATTACAGGGTGTTCTTCCAACTGTTCTCTATCCAAAGTTGGATTCATATAAGACTGTCAAAGTTCCAATCATATCAGATTTAATTAATGTTCTTGCTTTAATTTGAAATGAACATGTCCCAGCAGATGCTGAAAAAGATTTTGATACTGTTTCTTAGAAGTTTTTAAAGCTCTCCAAAGTTTTATATTTGGATTTAGTATGAGTTATTAGTAGTATTAATGGTGTATCTTTTCCTTGGTTGCATTATTAATGGCGATTTTTAATAGTGTGCTCTCAGCTTGATTAAATTTACAGCATGCCAAGGTACACAACAAGGATGTGTCTGTTTCCCTGGTTTTTTTTTTTTTTTTTAGTTTGCTTTGGAATCTTGCCTTTTTAATTATAACTTTTAAAAACATTAATGCAATTAAAGTAGGGAAGTAAAGTGTAAAATTTTACTATTAACTGATGATATCTAATGTTTTATACTTAGAACAGTAATCTCTAATCCTTATCTCTTCCATTGAAGCAGGATATGAGATCTTATTTTTGATGCTCTATAAGTTCGTTGTTTATCTGGTTAAACTTCCTTTTAGTGAGTAAGCTATTAATTGGAGTAATTCCAATTTATACAACTGAGTCACAGTAATAGTTGAGAAAAAAAGAAGGTATAGCGTTTTCTCAGCTGGTTGGTGTATATTTATTTTGGCAACATTGACAATCTATAGAAAATATTAAATATTGTGGATCTTTCAGGCATGTGCTGACTAAAAAAATTATCATGCAACACTGGAAGGAGAAATCTATGCATTTGAGATGCTTTTGTTTCAATAAAAAGGCAAGGAAGAGGATTTTCAAATAACATAGTATTGCTTTTAGTTTAGTTATATATTTTTTGAAGTTTCCTATGCATATTTTAAAAATTAGATTCTGAAATTGTCCAGCTCTGAATCCTGTATTCTCTGCTTTAGCCCAAATTGGCACTGCTAATGTCACATCCTGCATAAGATTTCATCCTTCCTGTAGTTCCCTTGGACTCTGTATGCTACTATTTAGCATAACATTCTACCCAACACTAAACAAATTGAAAATGTTTTAGCCCTCAGTCTCCTAATCATCTTTGTTGCTCTTCTCTGCCTTCTTTCTAGAGTGTCAACATCTTTCTTACACCATGGGGACCAAAACTGGATGCAGTATTCCAAGTGTGACCTTACCAAAGCTTTATAAAGTGGTATAAACACTTCCCATGAATCACTAGAGTTGTTAAATTAGTAACATGGCTGTTAAGTGAATCTGGTTTCCCCATTGATTTTTTTTTATTTGTTTGGCAAACATGTACAAGATAACAAGTATAGGTATGAACATAAACATGAACAAAGGAAGTAAATATAGATAAATGGTGACAGTAAGACAGGGAGAGTAGGCATGCTGGTGCGCTTATGAATGCCCCCTTTAAGGACCTCTTAAAAGGGGGTGAGGTCGGTTCCGGTTTCGCGTGGCTTCGGGGCAGCAGGAATTCGCGACAGCTCGCGATTCCTGCTGTGCTAGCCGTCGAGGTACCCCCGATCCAGATGGGTCAGGGGGATATGGCTGCCCTGTAGGGACAGCTGAAGAGAGAGGGGAGTCGGATAGGGAGGTGGGGGTGTCGCAGACCCCCCCTTCTCCGGAAAAACCCCTTTTTCCCAAGGCGGTGGAGCGGCGGTCAGCAATGGCCGCCACGAAGAAGCCAGCAACCAGGTAAGATTGTGCTGGAGGACGTGTGAAGAGTGAAAGTTCTGTCTGAGCCGGGTCAAGTAACATCTTTTAAATTGCCTGGAATTGAGCTGTTTGAATTGCTGGAGGATACATTGTATCCCTAAGAAGAGCGAAAAGTGGCGGAGAAGCTGTTAAAGGGAACTTTTTTTTTTTTCTTTACTCTCCCACCCCATGGAAACAGCAGAAATATTTGGATATATTGGACATTGAAAGTGGATTGCTTTGAAAGTTGAAGCTAAGAGACAAAAGGATTTTTGGACATTGAAAAATTTAAGAAATTGGAAAACCCTTGTTGGAGGTATGGATTTCTGATTATTTAAAATTGACATTGCAAGTGGGAAGGGAGAAAAAAAAATGGAGCAGAAGATGAAAAAGGAGGAGATTGCCTAGAATCCCAAAGGAAGATATATGGTAATTGGACCTCTTTGATTAAAAATTAACCCCAGAAAGAGAAAGAGAAGAAGGAAGAAAAGTATTAACTTTTGGAACTTTTTTTTTTTTTAATTGCTTTTGATTGTCTTTGATTAAAAATACTTGTGGTTGTTTTGGAAAAAGTTTCCCTTTTCATAATGGCATCGTTTGTGGATGAACTAGAGATTGAATATCAAAAATATAAAAAAGAAGATACTTTGGGCGCTTTGTTTCAATTCTTAGAAATGGCGTTATGTACTTGTGAAAGGTTGATTACGCAGCAGAAGTACTGGGACAAGGAAGAAGAGGAAGAAGAAGCCATCTTTGATGAACAATGGGTCCCTTCCGGAGAGGAGGAGAAAAAGGATAAGAAAAAGGGGATTTTAAGAATTATAAAAACAACCAAAAGAGACAAAAATGAGCGAAAAGGTGGAGGCAAGGTTAGAAAGCAAAGGAAAAGGAGCAAGAAAAGCGAAGAGAAAAAGCAAAGAGGGTAAAAAGGGCAAGGAGAAGAATAAGCAAGAGAGAAAGGGGGGGAGGAGAAGCCTT
This sequence comes from Hydrophis major, assembly GCA_033807585.1. Taxonomy (NCBI): domain Eukaryota; kingdom Metazoa; phylum Chordata; class Lepidosauria; order Squamata; family Elapidae; genus Hydrophis; species Hydrophis major. Next base: position 98,327,567 of record CM066330.1, on the reverse strand, counting down.
AACGGGGGGAAGCAAGACCTAAAGAAAAAAAGTTTATTTAGAGACAATGGGTGAATTTAATTTAGATTAAAAGAGGGATTCTGGAGGGTACATAGGTTTGTGATATGTGTATTTAGAATATAAAATTTATTATGTAATCTTAGAATCTTTTAAACAGAATCCCAAGAAAAATTGCTATACGTAGTATTTTTAAGTTAGGGTAATGAGTTATAGATGTTACTCCAATTGGTGTACAGGAGAAGTATAGTAAAAGAAAAAAGAAAGATGAATGGATAATTGGAAATAGAACAGACAAAGAATGTTGTTGAAAATGGTAATAAGATATGGAAGGATATATATGCTTTTTTTTGGATTTTGTATATTGATAAAAGGCAATAAAATTTTAATTAATAAGAAATAATTTGGATGGAAAGGAGAAGTAGGGATAAGATATGAAGTTAATACTATATGAAGTATTGATATTATAATTTGGAAATGTTATGCCTTATTGGTCTTTTATTATTATTTTTTCCTAGAAAAGAATTTATAAGCTGTTATGCCTTGATTCTTTGTGCATTGTTTTTGTAAAACTGATAAAAATGGTTTTTATATATATATATATATATAAAAGAAAATGATAATAAGTTATGGAAGGATATATGGGATGAATATGATGTTTGAATTTGTGTCTGTGTGAAGAGTTTTAACCCGGGAACAGACAACCTTCAGAAAAGATCTTTTAGTTTTGTTTATGTTTTGTGTTTTGTATGTTTGTGTATTGTGTTTTTGGTAAAACTAACAAAATTTGTTTTTTATAAAAAAAAGGAAAAAAGAATCAATAAAACCTTGGAGGAATGTTAGATGAGAATAATTTAAACAAGCCAGAAAGAAATGAATATGAGGACTATAAAATGGATAAATATGGAAGAGAAATGAAATTGAATAGGAGTAAAGAGAAATAATGAGAAATTTGCTGAAAGATATTTGTGTGTCCATATGGAGATGGGATAAATTGGAATTATGTTGTATAAAAATAATGTTTTATTCGACTTGTAAGGATTTATAATGTTAAGAGGTTTTATGTATTTATGTATTTAATGGTTAATGATGTGTTGTTTTATCTTTAAAATTAATAAAAATTTGCTTCAAAAAAAAAAAAAAAGGGGGTGAGGTCCACGGTAGACAGTTTGAGACTGAAGCTGTGAGGCTGTAACAATGGAGTCGGGTAGAGCATTCCAGGGATTGACCACTCTGTTGCTGAAGTCATATTTTCTGCAATCAAATTTGGAGCGGTTTACCTTTAATTTGTATCGATTGTTTTCCCGTGTATTATTGTGATTGAAGCTAAAGAAGTCATTGACAGGCAAGACATTGTAGCAGACAGTTTTGTGTACTATGCTTATATTGGACCACAGGTGGTGTAATTCCAAATTGTCCAAACCCAAAATGTCAAGCCTGGAGGCATAGGGAATTCTATTGTGAGTGGAGGAGTGGAGTACTCTTCTCCGGAAACCCTCTGAACCTGCTCAATCATGTGAATGTCCAATATACAGTGTGGGTTTCAGGCAGACAAACTGTATTCAAGAATGGGTCTGGCAAAGGTTTTGTATGTCCTAGTTAACAATTCAATGTTACTGGAGAAGAAGCTTTGCAAAATAAGGTTAGCAATTCTTAAAGCCTTTTTGGCAATGCCAAATTACAGTGAGCTTGGGGACTTATATCATTTGAGATGAGTATCCTAGGTCCTTAAGAGAGTGAGGGTCATCTGCGAGATAGTTTCTGCCCAAGTTGTATTTAGTGTTCTGATTTTTATTGCCAATGTGTAGGACAGAGCATTTATTAGTTGAAGTTTAGAGTTGCCAATTACTTTGTTATTGATGAGTCTAGAACAGGGCAAGTGTCGACCTACAGTTGTTTTGAATATGATTCTTCTCACTAAAAAAGTCATAATGGTTTTCAGCTCTTTCAAAATAGTGCTGTCCATGTCTACACCATCTCTATCAGACTGACTATGGCTTTCTTTATTTTGTATTGTAAATATATAACAACATCAATGTAAATTTACCTGGGTTTCACAATATTTTTCCTTCCTTCTTCATTTTTTTAAAGTCTTTGGATCAGGGGATTTGTGGGAATAGTAAAAGAAGTCAGTAAGGTATTTTGTGAACATACGATTCATGTACCATGGCTTTGATCATATATTTGTGAGCATTGATATTTTTAACCTCCAAATGCAGAAGGCCCTGCTTTGAATCTCTTATTTGAGAACTGAACTTTCCAGTTTTCCTTCAGAATTTCATGGAAAATAGTGAAAGGTTTACTTTCTTAATGACTGCGTCACAGTTTAGCTTCTTAATGACTGCACTACATTTCAATAATTTAAGGGTTGCCAGAACAAAAGTTAATACTTGATACTCTGGAACAGGGGTGGGCAAACTATGGCCCGCAAGCCACATCCAGCCCGTTGGTCTTTTTAATCCGGCCCGCCGAAGATTGGTACAGAATTAAGGTTTGATGTGAATGATTGAATGATTGCATTCATTTGATTTTGACTTGTAATGTCAGGCATTTCGACACCCATGGCGGCCCGTCTGTCAAATTTTAAAAGTCAATGAGGCCCCTGAGCCAAAAAGTTTGCCCACCCCTGCTCTAGAAACATGAAATCCAGTTATCTAATGATGGAATATATGAACGGTGTGCCAAGGTGAAATATCCTTGGTGTAGGTTTATATGAAATTAGATTTACAAATTTGACTGATTTTTATCAAGTTTTTTAGCTAGGGTCAAATTTATTTCTCCAAAGGAAACATTGTAAATTCACAAAACCACAGAAACATCTTATGAGAAAAGTTCTTGATTCACTAACATTTAATTTATTTTGTTATTGTTATTGAATACCTCAGGTGTTTTGATTGAAAAGCTGCAGATGCTTTAAATGATTTTTTTTTTTTTAATTTTAACTTTAACTGGAATTAAAAAATGCTTTTGGTGAAAAGTAGATATGGATATATTTAAAAGCCAACTCTTTGCAGGGCATATTAAAATAAAACCATAGACATGATTAAACTATGAAACACTATGACATCTAAAAAAGACAGAGATATGAACAAAAAATGGAGAATTCTGCTAAAAATGGACATTGTCCTTCTTCAGTGACCATTTGAAGTTTGCAATTACGGTCACAGTGTCCCAAGTCATTGCAACCATCAGAACTGTAATTGAGTCCTTTTATTTTGCTGCTGATTATCCTCTTTTTCTTTTCTTCCACCTTTTCCAACATTATGGACTTCTCAAAGGAATTAAGTTGTCACATAATCTGTCCAAAATATTCATGCCTCGAGTGAAAATTGCTATTTTTAATAGATGTATATGCATGCATATGTCTATCACAACCATGCTATAATTTTAAATGTATCCCAAGGTAAGTCTCTACAACTCAAGAATTTTGCCTCCTTCATGCTAATATTTCTCTTCTACCCCAATAAAACTACTGTTATACAATATTAGTTCTATGTTCAATATTTTTTCATAAGAGATGTACAAGCTTCTGGACATCTGTGTGTGTGGATAGATAGATAGATAGATAGAGAGAGAGAGAGAGAGAGAGAGAGAGAGAGAGTCAGAATGCAGCCATACCATATTATTTATTCCAGAGCTTGTTTGCAAAACTTTTAAGTGCAGTAAGTCTTGAAAAATAGGATGAATAATGGTAAGTTATTGAAATATTCACTGTGAACTTGCTAGATAACTTGTTTGAGTGTGATGGCTGCAGCTTCTACAGTCAACCTTTTAAGCTGGTGGACATATTGAAAATGTTATGATCAGGTTGAGGGAGGCTTACTTGTCCCAAATCAATTATTCTGTGGGTGTGACCATCAGAAACTACTAATCCATAAAAAGGACACCCACTCTAGATACTCAGGAATCTCTCTACTAGATGAGATTTCTCTCCTTCTTACAGGTTCAATCTGTTCTCAGAATCTTTACAATGTGGGATTATCCAGTACTCTGGTCCAAAGCCTCAGGGAAAATCAATTTTCCAGACTTTGTGGAAGGCCAGGAGGATTAGGGACATGTGAATCTTGGGGTGTATTTTGTAAGTATCACAAAAGAGAGGACAGCGCTTGAACCCCATTAGGTAGTATAGTTTCATAGAAGGGACTGAAAGCATTTCCACTCTGTTGAATCTCATAATATGAATAAATACAATTTGTGATAGGTAGTTCTGCAAATAATCACGAAGGGCTTCTCATGTTGAACAGAATATGGAAAGCTATAGGGCAGGGGTATCAAACTCAAGGTCCATGGGCCAAAAAAAATGAAGTTCTGTTTCACTGGCAGAGGGCTAGCAAAACAAACTCAAAACAAAACAAAAGGAGAAATGTTTTTTCATTTGCATTTGAGCATGCAAGAAGGGTCAGGAAAGGAGAAGAGGAAAGAGGAAAAACAAAGAAAATGAAGGAAAGATGGGGAAGGAAGAAGAAAAGAAAATGAAGAGGGAAGGAAAAAGAAGGGAGGGAGGGAAGGAGGAAGTAGATTATCATGAGAGTGAGGGAGGGTCTGAGGCAAGTCCCACCTTAGCACTTGGCCATCACAGGTACCCCCAGCACAAGTGACATCAAGCTGGCCAAGCCCACCCAGGCCATGACCCTTGCCCCCCCCCAAAGTCAAACACAACCCTTAATGAAATCAAGTTGGACACCCTTGCTATAAGGGAACAATGAAGCTTACAAAATAGTGATGTTACATGGCCATATCATGTGCCCATAATTGCTAGCATTGCTGCATTCTGGAACAATTGTAGCGGGTGTGTTGGTATAATCCAAGCAACAGGTGATCAAGTATGAATAATTGTGAGATGGGACTTAAGACTGATAGTCATGACTCATGTTTACCTTTGAAATAAGAGCTGAGAGACCCAAAGGAGCCTCAAATTATATACCCTATTGTTTTGAGGAGTTGGAGAAGAAAAGTCCCAAGATCTGGGAGATCCTAAAACCAAAACCACTCAGTCTTGCTTAGAATAAATTCTTCTTCATCCATCCCATCCCACCAATCTCCAGACACTTGAAAAGGTCATTTATGACATCAGTCGGTGATCCTGGAATATAGAAGTGCAGTGATAAAATTTAACTCATTGACAGATGGCCTCACCCACAGGCTTCATGTAGATATTAAATGAGAGCATATATTATGATAAATGCTATCAAAGGCTACAGAGAGATCAAAGAGGACTATGATGAATGTTCTAGGCAATTAATTTCCTCCAAGCCCTATTGGAGCTGCAAACTACCCTCCCAACAAGCTTCTTTGAAAAGAAAATGTTGAGAAGTGTTGTTAGAAATATGGGCAATTTCTTAGGGAGGGGACAAACCACTACTTCCACAAACTATCCACTTCTTCAAGGATTTGTTCACTATGCTTTGAGCTAAAAAGCAGGATCCACAAGCAGAAAGAGTCCACATAGTTATAATTCAATTCAGGATGATCATTGCCTCGTTATTTCAAGCAGCAGATAAGCCTCAAACCATGAATCCGAGCCCTTGGGAACTACCACAAATTCCTTTTCAATTCTGACAAGGCTCATTAAGTGCCTAGGGAAGACTGAGGAAATAGATCTTGTAGTAGGAAGCAACTGAAGCCAATTTTAAATCTAACAGACAGGGGTGGGATTCAAATTTTTAAACATGTTCTGTGGGCGGGGCTTAATTTGTGGGTGTGACTTAGTGGTCATGTGACTGGATGTGGCTTGGTGGTCATATAACTGGATGGGCGTGGCTTGGTGGTCATGTGACTGACTGAGTGTGGCTTGGTGGTCACATGACCGGCTGGGTGTGGCTTGGTAGTCCTGTGACTGAGTGGTTGTGGCCAGGTGGCCATGTGACTGGCAAATCAAATACAAGTGGTCCTCGCTTAATGGCTGCTTGCTTAGCAAGTGTTCCAATTTATGACTGATCTCCCCAGAGCTACTTGACCTATTTTTGGAGTTTTGATAGCTATGCATGCGTGCGCGCGCACGCACGCACACACACACACACACACTTTTTTAACCCTGCTGGAGCAGAAGGTTGGAGTAGAAGATGACCTCTGAGATCCCTTGCTTGCTGTGCTGTTTCAAAGAGTCTTCTGAAGCCAGGGTTTGTATCCTTCCTTCCTTTATCTCTCTCTCTCCTTCTCTCCTTCTCTCCTTCCCTCCTTCCATGTATCTATCTATCCATTCATATATCTCATTTTCTTTCTTTCTTTCTTTCTTTCTTTCTTTCTTTCTTTCTTTCTTTCTTTCTTTCTTTCTTTCTTTCTTTCTTTCTTTCTTTCTTTCTGTCCCTTCCTTCCATCCCCCTCTTTCTTTGTCTATCCCTTTTCTTCCTTTCTCTTTCTCTTTCCCTTTTTCTTTTTTTCCTGTTTCTTTCTTCACTTTCTTGTCTGTTCCTTCTCTCTTTCTCTTTCCTTCTCTTTCTCTCTCTTCCTCCTCCTCTCTTTCTCTCTCTCTCTCTCTCTTTCTCTCTTTCCCTCTCTCTCTATCCCTTCCCTAACCTATCTACCTATTTTTTGCCCAAGCAGGCCTGGCCTAATCTATCAAAGGCCTAGGCTAATCCTGCATTCTGCCAACTCTCCCTTCACCAGTCATTCGTGTCACCCCATTTCCCCTTTCAGAGGCCCCAGCCCTTAAATCTCCCTGATCCCCCCCCCATGACTGCCTCTTTCATCATTCCATAGTCATGACTTTACCTTCCTCCTGTGGCTGGCTGCCAGGGAAGGCAAGCCAGAGCTGAGCCATTGTTGTTGCTGGGCTCCCTGCCAGCCCACGTTGCCCTTGTCATGAATGCCTGCAGCTGCAGTGTGATTTTTTGGTGCAGCTGGGCTGCAGCTGCACCAAAAAAAAAAAAGACATGGCATCTGGAGGCTTCTTGTGGTGAAAACTATTGACCTCTGTCTTTGCTTGCTCCATTTCTCCAATGTGCCATTGTGGACACATTCTAGGTGTGGGCCATGCAGGTCCACCCCATTGCACTGGAAGAACTTGCCCAAGCAAGTCCGAAGCAGTGGGCTCAATGGGGTGGACCTGCATGGCCAATGCCTAGAATGCGGTGACAGCACGATGGCAATGCATTGCAGAAGTGGAGCAAAGTTGGAGGTTGGTAGCTATTGGCTTTTTTGCTTGCTCTTCTCCAATGTGCCACTGTGGTTGCGTTCTAGATACTGGCTTGCACCAGAGGGACTAGCCCAAGCAAGTCCGAGTGGAATGGTGCAGTGGGCTCAGTGGGGTGAGCCTGCATGACCAGTGCCTGGAATGCAGCGGTGGGGGTACATTGGAGAAGCAGAGCAAGCAAAGGCAGAAGTCAGTAATTTTCACTGTAAGAAGCCACGTCTTTTTGCCACTTCTTTGCTGGCTAGAACTGAGTCGGGAGTGGCAGCTGGATTCTCCTGCCAGCAAAGAGGTGGCGGTTGGAAGCTTCTTGGTGGGGGGACAGGGACATGGTGAGACTTGGAAGGCAGCTCCTTGCCTTGCTGGTTCCTTTTTGCTGCCTCCTTCCACATCAAAGTATTTTAAAGGGACAGGCTTGGGTGGCTGCCTTCTGAGCAGCAGTGGACCAAAGTGAAAGGAGACAGAAAAGTTCACCCAAGTCTTTTCCTCCTTCTCAGGCATACACAGAGCCCAAGGGGTGCTGGAGGGACTTGCCCACACACCTTCTCCTTGCAGAAAGTCCCAGCCTCATGTGTGCATTTGTGAGGTCTTGGGACCTTCTGCTAGGAAACAGCAGGTGGGCTACCAGCTCAGTTCCAGCTGGCAAAGAAGCAGCAGTTGGGACCCATTGCCCTGTTCTTCACACCGGAATGCACCTCATTGGCTGCTGTGCCAGAATGGAGATGCGGGCTGGTGGGGAGCCCTGGCTTGCCTTCCCTGATGCTGTGCCACCCAGGTGATGCGGGCCCAGGAGGCATAGCATCATGCTTCCTGGTCGCCTCCCCACTTCTGCTCCTAGCAAGCAAGGCCCAGCAGCTGCAGAGAATTCAGGCGGTACACAAGCAGTGATGGATCAGCCCTGGCTTACCTTTCTCTTGGCCACCAGCAAGCCAGGCAAGTGGGGGAGGGAAATTTGCTAGGTCATGAGTGCCATATGGAGCCTCAGCGCTGGTGGCTAAGCAAGCCAGGCAAGTGGGGGGAAGCTTGCTAGATCGCGAGCACTGAGGGTGATGGAGGCATGGCAGTGGCAGCATAGACCAGCCCAGGAGTCAAGACTTAGCTGGGGCTTGTGGTGGCAGTAATGGCAGCAAGGGTGAGGGTGGCAGCAGCATGTAAGTGGTGCCCTAGGCCAGCCCAGGAGTTGGGACTCAACTGGGGCTGGTGGCAGCAGTGGCATGTAGGTGACTGGGGCTTGCAGAGCCTCACTCACCTAGGGAGATAAGATGGTGGAAGGATTGCTGCTGGAAGCAATGGTGGCAGGCAGGAAAATGTGGGAAGCGATGTAGCGCACATGCGCTATAAGGAGTGACTGGGGAGGGCAGTCGGGGGAGAATGCCATTAGTGATTATCACACATGCTCACAATGTCACACATGCACAATAAGGACTGACTGGGCAGGGAATGAAGGAGCAGGTGGAGAGGAGCGGGGCCAGCCAGGGGGCTGTTTACCAGTTCTCCAAACTACCAGAAATCGTAACAACCTGTTCTACCAAACTGGTGCAAACCAGTAGAATCCCACCCCTGCTAACAGACATTAATCTGATCATGACAAGGAAGTCAGGGCAACCCTGGTTCCAGCTCAAAATCATTAATTCTTGCTCTGAGACAAAAACAGAAATGTAACTGCTGATGAGAGTTGGTCCCCAATAATATGGTTTGAGAGCATGGAACAATACATGAATTCATTAGCTGCCTTTGACCTCATACTGTCAGAAGGCAGGTTTAAATTCTGCAAAAGTCTGCCACCACTTCAATAGAGATGATCAGCACTGTGTAGCTTCATCCTACTCAAATATGGATTTACATTTTCTGACTGATCGTACACATACACATGTACTCAGACCTTGTTCATGTTCAGACATTGCTATGTTCAACTCAAGATGTGAAAATTCCTCTCCTTTCCAAGTTGCAGTGATGGCATCACTAACAAGCATCTTTAGTACCTAGGATACTATCTGCAGCAAACATCTTTTATGTATACAAAAAAGATTGCCAGAATCCTGCAGTATAAGAGCTCATTAAAAAAAAGTGTATTCCCAGAGAAAATAACAAAAAGGAACTTCCTAAAAATGTAACTAAGAAAGCTAAAAGAAGAAGAGAGCAGTAAAGCAGCAGAGCAGCATTGAAAAATGTTCAGAAAAGTAACACATGTTAAACAATCATTTGGGCAAAACACTAGAAAACATCCAAGAAACTATTAAATTTAAAATTCCATAGCAATGTTACATATAACCAATTCATTAAGCTCCAAATTATTTTCAATAAATAAGCAAATAAATAAATCTGATTTAGAGCTTTTGCAAAGCTTCCCATTCTCTCATACATAATCAGACTTTTTTTCTTTTTTACTGGGGTGGGAGAAGTAAATATAAATATAAACTGTAAATCAATTTATATTTCATGTGGTCCAAATGGGACTGGTTCATTTCTACAGGTCCAGGTTGAACCATCTCTATAGAACCCCAATTAAAACCAGCACCTTGAAATGAACTTTGAAACAATTAATAATCCAAATCATTTAACACAAGCATGATCTTTGAACCAAAATTTACACCAATCAAATGAATTTATAAATAGATAGTAGTTTCTTATATGGGGCTTGTTTATTATCTTTAGACTTATTTTATCAACAAATTATCTTGATAATTTAGGAGTTTTCCTTGAGACACTAGAAGGGTCCCTGGCTTTTACATATCTGTGCTATCAATAATGGAAAATATTGAGGCATTTAAGTGTAAGGTCTCACAAAGCCAAGCAGACTCTATTTTTACTAACTACTCCCATTTTATGATATTATTTGCAAGTCTAAGGAGGAGTTTTAGTAACAGAAGAGAAGCTAAGGTAGGTTCAGTTTACACAAAGAAATCTGAACATTCTCGGAACAGTTGAAAATAAAATTCTGCAGCCCAGTGAATTCTATATACTACCATGTATTTATCAACTGAAATTTTACTTCACAATAAAAACTTCCAATTAATTTTAGGTAAAGATAGGACTGATACCAATGAGCATTGGTGCTGCATGATTATAAAATCATAAAAACAAATAGTGCCTGCTGAGCTATAGCTTAAATTACTGTCTTCCAATTCACATTTCCTATTTTGACATATTTATATTTTATTTTATAAGATAAAACAATTATTCATGAGTGCAAATGCTTGGAAAATTGGGCATAGTTGACTAAGCATCATTTCCCAATCTATTTTCTACCATAGCCACTAATTCAGAGAAATGAACTTTGAAATTTAGCAAAAAACTCCCCCCTCTTTTACAGGTTTTATTGATGAGTGCTTATTTGTTTATTCTTACATTTTACCTTTTAACAGAATCTGTTTTTAAATATCTGCTGATGGAAATTGACTTCTCATAGAAAATGTATTCATTATTCCTGCACACTACTTTAACAACAAAAACAACAACAAAATAGAGATGCTTTCAAGTCAAGCTAAATTGGAGATTATAAAGACATATCCAGTTTTCTTTAAACCGATAAAAAAAATGGTTTGCTAATACCTTTTACCAGGAATCTTTCAACTTCCCAATCTACTCCACAGTATTAAATCTCCATGATGTTCCATCTAAGCACTAATTGAATCTAATCTTGGTTAGCTTCCAAGCTTGGACAAAATTAGACAGGAATTGCAGAAAAATGTTTCTGAAAATGTGAATTCCTTTATCCCTCCATTAAGCAATTATGAATTATTTTTAGTATGTCAACTACAGCAAATTCTATGGGCCTTGTTTTCTGATATTTGGTTATATTATAGTCTGATTTATAATCTAGTGTTCTACAGGAAAAGATGCTTGCCTCTCACTTAGAGGCTCAATCCTAGGCAGTGACAGTTTCTTTATCAGGGCACAAAGAGAAAATGTTTGCTCCACATAGGCATCAGGAAGGGAATTCGATCAGTAAACATTGAGCTCCATTCAGCTGCCCCAACTCCACCCCAATAAAAGGGATTACAGGGTCATAAAAAGAAAAAAAAAATCTGACTTTGAAATGGACCTCAGAGAGGAAAATACAGAGATCAGTTTAGATGTTTTGTTTTGCTTTGCTTTAAAATATGGACTGTATTTCAATATCATATATGTTAAGTTTGAGCATGTGTGAGAAAGAATGGAGACAAGTTTCTGAACGGTGAACTTCAGCTCTTTATTTACATCGTGACTTGCTCTACTAATATTAGTAAAACCCGCCGTATATAGGCAACCCTTGTAATGTTTAACCAATAACAAGCTAGGAACGCTAGCTTTTATAACCAATAAGAACTCTCTGTTAAGGGCCAATCGGATTCCCCGGAACGGGCCAATCCGGTCCAGCCACTTAACAGCCAATCAGAAGTGCAGGGCCAGAACCCTGCACTTACTCCAAGCTCACACTTTATTAATTATATTGCATACACAACAATATATTTCTTGAACTAAATACAGCACTGTTTTGAAAGTCATGCTATTCAATTTTTATTTTAATGTACATGTTAGTAAAATGTTCACAAAGATGCATGGTAGAGAAAACTAGTTACAAATAATGTTTTTCTTAGAGTAGTGACACACCAAAAAGTATATGTTGGAAGAAATGCAGAGAAAAGTGGGTATAAATTTTCATGCAGATTTCTTTTAACAAAAAATGAAGAGACAGAATATGTGAGTTCAGAAAACTTCAAATTCTAGGCTCTTGACTTCCACTAACTTTGTGGACACAACCACACAGTTTTAATTCTGTTTGGAAAAACTGCCATTGTCTTCTTCCAGGAGGTTTCTTGGCACACAATATGGAAGAAGTGTTTTTGTTATAAGCACTAAATAAAATAAAATAATTAGATGTAAAATTTATAAGTTGTTGTGTTTCAACAGAACAAAACCTGAGCTAATTTAAGTACTGTATGTTTCAGTGGAACAAAACTCAAAATATTCTAAGCATTTAGGTCAAAGGAAACAATGTGAGTACAGAAAAATCTTCTTGCTCCATATTTTTGACATCAGGAATAATAGTGCCAACATATAATGGTGTTTTTTTTTAAAAAAATCAATATTTTAATAAATTCACTGTTAAAAAATTAACCATATTCCAGGTCATCTCCTGTCATGAAACTGAAACAAAAACCAGCATGTGGTAATGGAAGGCCTTTGATACCTTTTGATTTTTAAACCATATGGTTGTCATTCAAAATGCCTCAAATAATTAAAGGAGAATGGTGGTTTTGGAACTCATCATACTCCAAAGGAACTACACATTGCAAACGTCATGCTGTGATAAATGACAACTGTTATGACAAGCTAGATTTATTTAGGAAAAGAGATAAATTTAGGCATTCCAAAATGGGAATACACATTTCATGCAATTTTATTTTCAAGGACGTTGCCAGATTTTAGGGAACAGGGTATTTCATGTATCTTACAGGCTTTTGTATTAATCCCTGTAATATATGCTCTCGATTTCCCCTGGAAAATGTATATGATAACATGGGATTAATTTGCATGCATTTTATTAGAAAGAGCCCAAGACTTTCAACATTACAATTTTGTACACTGGGCTTCTCAGCAAACACAGAAAAATTCTCAAATCAGGTCATGCCTTAAATGACAGTAGGTTGTAGAGATGACTCAATTAATTAGAAATAGGTGGTCCTTAAAATATTTCCATCTATCAATTTCCACTCTATTCATTCAGTATATTTAGCTTCTATATAACACTCCCAAATAATAATATTTGTGATTCTTTTTTCTTCCCCCCTTCTGGCAGAGAAAAAGCAAGTTCATCTGATTCAAGTAATAGTAAAAATGTCTTGCAAATTGTTTTGCTATGACAGATCTTCTATGTAAATGTTACTTGCCAAAAATATTTTATATTTGCAACACATTTTAAAATTCAAGCAGAGTAGCAGCCTGACTGAAAACATTTTTCCTTTAAAACTTACCTCTTTTCTTCTGGGAGCTTCTGGGTACAGTAGTCTCCACTTACAACCACAATTGAGCCCAAAATTTATGTTGCTAAGTGAAACATTTGCTGAATTCCACCCCATTTTATGATCGTTTAAGTGAATTGTTGTAGTTGTTAAGTTAGTAATGTTAAGTGAATGTAGCTTCCCCATTCACTTTGTTTGTCAGAAGGAATCAAAAGCTGAACATACGACCCCAGCATATTGCAGCCCTCTTAAATATGAACCAATTGCCAAGTGTCTGACTTTTGATCATGTGGCCTTGGGGATGCTGCAATTGTCATAAGTGGGGAAAATGGTAATAAGTCACTTTTTCCAGTTGTAACTTTGAATGGTCACTAAATGGACTGTTGTAAATCAAGGACTACCTGTACTTTGTGTTTTAACTTCAATTTAGTATTTGAAGATGTCTACAAAAATCAACCAAATGTACTGTCAAGTTTTAAGATGGATCTTCTGCCAATTGAAATTATTTATTTATTTGTTTATTAAATTTATATGCCATCCATCTCATTATTGTGTGGAAGTAATTAAATGATTGTAATTGAATTACACATTTATTCTTCTGAATTTAGCTATGCACTTAATGCATCATTAAAAAATAAAAAATAAATAAACTTCACACTGCCACCAAGACTGGCTTGGACTTAAAAAGGCGGGATTTCTAAACCCCATTTCATATTTTATGCATCTGTGCCAAACTAATGACTTCTCAAAATTGTGAGCATTGTATGGTCTGTATTCCATAATAAGGAAAAATTCTTATTACTGGATAAAGAAGTGACTTAAGGTATATCTCTCCCAAAGCAAAGCAAGAAATAAATTTACATACTGAAAGACCTTCCTCACTAAAGACACAAAACAGTTCTCACTCCTTCTGTTATGAACTAATAAAACGCTTAAATAAAGTTTTATCAAACCTTAAAAAAAGCAGGGTTCTAATCCTGCGCTTGTGATTGGCCGATAATAGCGATATCGGATTGGTCCACTCAGGAGAATCTGATTGGCTGTTAACGAGCCACTCTCATTGGTTCAAGGGGTTAACATTCCACGTTTCTTATTGGTTACTAGATCAGCAGCCTGCCCTATAAAAGGGCTGCTGCTGCCCTAAGGTTTTGCTCTGTTCAGAATGATTAATAAAGAGTTGAAGTTCACTGTTCACTGCCTTGTCTCCATTCCTTGCGCTCATGCACAGAACTTAACACTGGCGACGAAGGTGGGATACAGAGACGTCAGAGCTGACTGAACACTACAGAGCACCAAACAGAGCACGTGGCTAAAGGCACATCGATAGCGGAAACCATGTCCGGCGGCGCCATACCACCCGCTCCATTTGATCTGGCACAAGAAGACTGGGACTCGTACATGGACCAGTTCCAGATGTTTCTGGAGACCAACAATTTGAAGGATGCCACTACGGGAAAAAAGCAAGCGGTATTCCTGACCCACTGCGGACCTGCCGTTTTTAAGATGGCCAAGGCACTGGTGAAACCGGCTGAGGTGAAATCCAAGGACTGGGACGTCCTCGAGCTCCTCCTACGGGCCCACTATGCACCTACCGTACCAACGCTTGTCTGAAGACATGAATTTTACCAGAGAGACCAGCGGAAAGGAGAGAGCATTGCAGATTTCATTGCGGATCTCCGGAACCTGGGAGGCCTCTGTGGGTTCGCTGACCTCGAAGAAGCTTTGAGAGACCAAATAATTCTGGGATTACATGCACCACATGTGCAGAGTAAGCATCCTATGAGGGGATAGAGTCGTCGTCCCAGAGCGGTTACAACGAGCAGTATTAAAAACACTGCATGAGGGTCACCCCGGCATTGTGCATATGAAAGCGCTCGCACGAAGCTACGCGGGGTGGCCGGGCATCGACAAACAGATTGAAGTCTGGGTAAAGACTTGTTTAAAGTGCCAAAAAGTTAGCAGTGCCCCACCTAAAGCAACTCCAACAGAATGGAAAACACCCTGGGGACCGTGGTCCCTGTTAGGGATAACATTGTTTACCCTAATTGGTTTAGGTAAAATAATAAATATGTTATCATGGTTTGTTAATTAAAGTGTCTGTAACTTTAACTACAAGAATGTAATTAAGGAAGTGGTCGTAAAAGCACCATAAAAGAAGCAAGACAATGGCAGCTCACTCTCTGGCTTAATGATCCCTAATTACTGGATGGATTCAAGACTGCGTTTTTCCCCTACTGGAAAAAGAGAGAGAAAGGACTGTTGATTTATCAATTGTAAGTGAACTGACATTGGATATTCTACACGAAATTTGCTAATTGAATATCCTTGAATGGGCTGACTAAAACGATACATGACTAATGGACTGTTATTTTGACGATGTTATAACTCTAAATGGAATAAACTATATTTTTGATAATACAAGCGTATCTGTTATTTTTACTGTATGTTAACTAACATACAAACTTATCTCACACATTTATCTGTATGCCTATCTGACTAATGCTGCACATTCTGTTTAGCTTGTCTCCTTAACCCTGGTTGGGGAACACAGGCTTAACAGTCCCGCATCCATGTTGACTTTGCGGGACCTACTAAGAGACATACATTCCTCCTAACAGTGGATGCCTATTCCAACTGGCTCAAGATCCACGAAATGAAGAGTACTACAACCGAGTCCGTCATCCAGAAATTGAACAGGCTATTCGCGACACATGGACTGCCAGATATTCTAGTCTCCGACAACGGACCCCAGTTTACCGCTCTACCCTTTGAACAATACTTAGTGGACCGGAATATTCGCCATGCGCTAACTTCGCCAGTTCACCCTGCGGCTAACGGAAGGGCCAAGCACATGGTACAATTTGTTAAAAAAAACTCTACAAAATGGTCTATGGGGACATTGAAGATAAAATAAACAGAATACTCCTACTCCAACACATCACTCTGCACAGCATCACCAAGAAGACTCCAGCTGAACTATTGATGGGACACAAGCTCCGTTCCCACCTCGACCGGCTTCACCCGTCTTATGAGCCAGAGAAACCCTGTGGATCTAGCAGAAAATGCCGCGAGTTCAAGATAGACGACTTAGTTTTTGCCAGAAACCTTTCCGGCAAACCGTTGTGGTTCGAGGCAACTGTAATTCAAGCCACCGGATCCAGGTCGTACCGTGTGAAAACCTGCGATGGAAAAATATGGAAAGGCCATATTGATCAGCTTCGCTCTAGGCCACAACCCAGTTTCTGTGACTCTGGTGACTCCCAAACTGAGGGGGGAAGGGATGTCAAAGAAACCAAATTCGAGATGGTGGAAAGCAGGAGCGAAGGAAGTCAGCAATCAGGCGTGACAAATGAAGAAGAATCAGGGAGGGGAGTGTTCTCGCCACAGAGGAACACCTTAACAGAAGCAAGCCCACAAAGATCAGAGGACAACAACAAGAACATTAGTGGCACTGAGTCATCCAATGAGGATGTGGAACCACTGGTACCTGATTTGCCCAAAAACGTCCCACCGAAACTGGATTACAGACATGAACCGGTGGGACAGCGTAAATCTAATAGACAGTCAAAACAACCTTCATACCTCAGGGATTACGTCACCGCACCCCTTAAATGGAACCCAGGGGGAAGGGGTGTTATGAACTTATAAAATGCTTAAATAAAGTTTTATCAAACCTTTAGAAAAAGCAGGGTTCTAATCCTGTGCTTCTGATTGGCCAATAATAGCAATATCAGATTGGTCCATTCAGGAGAATCTGATTGGCTGTTAATGAGCCACTCTCATTGGTTCAAGGGGTTAACACTCCACGTTTCTCATTAGTTACTAGATCAGCAGCCTGCCCTATAAAAGGGCTGTTGCTGCCCTAAGGTTTTGCTCTGTTCAGAATGATTAATAAAGAGTTGAAGTTCAGTGTTCACTGCCTCGTCTCCATTCCTTGCGCCCATGCGCAGAACTTAACACCTTCCTTAACTGCTCTACTAAATTTCATATAAAAGCAATGAGAAAAGAAATATTGCTTTCCTGACTTCATAAAGACTTTTCCTTGCTAGCTCCTTTGATTATGTTTTCTCTGAGAAAGAAATTGGAGCCACATCTATAATGATGAGTTTCATTTCACTTTGCAGAGTGCAGCTATTTGGGAAATGAACAGAATTAGGGCATTCTAACTTGAAGCCTTCTTGTATGTAAGGCTAGAAAGGTGTCAGCATGGCCTAAGTTCATAATTGGTCTAGTGTGCCACTAAAAGTGCTGTTAAAGCCCTGAATGGCCCAGGACCAGGCTATTTGTGTTTGCCTATTATTTATTGTTATGTAAAATATTTCTTTTGCTGAGAGCCACAAAGACGTTTTCAAGCACATCCTGAATATATATTTATGCCATATTCTCAATATGGCCCATCTAAGATAATGATTTTTTAATCTACATTAACCTTTACCATACCATAAATATCCATGTCACCCAGATCTGAGATCAGCTCTGCATTTTTAGGGAGTTTTGAAGAAAAATCGAAGGCCATTGCAGTTAGAAGGATAGGATTCGAGATTTGGATGGCATGGGTATTTGTGGTATGATAAAGTCAATGTTATCATAGATTACAAAAAATATTATATTTGGACATGCCATATTGGGAATATGAAATAGATACTGGTCTTCCATTTCTCAGTAACACTCACTCTGTCATCAAACCAAACAGCAAGCTGAAAAATACAATTTCAAATCAGGTAAATCCAGTTCTTTACTTTACTTTACATCGTGTAACATCTTATATTTTAATTGTGACTGCACTGTCCTCTACTTTTGAAAGTGCCTGGAAACTTCACTTGATGTATCAGCATGGCTACTTATTCAAGCTTAATAATACTATTGTCATTTTGAGGGAGTGGCATCTGATGCCAACAGTTTTCTGGGTGTAGTGTAAAGTTTATTTTGATTTTCAACTTTTGTTTTTTATTATTTCTAGTTGTCATGAGTCATCTCTGATTGAAAGTGCTATTTATTATGATGGTTCATCCCACAATCAGCCAATATTAGAATGGATTTGGCATGTTTTTTAAGATTTGGTCTTCAATTTGATTCACAGTCTGGGACTAGTAAAAACTTAACAGTTAAAGCCCTCACCAAGGACCTAAGAACTGTTAAGGTAAATGTATATCATTATCATTATTACTATTATTGTTGTTGTTGTTAATCTTTGGTGACATTCACAGCCTTTGGAGCTGGTTGGTAGCTCAACAGCTCGAGTCCTATTTAAGGACCTAGGAACTGTTAAGGTAGTGTTGGAGGATATAAGCTGTTCCAAGTAGGGTGTTTTTTGTAGAATCAGGGTATTCAAGTATGATAGAATCAGAATTTTCAAATTATTTTATTATTAATAATAATTAATGTTATATTATTAATAATAATATTTTTATTGTTATCTATGCATTCTCTTGATTCTTGGAAGACTTGATCCTGTGTTTTCTTTTTAACCCTTGAAGTAGCTATGTACATATCTTAAATAAAATAAAGCGCTGGTACGCTTTATTTGCTTTGATGGATCATACTATACACTATTCTACAGAAGGTTTACAGGCTAGAATTTGCATTTTAATTACACACTTAGCTTTCAAAGTCAGGAACCTTTATATAACACAAGCTACTTAATGATAACTGCTGAGCAAACAAAGAACAAGACATATCCTTTTCTAAAGAGATTAGAACCTTTTACTGTGAAATGGCACATCCTTTTCATTTCAAAGTAAGCTCAATATTTAGGAGATGGATTGAATGTATCCCCTTTCTATTCTGAAAATAAGTAAGCCTATTTTCTTAAATGTAGAGAAAAGCTATGCCCATTGTTTAAAGCATCCTGTGCAGTCATGTCTGCCTTAATACTTTGAAGGACAGAAGGCTGAAGAAAGCTAATTCAATACAAAGTAATAGGTATGCTTTTTAAACAGTTAGGGGTCCAAAAATATCCTTTCTCCAATTATAATAATGATCCTTTACATATTGGCTTTGTTCATTTCATATAAGCTGCTCTCCCACTTTATTGCAAATGCCCAAAGAAACTTATTTAAGGTCTTCATTCTTAACTCATACATACACACACACACATCCTCTCTATAAGTAATGGATAGATTAGGAGTCTGATAGTAGGTTTCTTTGTGAGTTGTTTTAGAACAGCAAAGGAAAACTGTCTATATGTAACAGTGGCTTAGCTTAAATGTGTAGATGAAGAACACCAAAGCAAATATTTATAGATTTCATATTGATGGAAATTGATATTAATATGAAATAGTGTCTTGGGGGATATTTGCACAGGTCTGCTGGTTTTTTTTTTTTTTTTTTTTTTTTTAGAATCTCTGAAATGCAATCATAAAGATATGGGTTTATACTTGAGTATAAGCTTATTATTCCATAATTTTGCATCTGGCTTCATCTTCCTAAAATGCTTTCCTGTGCTATAGTCTATCTCTATCTACAAGATCTAAGCTTAGGCTATGAATTCCCCCTCAAGAGTTGACCCAGTGTGAGATCTTTTCTGAATTAATATCTATATTAAAAAAAAAAAAAACAATCTAATGAAATCTAAAACATACTCTTAAAATAAATCTTAGGGACTAGTTATGCAAATTAGTTTTTAACATGGCATTTTCCCCCTCTTACTTTTTTCATCTATTAATCTTCAGCTTCTTTGAAGATTACTTTTTTTTAAGAAACACAGTTATAAATATTAAATATAAATACAAATATAAAAGAGCAATTGCACTGGGGCATTTTAAAAGTTTTCTTTAATTCATTGATTTA
Organism: Hydrophis major; assembly: GCA_033807585.1. Lineage (NCBI taxonomy): Eukaryota > Metazoa > Chordata > Lepidosauria > Squamata > Elapidae > Hydrophis > Hydrophis major. Next base: position 98,307,707 of record CM066330.1, on the reverse strand, counting down.
TATCTTCTAAATATAAAAAATAACAGTATGCATGTTACTGGTCAAGTGTGTAAAATTGCTATGACTATTTGTTTCTAAATATATTTTTGCTGCCTGAGCACACAGAAAAAGCCTTCATTCTTGTTCAATAATATAACAGCCATCACTTCTAACAGTGACATTTTCTTTCTGCTGAAAATCATATGCCTCCAACTAAATTATTTTTGTTTTATATACAGTGCTATGGACTTTAGACCTTTCTTTCACCTTTATTACCTAATAGAATATTTAATTTAACAAATAAAAAGAGAAACACAGCATCAGTCATTAGACTTTCAGTAAGGGGTTGGATTTTATCTGGTCAGACTGGTTCCATAGAACCGGTTGTTATGATTCTGCACAATTCAGAGAACTGGCAAATCATGCCACTGGCTGGCCCCTTCCCTCCCCACCCTGCCCACTCACTCCTTACCTGGTTGCACACCATCCAACTTGCCCATGTTTGATAAGTTACTATTTTTCCTTTTTTTTAACCCTTACCATCAGCTATTCTGCTGTGGGAGGAGATTTAGATATATAGCTTCTATTGCTTGAATAAATTTTCTAGCAAAGCCCATCTGTTCCAGCAGTAACAACATGAATCGCCAATTCACATCATCAAATGCCTTCTGTACATCTAGAAATATCAGAGCCATTTGTTTTTTGGGATGTGCCTCATAGTATTCCAAATTGTCTAAGATTACTCTCCTATTGTCTTTGATTTGTATATTTGGCAGAAATCCATTATGGTCAGGATGGATAAAATTATTTAAATATTTTTTAAGTCTTTCTGTCAATATTGAAGAAAAGATTTTGTAATCTGTGTTTAGTAGGGAGATAGGTCTATAGTTCTTGATTTGTAATGGATCAGTCTCCTCTTTTGGAACAAATGTGATATAAGTTCTGACCATGATTTGGGTATCCTCCTCTTTAACATAACTTCATTCATAACTTCTAGCAATGGAAGATTCAATGATTCTTGTAATGTTTTGTAAAATTCTGCCGGAAGTCCATCTGGGACTGGTGTCTTTCTATTATTTTGTTTCTTAAGTGCTTCAGTTAACTCCATCATCATTATATTGCTTTCTAACATTGTTTCAATCTCTTTAGGTATCTGGGATAAATTAGCATTCTGTAAATACTGCTTAACTCTTTCCTCATCAATATTCTCTTGTGTGTATAGTTTCCCATAATAATCTCGAATAATTTTCTTCTTCTCTTTACTACCATAGCAAACTTGTTCTTGGTCATCTATTACTTGCAATATTTTCCTTGATTCTTTCTCCTTTCTCAATTTATATGCTAACCATCTACCTGGTTTATTTGCATCTTTCTGTTCTGTTTGGCACCTCTAATTTTTTTGTGCTAATTCTTCTTTTTCTATTAGACCCATTTTATGTTTGGTTATATCCATTTTTAACTTAATGTCCTTTCTCTGTGTCATTTTCTGTAACTCTTTTTAGAGTCCTTTATACTCATCTTCTAATGCCTTAGAGGCTAATCTTTTCATGGTATTTCTTTTCCTTGTATAGTCTATTATCAAGGCTCTTTGTATCCCATACATTCTCGATTGATGTATCTTCTTTTTTGTTTTCTCCAAAGAAAAAGGCCAATTCTTTCTCCATCCACTGTGTGAAGTCTTTTCCCTTTAAAATAGTCCATCTAGATCTTCTAGTCCATAATGTCCATCTAGATCTTCTTTTTTGTCCTTTCCATTTAATTGTCATTGGATTGTGAACTGCCCAAGTACTTGTTTCAATATTTATTTCTTGAATATTAGTTAACAATTCCGTTGACATCCATATCATATCTATTCTGGACCATGATAAGTGCCTATTTGAGTAGAAGGTGTATTGTTTAGTTTTAGCATTTCTTTCTCTCCATGTATCTTTTAAGTTTATTTCATCTACCATTTAAAAAAAAAGATTTAGGGAGAGTCTTTCTATTTTGCTTTATTGTTTTCTGTGCTGTGTAGTCCAGTTTATTGTCTACAATTCCATTAAAATCTCCCATCATAACTATATTAACATAGTCCAGTTCAACTATTTTCATATGTAATTTTTTATAGAATTCTTCTTGTTTGTCATTCAGGGTATAAATTGCAATCAGGAGTGTTTTCATATTATTGTCCATTATTTCCACCATTAACATTCTTCCGTCGTCATCAGTATAAATCAATTTCGCTGAGATGGTCTCTTTATAAAACCACTCCTCTTTTCTTACATTGTGTCAAGGAAGTGAATATTTTCCCTAATTTTGGCTGTATCAACAATTGTTCATATTGTTTTTTAATATGTACTTCTTGTAGGCAGATTATATCAAATTTTAATTTATCTAATTTATGAAAGATTTTCCTTCTTTTAAGGGCTGAGTTAAGTCCATTTATATTAATTGTAATCAATGTTTTCTCTTCCATGGTTATATTTTGTTATTAGGTTTGACAGCTCTCATGGATCTTGGTTCATGTTGTTCTTTGGCTTCCTCCTTTGCATCTACTGCATCTTCTTCTTTTTCAGTCGTCATTTGGGAGTCCTCTTGGAATTCAATTAGTGAAATTTCTTTTTCTGCCTCTTCCTCCCCTCTGAAAAATTCTGTGTAAAATGATTCAGCTTTCTCAGTTGAGTCAATTCTATATCTCTGTTCTTGCCATGTAAACATTAAACCTTCTGGAATCAGCCATCCATAATTCACCTCTTTTTAAAGTAATAATTTAGTCAAAAATAAATATTCCCTTCTCATCTCTCTCACTGTTCTGGGTACTTGTTTCAAGACCACAATCTCCTTATCTTTGTATTTCAATGTTTTCTCTCTTGCCACTTGCAATATTTGCATTTTAATGGCTTTCTTTGGAAATCTGATGTGAACTTCTCTTGACTCAATAAACCTCATCTATTCCATCCATCATCTCCTCTTCAATTATTTCCAAAGCTTCAGCCAATATTACTATCATTATCTCAGCTAGATTTTGTCCTTTTTCTTCCTCTATGTTTTGGAATCTAAGATAAAATTCTGATTTGTCCATCTCCCATCTCAGCATACCACTTTTATCTTGTTCAACCACAGTTAATCTGTTATCAATGTCTCCAGTCCTCTTGTCTCTTTGTTTGTCTTCTTCTTCAATTTTTTGGAGTCTCTCATCATACTTCATCATCATTTGTTGGATGTTCTCCACTTTTTCATTGGTTTTCCCTGTTCTTTGTTCAATGTTCTCTGTTCTTTGTTCAATGTTCTCTGTTCTCTTTTCGATATTCTCTGATCTTGTTTGAATATTTCGAATTCCTTGCATAATCATCTGCATGGTCACTTTTTCTTGTTCTTATTCTTGCCTTGATATTGTCTATATTGAACATTGTCCTCCAGATGGTGGAGAGGAAGAAGTGGAAGTTGAAGAACCAGGAGCTGTTAATTTCCTACTCATTTTGAGGAGTTCAAAATCTTCAGGTTCTTCTAGACCTTAATCCAGTTGTAGAATAATCAATTGCAGTTCCAAATAAAAATAATAGGAAAAAAATAGGAGAATAATAAAAAAAAAAGAGAAGCCAAATAGTAATAATAATAGAAAAAGAAGAAAAAAATTCTTCAGGTTCTTGTATACCTTCATCCAATCGGTTGGTTAGATGACAGTACAAATTCAAAAATGAAGGAAAAGACCATACAGACACCATGAACACACCCAAAAAAGAAAAAAGTTGTAAAATCCTAAAAAAAAGGCGAAAAAGTGAAGAAATAGGCTTTTAAAAAAAGGAAAAATTCTTCACGTTCTTCAACACCTTAATCCAATTAAGAGGTCTCAAATATAAAAGTATGCATAAACATAAACCAAAAAAAGAAAAAGAAAAAAAAACCAATATGGAAGGTAGATGGGAAGACAAAAATACCAGGAAGGGAAAGAGAAGAAAAAGGCTACTCCCTTAAAAAGAAAAGGAAGGGAAGGATTAATACTAAAGCTTTTCCTTTAAAATAAAAAGCAGATGTAGAAATTTAATTTCCAAAGAAAAGAAAAACAAAAACAAATCCAAATAGCTAAAAAAAAAAAAGTAAACTGATTAGGAGGGGTAGCATAGCTTAAAAAGAATAAAAAGAGCACACTGCACTTTGTTTGATTATCCAAGGTTCTTGTTGTAAGTCTCTTCTCCAAAGACTTATCACCTTTTCTTTTCCTAAGCTTCAACACCAGACTCCAACTGTTGATAGAAACCCAGAAAAGCACCTGTAATAATACTCTCCCGTGCTCCCTTTTTGATTGAAGAACATAAGAACGCATTGAAGAACATAAGAACTCAATCAAAAAGGAAGAATCGACCTCTTCCCTGGTCCAACACCTCAAAGCCACAGGACATGAGATTGACTTTAAAAATACCAGAACTATCACCAAAACTGAACACTTCAGCAGCAGAATAATCAGAGAAGCCATAGAGATAGAAAAACGCCCACACAGCATGAATAAACGAGATGATACCTCCTGCCTACCAGCTATTTGGAAACCCGCCCTCATGAACAGACGAGTACCTAACATGAAGAATGACACCAGACCCACACCCCTGAGAGCCACACAAGATGCCACCACCACACTTCCACATAGAAAGCAGACTCACACCCACACAGAAGATGAGACACAACCATGGACCAGAAGCCGCACTGCAGCTGCATCACTACCCACTTCAAACCCCTCTGAGCCATAAATGAAGCGAACTGACCCCCACCATTAAGATGCAGCACAACCACAAACTCGAAGCCAAACAGCAAGATCACAGCTCACCAGCTCAATTCCCCCAGCAACTAAGACTAACCTGAGCACAACCAAGGCCCCACCTGAACAGAACATGCCTCCAGCCAATCAGAACACAGCCAACCCCCCAACCAATCAGAACACAGCCAAACCCCCAACCAATGAGAACACACCCCCACCCAATCAGAATACCACCAAGCCCCCACCCAATCAAGTCACACCCCCACTAGCAGTTAAAAGGAAGAAGCAGCTGCAAGCTCACATCACTCTGAGAAGCACAGAGCTGAAGACCAAGCCTGAAGATGATGAATGAGACTTCATCGAAACATTGCCTAGATACTTCCAATCTTGCACGAGAGAAAACCCGAATAACCAAAGATATATTGACATTCCTATTTAAAATTGCCGCTTAATCACTTCTGTCAAAACTTTTACAGATTCTTTCTTTCCCTTAGGGTGTCCTTTCAAGTCTTAAAACAAAGAAAAAGTTCTCACCAAACTGGCACACTCTCTCTTTCCATTCTCTTTTGTTTCGGAGCTGTCCCAACTTCAGCAGCTTTAATGGCTGCCTCTTTGCCACTGGCAAAAAGAGCTTCTCCTGGATCTACCAGGGACTTTGCGATATCCCTGGGATCAACAGGATGCACTCTTCACCGTCTCTTCGGAACAGTTTAGATCCACTTGGACCGTCCAGGAGCAAAGATATCAGCTGCGATCTCAGATCTCCAAGATCGCATGCCGTATCGTCGCAACGCCAGCTCCCCCTCCCATCCTCATTTCATTTATTTTGTTGTTAAACAGGCATAGAGAAGTACAGAGTCACTCCTAGTTTAATGGTATATAAGTTTAATAAATATACAAAGTGAACAAATATTAAATATTTAAAAGTTATAACATTTAGAGATGAAAATATGACAAAAGATATTTCTTCTATCTTCCCTCCAGTCTTGGTGGCTATTTGGGTTCTCAAGCTATGACATCTGGAAAGAGAATGTTTTGCAGTTCTATAGCAAGATGGAGCACATATTCAAGAGTTCAGAGAAATGCTTCATAAGCTAACAAGGCCACTATATGATGCTTTTATACTATGAATTGTGGGGGGGGGGGGAGAGGTCCGCTATGGAAACCTTGGTTTATTTTTCAGCTTCCTGTGTTCACAGTGTTGAAAGAAAAATCTGGTCAGGTTCCAAGCTAGGAGAAAGACACTGAAAACAAAATGGAGGTAGGCTGCATGGAAGGAAGGTCTCTGTTTATTTGGATGCTAGAAATTTTAATGACAGCAGTGGCTGACCAATTGGCTGAGTGTGCAGGTGCTTTTTTAATAGGGTTCTGGGGTTTGGTGATTGAGATGCTCCAGGAGGTTGTACAATGAAGTGAACCTTGTATTTTTTGCTATTCTAATGATGCTGGGTAAATCCTATTATGTCCTAAAAGTCATGTTCTGTTCTTAGAATTTGGGTGGGGGAATGTAGATTTTTAGGAATCTTTGTTTTTCTACTTTTTAATCCCATCATCTCCAGCCTTCTGTGGAAGTTTGTGACTGGGGCTGCTTTCATGTTTCTCCATTTTTCCTTTTGGGAAATATAATATTCTGTCACTTTTGATATTCCCCAAAATATTTCATTCTCTTGCGGAGAGCCTTCCCACAATTGCCTGCTTATAAATTTGTAAACAAGTGTGTTTTGACCCTGACTCTTAACAATTATATAGTGGAATAGTGGAACACTGCAACTGGTTGTAGGTTCCAGTTACCCAATCACTCATAGCTAGTTAGAAGCTCAGAAGAATCCTAGAAGGAAGCAATTGATTAAAAAAATGTTTTCTCCAGAGAGAGCTTGCAACAGGAGTGGGGAAATTAAACATGTCCAGCAACTGAATTTAAACTCCTGGCTAGCTCTGAAAATTCCAACTGGAAATATTCCTTTCCAAAGATAAACCATGGGATGTTAAGCTATTGCCAAGCCAGCAGACAACCCAGGGTCTTGGAAGAAGAAGGTTAGACAAGCAAAGCCATAATAAGTATTTAGCAGAAGTTCACCAGTTAACTATAAAAGGCATGAAACTCTAAGTCAGAAGCATTTGGTGTGCAATTCAAAGACTGCAAGAAATAACTAATGTAAATGCCAAATTCCTTCTTCTAAGGAAATTATGCCAAAAGTAATCAGGCAAAGAAAAACAAATGTATAACAATATAAATGCTAAACTAGAATAAGTGACAAAGGTATGTGACACTGAGGAAGATGTAACAACTATGCAATAGCATCAGTCCTTGTAATCTTCCAGAATCATACTGCTTCCTCATAAATGTCATGGAAACAAGGACAGCAACAGAACTAGATCCAGAGAGACTTCTGAATGAGAGAAGACTTCTGGATGAATTCCACCACAATGATGAAGTAATGCAGAATAATTCAGATGAATATCTCACCCACACAGCTTTACCATCCTGGCTGCAGGTGAGCCTACTTAACTTTCATAGAGGACACACTGCCAGTGAAGAATCCATCTTATTGTCAGCCTGCTACTGAGGCAGACGAAAGTTGGTTGATGGTGATCCAACAGGAATGTGGTACTTTCTTTTTGAAAAAAGATTTTATTAATTTTCTACAAACAAACAAGACAAACAAAACATTAAAACATTCGACTCTCGTATGTACATCCAGTGTGTCAGTTAGTTCATCATTTTTGTGCATTCATTCTGTAGTCCCAGTTACAGTTATGTTACATAACAAATCATATTATTAATCCAAACTTATATATCCTAATATCACTAAAAAAAAAAAGAAATTTTTGACTATACTTTTAATCATTCATGCTTTATGAGCTAACAATACTTTAACCAGATTATTCAACAAATCATATAATCATACCAAATCGATCCTAAAAAACCCTTTATAAATATGATATCAAATAACAAAATAATAGCAAAATAGCAAAATAAAGATATTTCTTATTATCTAGCATTCCAAATATTCTATTATCGTATTTTATCATCTAGCCATTTATAAAAAAGATCCCAAATTTCGTAAAATTGTTTATCCTCTTGCTCTCTAATTTCAAATGTTAATCTGCTCATCTCAGCACATTCCAATATTTTCTTAATAATTTCTTCCTCTAATGGTATTTTCTCATTCTTCCAATTTTTAGCAAATACAATCCTGGCCGCTGTTAATACATTTACAATCAAGTATTTCAAATCTTTACTATATATATCAGGTAAAATTCCCAATAAGAAGATCTCTGGTTTCAAGTCTATATGTTTCTTTGTCATTTTTTCCAACCACATGCGAATTTTAGTCCAATATTTTCTAGCATCCTCACAAGTCCACCACATATGGTAATATGAGCCGGGTATCTGATGACATTTCCAACATTTTCCAGATTTGTTCTTAAACATTCTTGCATTCTGGCATTTCTACTTCTACCTCTGCTTCCCCACCAGCTGGAGGACAACGTTTAATTCAGACAATGTTGAAGCAAGATAAGGAACAAGAAAGAGTAACTTTACAGATGATTATGCAAGGAATCCAAGATCTCAAGACAAAATCAGACATCATTGAACAAAGAACAGGAAATATTGAACAAAGAACAGAAAATACTGAACAAAGAATAGAGAAGACTGACGAAAAAGTGTAAAACATTAAACAGATGATGGTCAAGTATGAGGAGAGATTCCAAAAAATTGAGGAAGAAGGAAAACAAAGAGAGGAGAAGATTGGAAATATTGACAGTAGATTAACAGCGGTTGAACAAGAAAAAAGTGGGATGTTGAGGTGGGAGATGGAAAGGTCAGAATTTTATCTCAGATTTCAAAATATAGAAGAGGAAAAAGGAGAAAATTTGGCAGCGATAATGATAGAAATTTTGGCAGATGCTTTGGAAATTACAGAGGAAAAGATGACGGATGGAATAGATGAGGTATATCGAGTCTATACAAGGTATGCGATGAGAAATAAATTACCCAAGGAAGTCCATATTAGATTTATCAAAAAATCAATTAAAACGCAAATATTACAAGTAGTAAGAGAGAAAACATTGAAATACAAAGGTAAAGAGATTGTGGTTTTAAAACAAATACCCAGAAGAGTGAGAGAGATGAGAAGAGAATATCGATTTCTGACCAAAATGCTGTTGGAAAACTAAGTGAATTATAGATGGCTGATTCCAGAAGGACTAATGTTTAGGTGGCAAGAGCAGAGATATATAATTGATTCAATTGAGAAAGCAGAATTTTTCCATGCAGAATTTTTTGGAGGAAGAAGAGAGGAGGCAGAGAAAGAGGTCTCATTAATTGAGTTTCAAGAGGAACAACTGGAGACTGAAAAAGAGAAAGGAGCAGTAGGGGGACAGGTGGATAGCAAAGAACAGCGTGAAGTGAGATCCACGAGAGCGGTTAGACCTAAATATAAAGCATAATCATGGAAGAAAAAAAACTGATTACAATGAATATAAATGGACTTAATTCAGCTGTTAAAAGAAGGAAAACTTTTCATAAATTAGAGAAATTAAAATTTGATATAATTTGTCTACAAGAAGTTCATATTAAAAAACAACATGAACAATTGTTAGTACAGCCAAAACTAGGGAAAATATTTACTTCTTTGACTCAATGTAAGAAAAGAGGAGTGGTTCTATATATTAAAGAGGCTATCCCAGCAAAATTGATCTACACGGATGAAGATGGAAGAGTATTAATGGTAGAAATAATCGATAATAATACAAAAATACTCTTGATTGCAATTTATGCTCCGAATAATAAACAAGAAGAGTTTTATAAAAAGCTACACATGAAAATAATTGGACTGGACTATGTTAATATAATTATGATGGGAGATTTTAATGGAATTGTGGACAATAAATTGGACTATATAGCAACAACAACAAAGCAAAACAGAAAGACTCTCCCTAAGTCTTTTTTTAAAATGACAGATGAATTAACTTTAAAAGATATTTAGAGAGAAAGAAATGTTAAAGCTAAACAATATACTTTTTATTCAAATAGGAATGTGGTACTTTCTTGTGGAAAATACAGCAAAACCTCCTATACAACATTCTGTGTAATGTGGAGTAGGAACCTGAGAGAAGTCATTGAGCTGCAGGACTCCAGTTGTTCCTACATTATCATTTCCCCCTCAGCTCTGTTTCTCCATGGTTATTCTGTTCTCATTGAAGAAGACAACATAATTCTCCTGTGGAGCTTGTTGCTTTTCTTTTCTTCTTTTGTATTTTGGTAATTGGGACATTGATCATATAGAAAATCTCAATATTCCTGTAGGTGCCTAACTAGGTTGCCAGTGAGAGAATAATATTAAAGAAAAAAATTCTTTCAGAACCTGAGTTGTTTCTAATGGAAATCCCTTTGGGTTATTAAGCAACAGGGCATTCCCAATATGTTTGCTGGCTTTGTAGCATTTTCAGCTGTTGGTTCCTGGGCTGTCCTTTTCTTTCTTCACTTTGCTTTCTTTTAACAATTTGATTTCTTGCTTACATAGGAATTTCAGAAAATTCAATATTTAATACCATTGCAGTAGTTGTAGTTTCTTAAATGCTATCAATCCTGTCCCACATATTCCTATTTAAAGTGATTGTTTGCATGGAGAAAGAGAAAACATGACTAAACTGTGGATGGATATGAACCAGGAGTTTAGTTAATTTCAGCTCAAGGAACTTGATCAGTACTTGCAAGAGGAGCAAATCCAGCTACTGCTTTTGCCTACCCCAGGATATTTTTCTTGTTTTTTTCCCCCTGCCCTTTTCTTAAGCATAGATTATTTCTTTTCCTGGTCCGGAAGAGCAAATCATTGCACAGAAAAGAATATGTGCTATATCTTGTGGAAGGAGCAATGCTATTGACCACACTGTAGAGCAGAGTTGGGGAGCTATGGCCCTTTTATGACTTGTGCACTTCAATTCTCAGAATTCCTGAGCCAGCCAACCTTCAATTCTGGAAGTTGAAGTCCACAGGTCATACAAGATCTGTAGTTCCCAACCCCAGCTGTAGAAATATAATCGAAGAACTTCTATACTGTGGAGACATCAGTTTTGAGAGTGACATCTCAGGAACAGGAAGAAAGCATAAGAGAGTGTGGATGAGTCCAAAAACAACAAAACAGTGTTGAAAACTTGTGAAAGCATGTGAGAAAAAATGGAGATGTATGAAACGGGACACTTGAAGAGACAGTGCTACATGGAGAAAGCACTTTCCTTATATTGAAGTACCATCCATTTTCCTTCCTCCCTCCCTCCCTCCCTTCTTTCTTTCTTTCTTTCTTTCTTTCTTTCTTTCTTTCTTTCTTTCTTTCTTTCTTTCTTTCTTTCTTTCTTTCTTTCTTTCTTTCTTTGTGTATGTTTTATTTGCAGTTTTCCATTAACAACCAACATATTTTGTCGACATTGTAATGACTGGGTCAATACATTTTTTGACACAGTGCTAACCATAATAATACAATTACATATACATAGTTTTTATCTGCCAACTTCTAACCTTAATATGCTTATTATAATTATAATATATTATTTTATGTATCAATATGTATAATACTCTTTTCCCCATTTGTACTTATTTCCCCCACACTTGATGTGGTTCTTCCATATTCATCTCTTTATCTTTAAACTGTATTATTCTCTCTTTATTATTCTTTATCGCTTTCTCCAAAGATATTGTCAGGCACTGGGAGCTCACCCGTGCCTGTCACCTGCCTGGAGCCTAACACTTCAACGGGATTAGCTGTTCCTGTTTATTAAAAACATATATAGATTACATGGAGTTCCCAGATATATTATATCAGATAGGGAGACATATTATATTGGATAGGGAGTACAATTTACTGCACGGTTCTGGAGGGAATTTGTACACTTGATCGGATCATCCCAAGGATTAAGTATGGCATATCATCCTTGTACAAATGGAGCAGTACAACGAACCAATGCAGCAACCAAACAATATTTACAATGTTATATATTATATCAACAGACTAATTGGGTAGAGATGTTACCATTTGCTGAGGTAGCATACAATAATACTCTACACAGCAATGGTGATTACAGTCCTTTTCAGATAGTATATGGATTAGAGATTCTTCCTATTCCCAAGTCTTACAAATCTATAACAGTCACCAAATGGACTGAGAATGTGCAGAGCACCTGAAAGTCAGTACAAGAGGCATTGACCAAAGCTGCTGAAGCATATTAAAAAAAAAGGTGGACAAAAAACTGTCCAATCATACGCCTTTTGCTATTGGGGATTGGCTGCATTTATCCACTTATCCATTTATCCAAATACATAAGTTTGGGATTGCTGTGTAAAAAGTTAGGGCCAAAGTATTAGTGGCCCATTTCCCATAGTCCACATAATCAATCCTGTCACTATATGGCTCCAATTACCATCTCATTTTAAGCATGTACATCCTGTCTTTTACAGAAGGCTCCTCAAACCCACAAATATGTCAAGACTGGAACCACAACTCAAAATCCCAGGGCCTGTCAGAGACGATCATTATGAAATAGAGGACATCCTATTTCTTGTAGATGTCGGGGAATCTGCAATATCTAGTGAGGTGGAAGGGGTACCCTATAGCAGAAGCACCTTGGGTACCACATGCCAGTATAGTGGCTCCATGGATGCAATGACTATTCCATCACAAACTTCCCATGAAGGCAGATGGGAGGGAGAAGACTGCTAACACTGCACCCTCTAATTTAATCTCTTATCTTGCAGGTAGATTCATGGTAGCGGGGGCTGCATGTCAGGCTCCGGGAGCTCACCCGAGTCTGCTGCCTGCCCGTAACCCAATACTTCAATGGGACTAGCCAGAGTATTAGGTGTTCCTGCTGCTGAAGCTGATCCGTGCCATGTCAGAGATGTGTGCTACTGATAGTCCCGCTGACACTGTACCTGCAATCTCCTGGTCCATGAGCTGCTGAATGCATGGGAGCCACTGCCTGCCCAGGAATCACTCTTCCAGGATGCCGCATTGCCACCTTCATGGGAGCCGCAATGCAGAACCATGATTCAGGACTGTTTAAAAAGCTACTTGTTGAGGCATCAGAGGCATTGGGGCATTGGAGAGGGGCAGAGAGACAGGGTGTTGGGTGAATACACAGGGTGGGGACATGAGGTGGGTGTGGAGCCAATCAAAAGGCATATCAGAAGGGAAGGCATGACAGAAAGGGGAAACAGCAAAACAGGGTTAGGCATTGGGAAATAGGCACGGGGAGGAGGCAACAAGATGTTTGTTAAATCAGCGGATGTCAGGCTAGCTGGGAGGGACTGGAGATGGCATAAGTGGTGCTGAGAGGCAGTTGCTCTCAGTGCTAACTTTGTTCAGGATCTCCATTTTTGCCTATCAGGACTGGAAATGCTGCAATAAACATCATCAACAAGCTTGTGAGTAATGTGTTTTTTCATGCAAGACTTATCCAGTACCCAGCTAAGGCTGAAAGGTATTGTCAGCTTTGGAATCATTATTAAAAGCTGCCACACAGCTGCGGAGGATTGGAGGAGGCTGATGTTTGAGTAGCTCTCAGTAAACAAAATAGATTCTTTAGTAATTCAAGGTCATTGTGAATGGTGCAGCAAGAATTGAGACTGAAGGGGGATTGGTTCACATGATGTATGATGTAGGGGAAAAGGGGATGATTTGTAGGTTGGGTCCTTGTAGGAAGTCTGGGGGAAAAACTTTAGTTTCAGAATTCCACAGAGTTACCAAGTTTCTTCTAATAAAAGTACTTTGAGATTATGGTTGTCTTGGAGTTACTGTCTGGAATGGATAATCTCTGGAATGCTGACAAATATATTAAAACATCAATTACATTTCTTCATACAATGTGCTTATTGGCCCCTGTTAGGGCACCAATATTTTAATATTTTAAGTATTACTGAAATTCCATACCATCCACTTTCTTGATACGTAGATACTAGCAAAACAAGGCAAGGCAAAGCAAGGCATCCCTCTTACTTTGATGGACTTGACCATGCAGTTTAGGAGAAACTGAAGTCATCACTCATGTTCTATTGTATTATAATATTATAGAGATCTAAGGGATCTCTTATTTATTCCACTTATCTTGCAACCACATTCCAGATCAATAGAACATTTTATGTAGAGTTTCTATGTTTCCATTCTAATGACAATATTACTAACATTGCGGCCAAATTTTCTGTTGCAGCAATCAAGACACAATGTCAGCTAATGTGTTCCTGATTATAATATATTGTTTTGTGTGATTTTATATGTTATGCTGATCACAATGAGGAATTTACATGAGATCAAAGCAGAGCAATAAAAGCAATCTCCATAATCATCTAAGCAAGATGCTAAAATCTGACCATCAACAGTTACACAGTGGATACTTCAGTGAAATTCTAAATGGCCTATTCCAACATCAGCATGCTGACTCTGGAGCTACATGTCATGTGATCAGTAAACCTCCCCCCGCCCCCCCAAAAGCTAGATCTAACAAAAAATTAAAAGATCTGTTTAACAGATTGGAGAAATATCACCTTAGAAAAAATAGGTGAAAATTTATGAATTTTACCAAGCCTCAAGGAAGTTTGTTGATCATACCAGAATAATATTTGATAGAGTCCTTGGTGCAAAGTTTGTCTTTTATTGCAGGCATTTCATTAATCAACTAGGTAATTTCTTCAGTGCTAGTGAGTGTGGATTTTTCCCATTTCAATACTGTAGTGTGTCCTGTTTGTGTTGATGGAGTATGGTTACTGTTAGATCTGGAAGAGTGGGCGCAAGAACAGAGACGGGGCATCGAATAGTGACTCCAACTCTTTATTAGTGACTTCAGAATAGAGTGAAAAACTAGGGCAGCAGCAGCTCCTTTTATAGAGCAGGCTGCTGTCACAACATCCAATGATTTGAGTTTGCCGCACTGGAAAGTGTCCAATCAGCGGCAACCCACTAGCCAATCAGATCAGCCGACAATGACCAATCACAATCTGCTATCAGCGGGCCAATCAAAAGTGCAGGTTTACTAGCCTGCTGTGAAAGTAAAACTATTAGAATCGCAAGCTAACGAGTTTGCTTAGTTCGGAACACCCCTCCCCCCTAGGTTCCGTCTCAAGGGTGGGGTGATGTATTTTCGCAGGTAGGCAGGTCGTCTCACCTGTCTACCTGATCTTCGTTACTCCACCAGTTTTTGCCCGGACTCTGGTTCCGGTGGGCTGTTGGTTGAACTCGGCTGTAATAGTGATCTGGCTTCTCCGATGGGTGACTCGGTGTTGTCATCTCTACTCCCATCAAGGCTGTTATCTGGATTCTCTGGGGTTGCTGATGCCGCTGTGCTCCTTCATGGAGAGATGGCCATCTGCCCCGGCTCTTCTTCAGAAGATGAATAATCCAGGTTTAGTTGCACTAATTGCTGGTTTTCGAGTACTGGGTCGGGTACTAGTTCGTTTTTGGTCCCCTCGATTTCCCTTCCCCCCCTGGTTTGGAGTTCAGGGCTTGTGAAGGGGGTAGGTGCCAGCCTGGAGCGTAGTTGGTCGATGTGGCGCTTCCACAGTCTCCCATCAGCAGTTTGTAAATGGTAGGAACAGGGACCCATAAGTTGAGTTATGGTAGCGGGGACCCACAATAGGTCACCGGTAAGGTTTTTTGCAAACACCGGGTCACCTACCTTGAACGTGTGATACTTGCTGCTGGACCCCAGGGGCTTTTCCGGTGTGTAGGCAGGGTGTAGTTGGTCAAGATGCAATCGAAGTTTCCTGCCCATCAGGAGTTCGGCTGGGGTTTTGTTTGTGGTGCTGTTTGGAGTAATATGCTGGAGGAGGAGCATCCTGGTCACCTTGTCGTGGATGTTCCCTTGTTCCATCTTGTGTAAGGTTTTCTTTATGAACTGGAACATTTGTTTAGCCCTACTGTTGGCCGCAGCGTGAGCCGGCGATGTTAAAGTGTGGCGTATGCCCCGGTCTGCTAGGTACTGCTCAAATGCCAAGGCGGTGAATTATGGGCCATTGTCTGAAACCAAGACATCTGGCAAGCCGTGTGTAGCAAATAGTCTGTTTAGTTTTTTAAAGACTGTCTCTGTTGTGGTGCTCTTCATTTTGTGGACCTCAAGCCAGTTGGAATAGGCATCCACTGTTATGAGAAATGTATGCCCCTTGGTGGGTCCTGCAAAATCGATGTGGATACAGGACCAGGGACCTCAAGGTGCTTCCCATTCCGTTGGTGGTGCTTTTGGTGGAGCTGAGTGTGTTTCCTGGCATTTGTTGCAGGTAGCGACCCAGGTTTCTATTTGCTTATCTATGCCTGGCCACCAAGCGTAGCTCCTTGCGAGTGCCTTCATTCGCATGATACCTGGGTGTCCATCATGCAATAGTTTTAGGACCTGATGCTGCAATCTTTCTGGGATGACGACTCTGTCTCCCCATAAAACACATCCTTTTTGGGAGAAAAATTCTGTCTGCCTGTGTTTGAAAGGCTTGAAGGTGTTGTTGAGTTTGTTGTCAGGCCAACCTCTTTCCACCCAGCTGAGGACCCATGCTAAACAAGGGTCCTTCCTTGTTTCTGACACGATGTCTTGTGCAGTCAGTGGTGGTGATGGAGGTGTTTCAATTTGTAGTGTAGCTAGGGTTGGAGCTGGGTCATCCAGGACTTCTGGTAGCGGAGAGCGGCTCAGGGCGTCAGCGTGGGGAATGGCTTTCCCCGGTCGGTGTCACAGTTGGTAATCGTATGCGGCTAAAACTCTGATCAGCATGTCATTCTTGGCAATAAGATGTGGGGAGTTGGTTTATCCCCCGCAAAGATGCCAAGTAGTGGTTTGTGATCAGTGATTATAGAAAAGGATCTTCCATATACATACTCATGGAATCGTTTGATCACAGACACAATAGCGAGAGCCTCTTTATCTAGTTGGCTATATTTCTCTCAGTTTTAGATAAAGTTCTAGAAAAGAATGCAATGGGCGCCTCAGTACTGTTTGGCAGGATGTGGCTCAGGATGGCTCCTACTCCAAACGGTGAAGCGTCACAGGTGACAGTTAATGGTAAAGTCTCATTATATTGTATCAATACAGCATCTAATGTTAAAAGGTCTTTTACTTGCTGAAAAGTTCTTGTTTTACTTGTGAAAAGCTCTTCTCGATGTCCCCAGACCCAGGAAGCCTTCTTGTCGAGGAGCCTATGCAGGGGTTCAGCAACAGTCGCCTTCTGGGGTAGGAAGATGTTATAAAAGTTGATAAGTCCCAGGAAGGCTTGGAGATCTGTTTTGTTTCTAGGTCTCGGGGCATTTTTTATTGCAGCCAATTTTTTCTCAGTAGGGTGAATTCCCTGTTTGTCAAGAGGTTAATCAAGGAATTCAACCCTCTCCGTACATAGTTGGCATTTGTCCTTCTTGACCTTCAGGCCAGTGTCTTTAAATTTTTGGAGGACCATTCTTAGTCATTTTTCTAGTATACTTCTAGTGGGAGCAGCTATCAGGACATCATCAAAATATGGCACGACCCCTTTTATGCCTTGTAGCAATCTCTCCATCAGACTTTGGAAGATGCCAGGTGCTACACTTACTCCAAACTGGAGTCTATTACACTTGAATGCACCTCTGTTTGTAACCGCTTCTGCGGTCTCTGCATCTATGGGCAGCTGCTGGTATGCCTGGGCTAAGTCCAATTTTGCGAATATTTTTCCACCCCCAAGGGAATGAAGGAGGTGTTGGACCACAGGCACGGGGTAAGTGCTCTGCTGAAGTGCGTGGTTTAGGGTGGCTTTGTAATCCCCACAAATTCTCAAAGATCCATCAGGTTTTATGGGGGTTACAATTGGGGTCTCCCATCGGGCATGGTCAATCAGTTCCAACACGCCTTGGGCAATTAATTTGTCCAATTGTTCATCAATTTTTGGTTTGAGTGCAAAGGGTACTCAATGAGGCTTAAGGCGAATGGGCGCAATATCAGGGCAGAGGTTAAATGATATGGGGGATCCCTTGTACTTGCCTAGCTTCTCGGTGAAAAGTTCCTGGAATTCCTGGACAAGGGCTGCTTCCCAGTCATCGCCTTCGGTCTGGTTGATGCTTGCCAGTTCGATTCCCAGATGCGCGAACCACTGTAAGCCTAGCAAGCTGGGTCAATCTTTATCGACGATGGTAAGAGGTAGGGTTGCAGTGTGGTCCTTGAAAGAGACTTGGATGTGGCTGGAACCGGCGACTGGGATTCTATTCCCCTGGTAGTCCTTCAATATAATTCTCTGAGTGCTGAGGTCCTGGCGACGGATGTCAGGGATCAGCTGTTTGAGGGTTTTCTAGGAAACCATTGATAGGGACGACCCGGAGTTGACTTCCATAATGCATGGTCGCTTCTCAATGATGACCTTTACTCGGATTTTCCTTGTACCAAGGGATGAAGCATGGCCAATGGTGATGGTTTGGTGTGCCTCTTCTCGTCTGGTAGAAGTGGCTGGTGCTCGGTTTCTGTAGTAGTGGTTCCATTGGTTGCTTGGGCGGTCCCGATTTACTGGTGGAGAGCCTGTTGTCTGCCAGAAATTATTTTCTCTTCAGTTCGGGCTGGACCCTCGCTTGCTTCTACAAACCTTTGCAATGTGGCCCCTCTTTCCACAGGAATGGCAGAGTGCGTTTAGTAATGTGCAGTCTGATCGTGGGTGGTTTCACCCGCAACCAGCACACTGGAATGAGGGCTTACGACTCCGTTGATCTCGCTGATCATGTTCTGATTGGAGTCTGTTGACCTCCTCTCCCTCGCTTTCTGATGAGGATTCGAGGTCTTCATGATGGATGGTCATTACGTGCCTCTCGGGACAAGGCGTAGTATTACTGGCGAGTTGGTGGTGCGGTCCGTTTGCTCAGCGCATTCGAGCTGCCGACTTCCTGGTTGCTTCTGCTGCAGTAGCATCGGCGATGACATCTGCGAGGCTGATGTCTCCCTTCACCATAATCTTGCTCTGGGTTGTGGGGTCTCTTAGACCCAGAACAATTCAATCTCTCATGGCTTCTTCAAGATTGGCAAAGCCACAGAGTCCCCCCAGGTTTCTGAGGTCTGCGATGAAGTCTCCAACACTCTCGCTCTCCTGCTGGTCCCTCTGGTAAAACTCGTGTCTTCTGATGAGTGTTGGCACCGCTGGGGCATAATGGGCCCGGAGGATTGGGGTGAGAGTGTCCCAGTCCATTGTCTTGACTTCCACTGGTTTTGCAAGTGCCTTTGCCATCTTAAATACGGCTGGCCCGCAATGGGTCAGGAATACAGCTTGTTTCTTGCCAGGCGTAGCATCCTTCAAATTGTTGGTTTCCAGGAACATCTGAAACCTGTCCATATACGAGTCCCAGTCTTCGTTAGCCGGGTCAAATGGAGCGGGTGGTATGGCACTGCTGGTCATGTTGCCATGATTGGTGTGCTCTCAGCCACGTGCTCTATTATCGTGCAATGAGTGCTCAGTCAGCTCTATCGTCTCCACATCCCACCTTCGTTGCCATTGTTAGATCTGGAAGAGTGGGCGCAAGAATGGAGATGAGGCATCAAATAGTGACTTCAACTCTTTATTAGTGACTTCAGAACAGAGTGAAAAACTAGGGCAGCAGCAGCTCCTTTTATAGAGCAGGCTGCTGTCACAACATCCAATGATTTGAGTTTGCCACTCTGGAAAACATCCAATCAGTGGCGACCCACTAACAGCCAATCAGATCAGCCGACAATGACCAATCACGATCTGCTATCAGCGGGCCAAACAGAAGTGCAGGTTTACGAGCCTGCTGTGAAAGTAAAACTATTAGAATCGCAAACTAACGAGTTTGCTTAGTTCGGAACAGTTACCAACTTGGTAATTCCTTAATTAGGGTTTTGGGGTTTTTTTTTTTTTTGTTTGAGTGTTTGGTGTTAATCTTTGCTTCCCTAGGTGTTGGCTGCTGGAGTTAATTTGATTTTTTTTCTTTTGTACATTATTATTATTATTATTATCTTTTTTGAATGGCATATAAATGTGTTTTATTTCTACATCTCTGTTGATGACTGATTTGTCCAATTGCCAAGCTTCCAGGAATTCCATAATGTTTTAGATTTAACTTTGTCAGTTGAAACTATGGCTGAGTTTGTCCATGTGTTGTGAAATTAAGCTGTTTTTTAATGTCTTCTAGCAGCTGTTGTTCATGGAGGAGTTCTGCTTAGTATTCTGCCTACATACATCCATCCAACATGGTAGATGTTCCTGTTTTGCACTAAACCATTTGTCATGGTGTCATCACATGAGATATAGGGACTTTTTCCCCCATTGCTAAACTAGGTGGGGTGGGGCCAGCATGTGACACATCTGGCCCATAGACTGCAAGTTGGACACCCCTGCACTAGATGATTGCTGATAATGATAGATGATACTAAGCTGTAGATGATACCTCCTTTTTCCCCTTGGGCTTCTAGATCATCTGGTTTACTTAAGATACTTTGAAGGAGTTTTGTTGGTTTATGTGCTATAGTGATGCCATACGGTTATAAAACTCTTTCTTGTTTCTGAGATTCAAGATGAGGAATGTGGAAAGGAGATAAATTATGACCAGGTCAATCATAGATAATAACTTGTGCTACTTATGTACAGAGAGACAAAAAGGAAAGAGTGCAGATAAAGAGTTCACTAATTTAATGTACTGGTCGCACAGTTACCCAAAAGGCATAAAGCAACTCTGACTCATGATCTGCATTTGGATTAAGCCACAAAAGTGGCTCTTCCCAAAACAAGGGAGATTAGAGCTGCAAAACTTCTGGACCTTAGATAGCAGTGCTTGTGAAAATCACAACATCTGGTGACAACAGTTACAATGTGACCTTCATAGATGGCTTTTTGAGATTTGCTATAATCTTTTCTGTGTAAAATGAAGGCAGGGTTTAGAATTTCATGGCAATGGCAAGCAACCAGTTAGAAAACATGCAATTCATTATTAGAATTGAGAGAGGAAGTAATTTTAAAGATGCCAATCTTTATTGATGACCTAGTGATATGCTTCAAGCAAAAAGGGGATAGAACTAGCATCTAAGAAAGGAAAAAGACTAAGCCATTGCTTTCAGAGAAAGTATCTAAGCAACATAACATGAACATGCTATTTGCAGATACAAATTGAGACTGAAGCTTATAGAAATTATCTCCTAAATCAAAAGCACAAAATAGTGAAAATAATAGAGAGGTCATACTAAAGCAGTGAATACTCCTATAAAGCTTGATAGACTGAAAGAGATCAAAAACAGATAAATAAAAAAGATGTGTAATTGGAAAGCTATGGTAAAGTGCTATAATTGCTACCATTGGAGTTTTTACCATTGCAACAGAAATATTTATGCATGTATGTATGTATGCATGTATGTATGTATGGTGGGATAATCTCAGTGCCACTTCTGAAAGGGTATGCATGATTTGAAGGCAAACCATGCAATGAAAATTTGAGCTTCCAGCATCTAGGATAGAATCCAACTGAATAACTTTCAATAGAAGTGAATATATGTAGCTCAGGATTGAACTGTGGAGTCCTTGATACTCTCTGAGATTGGTTGGTCATTACACAACCAGGAAAAATCAACAATGTGAATCAATGTGGAGTGCAGGACTTATTTCCTGCTTGAATTGGACATTGGGATACAAACTGAGCTAGAGATAGTTCTGATAGAAAACTTGCAAGACCTTAATTAATTCAGGAATTAATGCTGCAGTTCAGCCAAATTGTGTACTTCAGGAGTGAAGGCCAATTTACCCTGTTGGAACTAACCTGGACTCAAAACAATTTATTTCACAAGTTAAATCTCACAAATGAAATGGTTCTCTAAATTTCAACAAATAGTGCAAGATTTTCTGCTAGGTGCATTTGCATTTGATATCTTGGAAAAAAATAAAAAAAGGGTTGGTTTCAAAAAAAGAATATTGATAATTTTTGTTCCTGTCTGCATTCAAGTAAATGGCAGTGCATTTTCAGTTTATTTATTTTTAAAATTCTTCCTTCTTATTGTATTGGATTTTATCTTTTCATTTGTAAATCAGATACTATAGTGAAATAATGACTGGAAGGATCAGGAAAAAAAAGCAATGTTAAAGAGTTTCATAATGAACACAGTGCTTATGAATTCAACACTTTTACCCTGATTTGGCAGTGAGCCATTATGTAGCTATCAGTGGATATAGATACAGGTATAGTTAGAAGTATACAGAGATGGAGAGACAGAGCTATGGCTTAGAGAAAGATACACAGGTGAAGAACAAAGAAATAAAAGGATTACCTGAGTGCTGGATATTTCTCTCTTTTAAAATGGAACACGTTGACAGCTTATAACTTTTTGGATTCAACTTTCTTCATATGGTTTTTGAATAGCTATAAAATGACATTTGTTTTTGTCACTCAAGAGATTTAGAAGACAGAACAGAGGAAACAGTGAAGATATGCACAATCATGAACCTTTTTACAGGAAAATCAATAGAACAAAATCATTGCAACATATCATTGTTTATTACTTGCCATCCTGTAATTGAAAATAATCGTAATGGAAATATGCCAAAAGTTCATGGCAATTAAAAATGCCAAGGCAGAAAATGCAGCTAATACAATAATGAGGTTGTGCACTTAGAATGTTTACAGGAAGATGGAAACCATGAACTTTAGATCCAACCAGCACTTGTTTCCAATATCACTTTTGACTGTTAGCTAACACTTGCTAGTAACATTATTTTATCTTTTATTTCTTGTTTCATTAGTTGTACTACTAAGTTGTATTTTCACAGCTCTCTAATGGACACAAAGGATTCTGAAGGATTTTTTGTGCCATCACTCTGCTGAACACCCACAGTACTATCCTATTCAAGATATACCCACGTATTATAGCTGTGTTACTGTTTTTTTCATCTGTTCCACTACCTTCTCTTATTGAAATCATTATTATGATTATTACTTTGATATTATGATTATATTATAGATTATATTATAGATTATGTGATATTATGTACAGGAGACAAATGTTTTATGTGTCTAATTAAACTTGGCCAATAAATTCTGTTCTGTTCTGTTCTGTTAGTCTTGTCTAGTTTAATCTGACTTCCTTTTCTCTTCCCCCTCCCACATGTCTGTTAATATTCCATTCCATTTGGCTTATTTAGGAATTTATAATATTCAATTATAAATATAGTTATTTTTTTGTACAATTAATGTAAATAGCATTTTACTGAGTTTCACAAACCAAAAAAGCAGAAGTAAACAATCTACATGTCAAGAGTGGAAAATGAGAAAATGTAGACAAAAAAAAGAGAGGGATAAATAAAGTGAAGGAATGAAATGAGAAAGGCAGAGGAAATTAACATAAATAAATATAGATATACAATAATTCTATCTTATCAACTCAAAAGTAAGTCCTATTAGAAATAGTCACTGAAAAAGTCTATTGTACCAGCCTCATGTGCTTCTGGTCCCCAATATATATTTGCCAATGACAGAATTTCCATATTTTGTCATCTGAAATGTTAGAAATTGTAGGTGCCCTTCAAAAATTATCTATAAGTATTTCAGAAGTTATTGAAATCAGATTCTATGATATTGCTGCCTCGCTACCACTTTTAGAAATATTTCAGATATTTCTTCTGAGAAAAAAAAAGTAGTGAGGCATATTTTTCAGCAGCCTTCTTTATGATGACAGATGCAAATAATTCATTTATCTTCTCTACAGTATCTCATCACTGAATCTGTCTGTTTCACCTTGAAAATGCAATAGCTTTACTGCTGATCTGGTGAGCTTTGTGTTTCTGAGATACTTAATAATTTTCTTTCTTTCTTCTATCTGTTCATCTCTTACATAGTATTCTTATCCTATTTTAATGTAGGTATTCTGTATTAACTTGATAGATCCTGTCATCTGTAAGCTTTTCATACAATTTGGTTTCTTTTCTCAACTAAATTCTAGTCTTCTTCAAAATTAGGAAACACAGAGATGGAAAAACATTCAAAGGTTCTTCTTGGATAAAGTTCTAAGAGAGGGAAAAAAAATTCTCCTCCTGGATGAGAGGATATTATTAATAGAGGCAGACTTTGGAATCATATTTGTGGAAGGAAAAGGAACAGTAGTAGCCATGAAACTTTGTTGAGATTTCAGCAGTGAAGAAAAAGAATAAGCAATAGTCAATTTATTCAAATAAATCTTTCCATTTATGAGCAAGTTAATAAACAAGATTTGAAGGTTCATTTTGTAACTATCCGGTATTTCAAATCCACTATGTATATTTCTATATCCATCAAGCATAGATTGAGATACATTTGCTCTCATGCTGGGATGTATTTGCAAAATGGCCTGTTGTTCATTATTGTTGCCTTTGTTATGCACAATAGTCTCCCATTAATTTATTGGGCATTTTCATCTTTCTAACCTTATAAATCCTCTTGAGATTTAATTAGGTTAGCAACCTAAGGAAGTTCAAGAAACCTACTGCAAAAATTCCAGTTACCAATAACAAAATAAAATTTCATTGTGTATAGTGGCAAAGATAAACACATTTTAGGAAACAAGGTTTATAGCTAGTTTCAAGAGACTCTTTATAGCAAAACTATAGCTAGTAAATCATTTTCATCTCTAACCCCTACTCCATTCCATCTCAATGATTCATTCATCAATCATTGTGAATACTTGATTTATTCAAAATATTTGAAATTGAATCCTAAATTTTAATTAGGTCTATTTATTTAGAATTGAAGAGAACTGAATTTTATGTAATTGAGTATCTACGGTCCAGGTTGGATTCTAAAATGTCAGATTTCATTCTGAAGCATTCTAGCTTAATTTGGGTTTTATTTCAGTTTGATACCACCAGCGAATTAGGCTTTCAGTTGTGATCCAACAGTGAACAAAATCAAGTTCAAATGAGGGACAAAATGTTCTAGAAAAAGGTCTCAGGCAATTTGGAGTGTGGATTGGAGGGCAAGCCCTTCCTATTATATTTCATGGATTCTATTCACTTATCAAAATTAGACATTGTTTTGGCCAGCAAAAGTCACAACTTAGTCTTTCTCAGTTTTTTGGTCTAGGGAATACGATCCAAATACACATTTTACCATAAGGGAGAACAACTTTAAAAAGCGATAAAGATGCGACAATTTAATTATTCTAAACATATTTCAACAACTGATTGTAAATTTGGCATACAAAATTTTACTGTGATCTAAACCTGATGCTGAGAAATATCTGAAATAGGTGTTCATGAAATATCTTAGGGTCAGTTAGGAAGCTAGAAAAAGAAATTTTGTGTTTCTCATCAACGAGAACAAAAACTTCAGTAGCAAATCTTGATTTTATATCCAAATGTCATCTCAGACAAAATCGCACGAGGAAAAGTCTATGCAATATTTATGAACATGAAGTGCTTTTGATTACCAGGCAGATTTCACGCTATGGAAAGGTGCTAAAAGAAGGGTCTACAATGCATACATATTCTTTGATCTCAGCTGAAATAAGAAAGGTTCATAAGTTGTTTCCCTTTGCATTAAACAGTACCTCTTTTTAGTCATTGTTTTGTCTTCAAACAAAATTGCTACAGAGGTTTCTCTGTAGAGGAGACATATGAGATATTTGATTATCTGATTAAAACTACACAAAATATTTTAAATCAGATATTTTTTCAGGAAGTAGGTATGTTTAGAGTTTATAGGTGGAAGTGTCAGAAGTCCACATAAATGTAAGTTGCTGTTAATCTTGGTTATGGGCTTTCTGTCTTTTGATGGCATATAACATTCCTTGGATAAGACTCCTATAATATTTCAGAATGTTTTATATTTCTTAGACTTTCTCCCAAAACATTGTTACACTTTTTAGTTTTATCACTTGATTTAAGAATTAAGAGAAAGGAACATTGATATGCTGTTTGCAGTAGAAAGGAAACCCTCCTGGTAGGAGATTTTCTATGAACAGAATTGTTGATTTCACCTCTTGATCATTATTGCTGCAATAGCTTTTATTAATGATGACTTATAATCTCTAGGAAGCACTAGAATAATGCAATGGATATTCACAATGACACTCAGCATGAGATACAAACTCAACAGCACAAGAAGGAAATTAACTGAGAAAAAAAAGGAAGTTTAGCTGAAAACATATTAGAATATAATATGATGGGGGAGAGAATTTTCGAAAATAAAATTCAGATTCATTCTGTAAGTTTCATAGCCATCTATTTGTGTCATTAATCAGCTTTCAGCTGTACATCAGATAGATAAGTCAAATGATAACAGGTCATCCTCAACCTACAGCATTTGTTTAGCAACATTCAAAATTACAGCACTGAACAAAATGGCTTACAACCACCTCTCTCACTTATGACCATTGCAGCATCCCCCTTATCAAAATGTGAGCTCTTGGCAACCAGTGTGTATTCACTATAGATATAGCATTTTGGGATCATGGGATCACTATTTGTGACCTACCAAGGCAGTTCTTATAAACAAAATCAATGGACGAAATAGGATTCATTTAATGACTACATGGTTCACTTAACAACCAAGACAAAACAAGTTGTAAAATTGGACTGACTTTTAACAAACACCTTGCTAGCAATGGAAATTCTGATCCCAATGTTTCAGATTTAAGTATCATACCTGAATTTACTCCACAAATAAAATGCATACGTTTTTTTCTCAATCTGTTACCATCTGTACCACTTGATTGGGGTTGTGCAAAACTCAGAATTGCAAGGACAGTCTATTATTTTTTCTGTGTTCCCTTTCCATACTTCCCAAGCCATTCAAAGTGTTATGAACTAATAAAGGTGTTTAATAAAGTTTTAACAACCTTAAGAAAAAGCAGGGTTCTAATCCTGCATTTCTGATTGGCTGATAATAGCGATATCGGATTGGTCTTTTCTGGCAAATCTGATTGGCTGTTAATGGGCCAACTCTCATTGGTTCAAGGGTTTAACACTTCCATGTTTCTCATTGGCTAATAGGTCAGCAGCCAACCCTATAAAAGGGCTGCTGCTGCCCTAGGGTTTTGCTCTGTTCAGTATGATTAATAAAGAGTTGAAGTTCAGTGTTCACTGCCTCATCTCCGTTCCTTGCACCCATGCACAGAACTTAACACTGGCAATGAGGATGGGATGCGGAGACATCAGAGCTGACTGAACACTACAGAGCACCAAACAGAGCACGTGGCTGAAGGTGCATCGACAACGGAAACCATGTCCAGCGGCGCCATACCACCCGCTCCATTTGACCCGGCACAAGAAGACTGGGACTCATACATAGACTGGTTCCAGATGTTTCTGGAGACCAACAACTTGAAAGAAGCAACTACGGGGAAAAAGCGAGCAGTGTTCCTGACCCATTGCGGGCCTGCCATCTTTAAGATGGCCAAGGCACTAGCGAAACTGGCTGAGGTGAAATCCATGGACTGGGACGTCCTCGCGCCCCTTCTACGGGCCCACTATACACCTGATGTACCAACGCTTGTCCGAAGACATGAGTTTTACCAGAGGGACCAACGGAAAGGAGAGAGCATTGCAGATTTCATTGCGGATCTCTGGAAACTGGGAGGCCTCTGTTGGTTTACAAATCTTGAAGAAGCTCTGAGAGACCGAATAATTCTGGGATTAGATGACCACACAGCACAGAGCAAGATCATGGCCAATGGGGACATAGATCTTGCCGATGTCATCAAAGACGCTACTGCAGCAGAAACAACCAGGAAGTCGGCCGCCCGAATGCGCCGCACCAACACACCACTCCGTCAACTCACCAGCGATACCTCACCTCACCTAGAGAGGCACACAACAGCGACCCACCACAAGGACCTCAAATCGCCATCAGAAAGTGATGAGGAGGAGGTCAACTGGCTCCGGTCTGAACGTGACCAACGCAACCAGCGGAATCAAAGACTACTGCACCAATGCATGGGTTGTGGGGCAAACCCCCCACGATCAGACTGCAAATTCCTCGACGTGCTCTGCCATTCCTGTGGGAAAACAGGCCACATCGGGAAGGTCTGTAGAAGCAAGCAAGGATCCAGCCCAATTCCAAGAGAAAACAACTGCTGCCAGACCACAGGGAATTGTCCTGTGAGTCGGGAACACTTGAACCACCAATGGAACAACCACTCCTGCAGAAATAAAACACTGGCCACTTCAACGAGATGGGAAGAGGCACACCAAACCATTACAATCGATCACGCTTCATTGTTAGATGCAAAGAAGATCTGAGTGAAGATCGCCATCGAAAACCAACCTTGCGTGATGAAAGTCGACTCCGGATCGTCCCTCTCGATGGTTTCCTGGAAGACTCTTAAACAATTAATCCCTGCCAGCCGGCGTCAAGACCTCAGAGCCCAAAGAATCATACTCCAAGATTATCAGGGGAACCGAATTCCAGTCATTGGATCCAGCCAAATCCAAGTATCATTCAAAAATCGTACTGCGTTATTACCACTGACTGTCGTCGACCGTGACTGGCCTAGCTTGTTAGGCCTTCAATGGTTCACCCCACTCGGGATTGAGGTAGCCGGCATTCGCCAAACCAGAAGCGACGACTGGGAGGAGGCCCTCGTCCAGGAATTCCAGGACGTCTTTGCAGACAAACTAGGGGAGTACAAGGGGACCCCGATAGAATTTAACCTTAACCCTGAAGTAGCCCCCATCCGCCTTAAGCCTCGCTGGGTACCTTTTGCCCTGAAACCAAAGATCGACGAGCAGCTCGATAAATTAACAGCCCAGGGTGTTTTAGAACCAACTGACCATGCCTGTTGGGAAACTCCAATCGTAACACCCATCAAACCAGATGGATCGTTAAGGATTTGTGGGGACTACCAGGCCACCCTTAATCACGCCCTTCAACAGAACGCTTACCCGGTGCTGGTGGTGCAACACCTTCTCCATTCCCTGGGGGGTAGAAAAGTCTTCGCTAAATTGGATTTAGCACAGGCGTACCAACAACTGCCTGAAGAGAAAAAACCGCGGAAGCATAGATGATCGTTACGCACCGAGGCGCCTTTAAATGTAACCGACTCCAATTCGGAGTGAGTGTAGCCCCAGGGATTTTTCAAAGTCTGATGGAGAGACTCTTGCAAGGGATCAAGGGGGTTGTGCCATACTTTGATGACGTTTTAATTGTGGCCCCGAATAGAGAAGTTCTACAAAGGCGTCTTAAAATGGTTCTCCAGAAATTTAAAGACTCCGGACTAAAAAAAATAAATGTCAACTGTGTACAGATAAAGTAGAGTTCCTGGGGTACCTAATCAATAAGCAAGGCATTAACCCCACTAACAGCAAACTAAAAGCGATCAAAAATACCCCAAGACCCAGGAATAGGACAGACCTCCAAGCTTTCCTCAGGCTTATTAACTTTTACAACATCTTCTTGCCCCAGAAAGCGACCGTAGCTGAGCCCCTACATAGACTTCTTGACAAAAAAGCAACTTGGGTCTGGGGACAATGAGAGGAGCACGCATTCCCGACAAGTGAAAAACTTACTAACCTCTGAAGCTGTTTTAATGCAGTATAACGAGACTTTGCCTTTAACAATTACATGTGATGCGTCACCGTTTGGAGTAGGAGCCATTTCGAGTCATGTGTTACCAAATGGTAGTGAGGCCCCTATTGCCTATTTTTCAAGGACCTTATCGAAGGCTGAACGTAACTATAGCCAAATTGACAAAGAGGCTCTTGCTGTTGTATCTGCTGTGAAACGGTTTCATGAATATGTGTATGAATGAATTTTTACTATTATTACCGATCACAAACCTTTGCTGGGGATTATAGCGGGAGACAAGCCAACCCCCTATATATTGTCACCTAGAATGACTCGCTGGTCAGAGTTCTTAGCTGCGTACAACTACAAATTACAACACCACCTGGGGAAAGCCATTCCCCACGCTGATGCATTGAGCCGTGCCCCACTTCCGGAAACCATCGACGACCCAGCTCCAACCCTTATGACACTCCAGATTGAAACACTACATTCACCACTGCTAACAGCCAGAGACATCGCTATTGAAATGAAATGAGATCCTGTCCTGGCGTGAGTTCTCTGCTGGGTTGAACGAGGATGGCCAGTAGAACAAACCCCTGATGACTTCATCCCTTTCAGAAACTGGCAAACAGAACTTTTCTCGCAAAAAGGCTGCATCCTATGGGGAGACAGAGTCGTTGTCCCAGAGTGGTTACAATGAGTAGTACTGAAAACATTGCATGACGGTCACCCCAGTATCGTGCGTATGAAAGCGCTCGCATGAAGCTACACGTAATGGCTGGGCATCAACAAGCAGATCGAAGCCTGGGTAAAGACTTGTCTAAAGTGCCAAGAAGTCAGCAGTGCCCCACCTGGAGCAACTCCAACGGAGTGGGAAACCTCCCAGGGGGCGTGGTCCCGCATCCACGTTGACTTTGCGAGACTTACTAAGGGACATATGTTCCTCCTAACAGTGGATGCCTATTCCAACTGGCTCGAGATCCACAAGATGAAGACTATTACAACCGATTCTGTCATTGCAAAATTGAATAGGCTATTCACAACGCATGGGCTGCCAGGTGTTCTGGTCTCTGACAATGGACCCCAGTTCACCGCCGTGGTGTTTGAACAATACTTAGCAGGCTGGAGTATCCGCCATGCACTAACCTCACCGGCGCACCCTGCTGCCAATGTCAGGGCCGAGCGCATGGTCCAATTTGTTAAAAAAACTCTCCACAAAATGGACTATGGGGACATTGACGACAAACTAAACAGAATACTCCTACTCCAACACATCACCCTGCACAGCATCACAAACAAGACTCCAGCTGAACTGTTATGGGACACAAGCTCCGTTCCCACCTCGACCGACTCCGCCCATCCTATGTGCCAGAGAAACCCTGTGGATCTAGCGGAAAATGCCGTGAGTTCATGGTAGGTGACTTAGTCTTCACTAAAAACCTTTCCGGCGAACCATTATGGGTCGAAGCAACTGTAACTCAAACCACTGGGCCCAGATCGTACCATGTGCAAACATTGGATGGAAAAATATGGAAACGCCATATAGATCAGCTTCGCTCTAGGCTACAACCCAGTTCACGCAACTCCTGTGACTCTCAAACTGAGGGGGGAGGGGATGTCGAAGAAACCAAATTCGAGATGGTGGAAAACGGAATCAAAGGAAGTCAGCAGCTGGGCGCAATACATGAAGAAGAATCAGGGAGAGGGATGGCCTCGCCACAGAGGAATACCTCAACAGAGGCGAGCCCGCAGAAATCGGAGGACAACAACAACAGAATTTAGTGGCACCGAGTCGTCCAGTGAGGATGCGGAACCGCCTGTACCAGATAAATCAAAAAATGTCCCGCCGAAACCGGACTACAGACAGGAACCGGAGGGACAGCGCAAATCTAATAGACAGTTAAAACAACCTGCATATCTACGGGATTACATCACCACACCCCTCAAATGGAACCTTGGGGGAAGGGGTGTTGTGAACTAATAAAGACGTTTAATAAAGTTTTAACAACCTTAAGAAAAAGCAGGGTTATAATCCTGCACTTCTGATTGGCCGATAATAGCGATATCGGATTGGTCCTTTCTGGGAAATCTGATTGGCTGTTAATGGGCCAACTCTCATTGGTTTAAGGGTTTAACACTTCCATGTTTCTCATTGGCTAATAGGTCAGCAGCCAACCCTATAAAAGGGCTGCTGCTGCCCTAGGGTTTTGCTCTGTTCAGTATGATTAATAAAGAGTTGAAGTTCACTGTTCACTGCCTCATCTCCGTTCCTTGCACCATGCGCAGAACTTAACACAAAGAGTGGTTTGGTAAATGTTTAGAACAGGAAGTGATTCATGGATTAGTTTCCTTAAATTTAAGTCTTATCTGTAATTAATTGAAATAAATACATTGTACTCTATGTGTCTTGAGCTAAGTGGAATCTAGCATTGGGGAAGCAACCCATGATTCATTTCAAAACTGGCTCAGTATTTACAAATGTTCTCAGCCAGCATTTGGAAAAAGCTCTTGTTTCGTGACATTTCTCATCATGAGAAACAAGCACATCATTTCACTGCTCCTTGGACGTTTAGTTTATTATATATTATAGAAATGTGGATAATCTCTCCCAAGACAGATTACTGATAGCTGCTATGTTAGAGAACACGACATATGAATGAAGATTCTGTATCCTTCCAGTGGGATAACAAATTCAAAGGAAAATTGGTTACACATATACAGAGTCCCATTTAATATTCAAAGTAAAAGGGTACTCAGATCCTAATATCCATGTCCTCATATTAAAGTTCCAAATTGTCTCTATATGTGTCTCTTTGTGTGTTTATGTGATGTGTGTATAATGATGACAGATTTTAGTGTTTTATTTACCTGATCTTTAATATGCTTATTTCCTAGATTTATATCCTGCCTTTCTTTTAGAACTTCACTTGTATAATTCTCTCCTCTAATTTTATCCCAACAATCAACAATATTGTAGAGTAGCAATCAACACTGAAAGGTAATAATTGATACAGACTAAGCCAACTTATGAACATTTTCACTTCCACTGAAATGAGAAGGAACGTAGATACATTACTTAACACACATATTTAAGAAACAGTTTTATATACTTTGCAAAAACTCTTCCTAAAAAGAAGTTATTTAATTAGGTTCTATGATGGTATACAAATGTGAATATAGTTTAACACTTTTATCACTATGCAATACTGAATGAACTGCAAACTCCAATATTATTTTGCAATATACTTTTGTTCCTTGTAATGCCAAGATTCACTGTGGTTCCCATTCTTATTCTCTGTGTGGAGGCCACTAGGCAGAACAAGAAAAGGCAATCACATTCATTCACTATAAAAAATATCAAACTATTTTTACAGCAAGTAAGTTTTACTGCTGGTCTGAGGACAGAGTTTTATAGTATATATAAATAAAGCCACAATAATAAAATTGTAATGGGGCTCATTATTGAAATGATATATTTGTCTATTGTGATCCAGTGGGTCACAATATAATATAACACATGGTATTGAGGGCAGTATTTGGAGTTCTGTGTGCTTTGGAGATGTTTGAATGGGCTATTTTTGTTTTACTAAATAAACCAGGTATGAGATCTGACTGGTATAACTACCAGTTCTGTTGTTCTGCATTGCGCGTGCATGCGCGAGTGGTGCGAGTCACATGAGTGCCATTTAGGACCTGCTGTGCTGCCCAGACAGCTGAGCAGCACTATGTTCGGGTGTGCAGCAGATGGAAAAGCCCTTTTTCCCTGATTTTTCAAGCACAGCTGTGCCACGCAATGCAGCTGTGGTTGAAAAAGCAGGAAATAAAGGAAAGGTAAGAGCCTGGGTGGGAGGGTGCACCAAAACAGCAGCAGACACAGAACCAGTTCTGTGTCTGCTGCTCTTCCGAGCTACTGTTTCTGTAGAGCCAGACAGAACTGGTAGAATCCAATACAACTATCAGAAAATATACTTATCCCCCTTCCCACTGTAAGAAATTACACACTTCTTTGAGAACTTCTCATTTTGTCACCATGATTTATGTGAATTCCTCTTCCCCCTCCCCAAATGTTTCAGTGCTATCATTGATTGTTTTCAACAAGACGGGAATTCTATATTGCAACATGGTTTCTACCACCACCACACCACCACCACCATCCCACTACTCAGGACATACAAACTGTAAACCTGTAGGGGATTCAGTAAGGGATTTCCTTCAGTTTTGCCTTCCTTCCTGATATTACCTGAAAACTACAGAAATTACTTCCTTTCTGGTTTAATGATTTCCCCCTCCCCATTCCACCAGGTGGTGTGTTTTTTATTTTGTTGTTTGCTACTAATTAGGGCAAAATGTCTTTTCTATATTTCCCTTGGAAGCTCACATGCAAATTAGTTTCTTTGGTTCTGAGTGTATTATTACACTCATCATATATTGCAATCATATCAAACAACATTGATTAGAAAGGGTTTTTTAATTCTCATTTGGACTTGTGTAGAACATAAATTACCAGTTTGAAAACCAAAGCATTTAAGTGCCTAATCAAGAACTGTGTATTTCAACACACCTCACCTTTTTTCTTATGCTAAAAGCAGGAGAAGGAATATGAGGACAGGAGGGTTGACAATAAACTAGGTCTATAACTGCAATTACATTCTGAGAGAGATGGGAAAGGAAGAGATGAAGTTCCCTTAGCCATTCTTTGTATGATTTAGCCTCCAGACCCATTATCATCTTTGTTGTTCTTTTCTGCACTCTTTCTAGGGCCTCAGTATCTTTTTTGAATCATGGTGACCAGGCTTGGAGACAGTATTCTGAGTGTGGTCTCACCAATGCAACATAAAGTAGTACTGTTATTTTCTATTATCTTGATGCTATCCTAGAAATGTGCTGGCATTTTTGTTAGCTGTAGCAGGCTGCTGACTCATACTTAAGTGGTGATCTACCAGGACACCTAGATCCCTCTCTCAGTTACTACGGTTGAGCAAGATAACTTCTATTCTATACCTATACATTTGGTTTTTCCTGTCTAAGTGCAGGGAAATTTTACTTTTTTCACCACTGAGTAAGAGGCAACTCACTCCAGATATTATGTATGAGAGAAAGAGGGTGAAGACAATCCCTCCTTAATAGTTCACAGAATATACTATAGTTGCAAATAGAAGAGTACTCAATCTGGTAACACTAGTAGCCACATTAGTAGCTTATGACCACAATTGAGCCCCAAAATTATGTTGCTAAATGAGCAATTTATTAAATGCGTTTTGCCTTGTTTTATGACTTTTCTTGCCAGTGTTGTTAAGTGAATCACTGCATTTGTAGATTCAGAGTCTGACTGAAACTCTTCCTAAGGAATCTCTCCCTAAGGAATTTCTCAGGCTCGGAGTTAGTTTGGAGTGTGGCAGAACTCGCCCTTCTATAATTTCTCCTAAGGGCTTTTCTCGGATCTTTTCCAGCTTCTTAAGGGGATCTCTCAGTAAGGGAATTTCTTGGGCTTTCCGTTTGCTCGGTCTCTGACCAAACTCTTCCTCTTTCTCTTTAATGAATTTCTCAGGCCCTCCCCTCAAACTCAGAGTTTGACCTCCCCCTAAAATCTCAAACTTTTATTTTATTCCACCAGTCACACTCCTTTCAAGGTGATCCGCTCTGGCTGATTTTCTCGTGAATAATCAGAAATGCAGATTAGATCTCTGCTCTCACTTCAAAAGCAAACCTCAAAAAGAATTTCCCTATACTTTTGATCAAAAGAAAATCACACACCTATTTGTTTTAGCTAAAGGTTAAAATAAAACAATTGAGACTTTAAAATAAAGAAAATGACACAACAACATGATATGCTTTTGCCTCCTTGTCATGAAGTTTGGGGTTCTCGGGAAATGATCAGGAAGTTAGTAAAAGACCTCTTTTTCTTTTATTTGTAACAAAGATAGTTGCAAGTTTCTTAATTTAGTTTTCAAGTGAAATATTCAATTAAGGCAGTTAAACAAGGATTATCTTCCTTCTTTGTCTCTAACAACATAGAAATGCAGCAGTGATTTATTGCTATTTGTGCCAGTATTTCTCAGTTAACCCTTTTGTGCTTGACATGAGGAGATTATTTTAAGCTAGAAGCTATCTGTGTGCATAGCTTTGTTTACAACCTCCCTTTCATTTAGCCTTAAGCAAGGTTGTTAATTTCACATGACTGGCCACTTTTCCAACTGGCAGGACATTGTTATTTTCAGTCTAGATCTTTCTTGAAACATGATACCATAGCAGATGTTATTTTGTCTCTGCATAGAATACCACAATGTCCTGCTCTATCTATCCCTTGATGGATCATGGACCACTCTCTAATGCTTTAATTCTAGTTTAGTCTGGAATACTTCAGTAGTCTGTGTCTGATGTAGAACTTCTTCAGAAGGTCCAAGCCTGCATAGTCCAGCATGGCTTAAGAAGCCATTTCTTTCTCTTTGCTTTCCAGTCAGATTAGTTTATAAAGTAGTAAATTTTGTCCCTGCCTTCATGAGGCATGATATATGAAAGTATAAACACTCTTCATTCTTTCTCAGCTAGCTAATCAGAATGAAAATTGAGTGTTTTCCTAGGTGATCACATGACAAAACTTAAGGGATCACTTTTTCCAAGAATCTCTACCCATCCTATTTGAGCTAGCAGATTGGGCATACTGTAGATCTTGCAGTGTTGATTGGTGGAGACTTGAAGACAGGTCTTTGGTGAAACTTGTTCTAGTCCCTGCTTTGTGGAATATTCTCTCCTTAGACAATAGATTGGATTAAAAAGGATTAAATCCTTTCCCCAAGGATTTAAAAACTAGACTGGTGCTCTAAATGTGCTAAAGCCAAGGCTCTTAGCTTTCCCATTAACTGATTAAATAGCTTGGTTGCTATATATATATTTATATATTAATTTTCTCCTTGACAAACTTCTTGTGAATCAATAAAGTACTTGAATAAAGATTAAGAGCTTGAAGCAAAGTGCAGGGTTCTGGCCCTGCACTTCTGATTGGCCGATAATAGCGATATAAGATTGGTCCATTCAGGAGAATCTGATTGGCTATTAACGAGCCTCTCCCATTGGTTAATGGAGCTAGTGCTCCCCATGTTTCATTGGTTAAATAGTTAAGAGTTTGCCTATATAAAGGGGCCCATTGCGGCCATTGAGCTGAGCTGTTTTCACATGTAAATAAAGAGTTTGAAGTTCACTGTTCACCGGCTCGTCTCCTTCTTTGTGCCCATGCACAAAACATAACACTGGCGACGAGGGTGGGATCTGGAGATGTAAGAGCTTACTGAACGACGAAGAACTATAACTGAGCACGTGGCTGAAATGCACCAACGGTGGAACCATGTCCGGCGGTGTCATACCACCTGCTCCATTTGACCCGGCACAAGAAGACTGGGACTGATATATGGATCGCTTCCAGATGTTTCTGGAGACCAACAATTTGAAGGATGCCACTACCGGAAAGAAACGAGCTAATTCACTGCGGACCAACCGTATTCAAGATGGCCAAGGCATTAGCAAAACCGGCAGAAGTAAAGTCTATGGACTCGGACGTCCTCGAACCCCTGTTGAGGGCTCACTACACACCGACTGTGCCAACACTCGTTAGAATGAATTTTACCAGAGAAGTCAGCGGAAGGGCGAAAGTGTTGCTGATTTCATAGCGGATCTCCGGAATCTGGGAGGCCTATGCGAGTTTGCCGACCTAGAAGAAGCCCTAAGAGACCGAATAGTTCTGGGATTAGATGCACCAGGCACTCAGAGTAAACTAATGGCGAAGGGCAAAATTAGCCTTAAAGATGCCATAGCTGAAGCTACTGCAGCAGAAGCAACCAGGAAGTCGGCTGCCCAAATGCGCCGCACCCACGCCCCGCTTCACCAACGCGCCCGTGAAATTTCACCTCAGTCAGAAGGTCAGCTTGAAACAGCCCACCATGAGGACCTCGAATCGTCGTCAGAAAGCGATGAAGAAGAGGTCCATCGACTTTGGTCTGAATGAAACCAATGCCAGAAATCACAGTACCAATGCGCCGGGTGTGGAGCAAGCCACCCCCGGTCAGAATGCAAATTCCTCAACGCACTCTGCCATGTGTGCTGGAAAAGAGGCCATATCGGATAGGTCTGTAGAAGCAAGCTAGGACCCAGTCAGCCCTCGAGGGGGGCTAACTATCGCCAACTGACGGGAAGTCGTCCCGTGAAGCGAGAACCCGTGAACCACCAATGGAACAACCACTCCTACAGAAACAAAACCCTAAACCACCCAACGAAGCGAGAAGAGGCTCACCAAACGATCACGATCGGTCACGCCTCATCTCTTGACGCCAAAAAGATCCAAGTGAAAGTGGTCATCGAAAACCAGCCCTGCCTGATGGAAGTCGATTCAGGATTGTCTCTCTCGATGGTTTCCTGGAAGACCCTCAAGCAGCTCATCCCTACTATCCGGCGGCAAGACCTCAGATTCCAAAGACTCATACTCAAGGACTATCAAGGAAATCGAATCCCGGTCATTGGATCCAGCCAAGTCCGGGTATGATTTAAGAACCGTACAGCATTCCTACCCCTGACTGTAATCGACAGGCCTCCAATGGTTCACTCCACTCGGAATTGAAGTAGCCGGCATTCACCGAACCTGCAGCAGCAATTGGGAAGAAGACCTCGTCCACGAATTCCAGGATGTCTTTGCAGAAAAATTAGGCGAGTACAAGGGGACCCTACTATCATTTAACCTCAATCCCGAAATAGCTCTTATCCGCCTTAAGCCACGTTGAGTTCCATTTGCCCTTAAACCAAAGATTGATGAGCAGCTTGATAAATTAATAGCCCAATCGTAACACCCATCAAGCCGGATGGATCGATAAGAATTTGTGGGGACTACCGAGCCACCCTGAACCACGCCCTTCAACAAAATGCTTACCCAGTACTGGTGGTGCAACACCTCCTCCATTCCCTGAGGGGCGGAAAAGTCTTTGCTAAACTAGACTTAGCCCAGCCATACCAACAACTGCCTGTTGATAAAAAAAACGGCAGAGGCCCAAACGATCGTTACGCACCGAGGTGCGTTTAAATATAACCGACTCCAGTTCGGAGTGAGTGTAGCCCTGGGAATCTTTCAAAGTTTGATGAAAAGGCTATTACAAGGGATAAAAGGCGTTGTCCCATATTTTCATGATGTGTTAATCGCTGCCCCAACTCGGAAAATACTAAAAGAGCATTTGAGGTTGGTTCTCCAGAGATTTAAAGACTCAGGACTCAAGGTTAAAAAAAACAAGTGTCAATTATGTACGGATCGTGTAGAATTTTTGGGATATTTAATTGATAGTCAAGGCATTCACCCCACCGATAACAAACTTAGGGCAATCAAGAATGCCCCAAAACCCCAGAATAAGGCCGACCTCCAGGCTTTTCTAGGCCTTATCAATTTTTATAACATTTTCCTGCCTCACAAAGCAACCGTAGCTGAACTCCTACATCGTTTATGGGACAAAAAAGCAACCTGGGTATGGGGACACAGAGAAGAACAGGTGTTTCGACATGTGAAAAAAATATTGACTTCTGATGCTGTTTTGATGCAGTATAACGAGACTTTGCCTTTAACGATCACGTGTGATGCATCACCATTCGGAGTGGGCGCCATTTTGAGCCACGTTTTGCCAAACGGTAGTAAAGCCCCTGTTGCCTATTTCTCAAAGACGTTGTCAAAAGCAGAACGCAATTACAGTCAAATTGATAAAGAGGCCCTTGCTATTGTGTCTGCGGTTAAGAGATTTCATGAATATGTGTATAGCCGAGCCTTTACTATAGTGACTGACCACAAACCTTTGCTGGGAATAATAGCGGGAGATAGGCCAACACTGTATATATTATCTCCCAGAATGACTCGCTGGTCAGAATTCTTGGTGGCATATAATTACAAGTTGCAACATTGCCCAGGGAAGGCCATTCCCCTTGAGCCGCGCACCACTTCCGGAGACCATTGATGACCCCGCTCCGACAGTTATAACACTGCAGATCGAGACACTTCGAACGCTGCCATTAACAGCCCGAGTTATCGCGATGGAAACGAAATGCGACCCCATTTTAGCACGAGTCCTCAGTTGGGTCGAGCGGGGATGGCCATTGGACCAGATACCTGACGACTACGCCCCATTCAGGAATCGACAAATGGAACTATTTTCCCAGAAGTGCTGCATTTTCTGGGGTGATAGAGTTGTCGTCCCAGAACGGTTACGACCAGCGATACTAAGGACCTTGCACGATGGCCACCCCGGCATGAAAGCCCTCACATGAAGCTATGCGTGGTCGCCAGGTATCGACAAGCAGATCAAGACATGGGTAGAAGCTTGTCACAAATGCCAGGAAGTAAGCAACGCCCCTCCAAAAGCAACCCTGACTGAATGGGAAACACCGAGGGGACCATGGTCCCACATTCATCTGGACTTTGCGGGACCTACCAAGGGACACACATTTTTATTAACGGTGGATGCCTACTCGAACTGGCTTGAAATCTATGAGATGAGGAATACAACAACTGAATCAGTCATCAGGAAACTATGCAGACTCTTTATGACACACAGATTACCAGACGTTCTAGTATCCGACAACGGGCCCCAATTTACCGCGCTGTCTTTCGAACAGTACCTGGCGGACCGCGGTATTCGCCATGCGCTAACTTCACTGGCGCATCCTGTGGCCAACGGAAGGGCTGAGTGCATGGTACAATTCGTCAAGAAAACCTTGCATAAAATGGACTATGGTGATATAGAAGACAAGATTAACCGGATACTCCTTTTGCAGCATATCACTCCGCACAGCATCACCAATAAAACTCCCACCGAGTTGTTAATGGGGCGGAAGCTCCACTCCCACCTCGACCGTCTGCATCCATCATATGAACCTGAAAAACCACACGGTTCCAGCGGGAAATGCCGTAACTTCCAGGTAGGCAACTTGGTTTTCGCTAGGAACTGTTCGGGCGATCCATTGTGGGTCGAGGCAACTGTAGTCCAAGTAACCGGCCCTAGATCGTACCACGTGAAATGTCGCGACGATAGAATATGGAAGCGCCATATTGATCAGCTGCGTTCAAGTCTACAGTCGGAGATCTCCGAGCCCCCTGACTTCCAAACTGAGGGGGGAGGAGATACCGAGGAAGCTGAATTTGAAGTGGCAGAAAGTTTAAGCGGAAGTAATGACCGCTCAGAGGCAACACATGAAGGATCGGGAATGGGGGTGACCTCACCTCAAGGAGATGCCGAAAGCATTAGCGGCAACGAAAATTTGAACACAGAACGGGAGGCACCCTCTTCTGCAGATAACGTCCTACCCCAACAAGACTGTAGCCAAATACCGGGGGAACAACGCAAATCAAATAGACAATCAAAACAACCTGCCTACCTCAAAGACTACATGACCGCACCCCTTAAACGGAACCCAGGGGGAAGGGGTGTTGTGAATCAATAATGTACTTGAATAAAGATTATTAAGAGCATGAAGCAAAGTGCAGGGTTCTGGCCCTGCACTTCTGATTGGCCGATAATAGCGATATAGGATTGGTCCGTTCAGGAGAATCTGATTGGCTATTAACGAGCCTCTCCCATTTGTTAATGGAGCTAGTGCTCCCCGTGTTTCATTGGTTAAATAGTTAAGAGTTTGCCTATATAAAGGGGCCCATTGTGGCCATTGAGCTGAGCTGTTTTCACATGTAAATAAAGAGTTTGAAGTTCACTGTTCACCGGCTCGTCTCCTCCTTTGCGCCCATGCACAGAACATAACAAAACTGATGTTGGAAGAAATGTCCATCTGGTTCAGTTCCAAACCAGAAGAAAGACACTGGACACATGGAGGTTGATTGGAAAGATGGCTTAATGATGGAGAACCATGTTGGTTCTGGGCAGCTGACCACATGGAGTTGAGACTGGAGGATATTTAATACCTTCTCTTGGGCTTTGCACTTGAATTTCCTGTTCCTGTGCAAAAACATAAATTATATTGGCTGTGTTGTCAGACTCTCATGGGGCCATGTACAAATCTTAGGAGTTTGTCTAAGCTAAGTTTGATTGAAGTTTGAACTACTAGGGGTGGTGCAACTGAGATGATGCAGTGAAGGGGCTTTGGGCGATTCCTATTATGGCTGAGGGCTAATCCTACCTTTGTAAGATCTTGGGTGAGGGTATTTGCTTATGAATAGAGCTAGATATCTCTTTATCTCTTAAATGCTTACATCTTCTGAGGGCTATTAAGAACGGTGGGGGCTGCTTTCTCCCTCTAAAAAACTTTCTCATCCAAGGAAATATTATATTCTGCCTTTTTAATATGTCTCAAAATATTTCATTGTTCTAGGAGAGGGGTGGATTAACATTCTAGCCCACCTTTTCACCCTCCAAAATTATGAAATAGGCACATCACTGCTCTTCTGTACAGAAATGATGCTGTGCTACTTTCTCAAATACAGATTAGCCTGAAATGGGTGCTCCATATACTAGTTGAACACTGCCAAAAAGAATGCCCAGAAATTAATTACAGTAAAACCAAGCTCATGGTTTTTGCATAATGCCCTAAAATCCATGTCTGACAAATAATTAACAATCTAATAAAGTAATTCAAGTTCTTTACATATCTGATTGTTGTCTTCCAAGCTATGGACAATCATAAATCTCATCTCAACTATATTACTTTAAATGCAGAAAAAACAGTGTTGGTTTTACAAACCTTTTATTTACCAATCTTATATTCTTCTTAGCATATAACAGTGGTGGGATTCAAATTTTTTTACTACTGGTTCTGTGGGTGTGGCTTGGTGGGCATAGCAGGGGAAGGATACTCTAAAATCTCCAGTCAGAGGTGGTATTTGCCGGTTCTCTGAGTTTCCACTACCAGTTTTCCAGAACTGGTCAGAACCTGCTGAATACCACCTCTGGCATATACCCACAGTAATT
The DNA here is from genome assembly GCA_033807585.1 of Hydrophis major. Classification (NCBI taxonomy): domain Eukaryota; kingdom Metazoa; phylum Chordata; class Lepidosauria; order Squamata; family Elapidae; genus Hydrophis; species Hydrophis major. The sequence goes on along the minus strand of CM066330.1, from coordinate 98,265,612 downwards.
AATGTTTTCTCAGCTAAGATTGAAACACAGCGCCTTTTGGGAGCTCAGTTGTGCTCAGCTGTGCTTGATCTCAAATTTTTAAGAACCATCTTTTAAATATTGTCCTTCACCACGAAGTGCCCTATTGAAAACTGAAATGTCTGTCTGAATTTTCATCTTCTCCTACTGGCTTAAGTTCTCATTTTTTTCCAGTCGGTGTGACCCCTATAATTATGACTGTTAGCTTCCAGTGTTCCCAGAGCCAGCCAATACATGCCAAATTGCAACTTTATGACTTTTCATGGCCAGCTGTCACTTTGATGGGCTATGAATGAGTACTTGCTGTTCTGAAACAGTGGACCATTGATTTAGACTTTCCAGCTTTATCCAGAAACACCTCTTGAGCCACTCAGCACATCTTCTCTAACCAGCTAGATATCTTATGATCCAAACATTCAGGAGAGTTTATCATTAGTCAGATGTTATGCCCTCCCAATAGCTGTTACTGAAGGAAGACAACAAAAAATCCCCTTTGAACAGAGACTGTGTCCATATAGTGGAGGAATAATTGAATCAATGGAATATGTTATTCTGTATTGTCCTCTCTATTCAGGTGTTCACCAATAGTTATTATTTGAACTCTTTAATAAGTATCATTGCCATTCCAATTTATTTTATCTTAAGATGTTATTATTGGTTCAGTCTGATTTATTTTATTTGACAACAGCCAAGTCTTATTCTATAGTCTGCACATTACACAGCAATATTAACTCTAACCCTTTCAAGGTATTTTAGAACAGGGATGTCAAACTCCCGGCCCATGGGTTGGATGTGTCACGCACTGGCTACGCCCATTCCTGGTTTAACAAAGGGGGAAAAAGTCCTGATACATCATGTAACACCATCTTGATGACATGAGTTTGACACCCCTGATTTAGAATAACTATATTTTTCTTAATCTTGTGTGTTATTTGCTAGTCTATGACTGAATAATGATTGATTTGATTTAATTTATTTGGATGTATTTTTTTTTAAAGAATTGCAAGCTGTTTACAATAATTGGTTGAGATGGGCACCTATATTGATTTGATTGAATTGATCATTTGATTGATTAAATTGATCAAATCAATAATAAATACAATGTCATACAGTGTTCAGCTGACTCATTTTTTCTGGGAATGATTAACATCAGATCTGTCTTGAAAAAAAATGTAGAAAGCTATCAAAGGAAACTGCAGGATAGTTCAAACAATCACAAACAAGATCTACATATTTAGGAGATTCAGTGGTTTTTTTAAGTGACACAAATCCCTCATTACTGAGGAAACCTAGCTGCTTAAAGATGTCCACTTGACATCCACATCAGATACCTAGGGCTGCTAGGATGGAAGTTTGTACTTGTGGTTCCAGTGGCATCTATTCCACACTGCAATGATGTCAAATAGCACTTGCTTTATGACCTTTAAACAAGTAAGTTGTATCACTTGCATGAAAAATCACACAATGTCAACATCATTTTAATCCCTTTAATTGAATTTTTCACCTCTTGAAAGGAGTGATCCAAGTGCTGCTGCATGAGAAGGCAAGCTTCTGTCATTTGCTCCAGCTCTTGCTGACCTAGCAGTTCAAAAGTAGATAGCTAGAGACTTTTGGTTTGAGCTTCTTCAGTGACAGACCGAAACCTCATCTCTGCGAGGCTTCGATCCGTGCTCGCTGCTGGAGTGCCCCGAGCCGGCTGGGTTCAGGGCTAAGCCATCCCGTAGAGGTGGTGAAGAGGGGGGAGACTGCCTGCAGGGTTGAGGAGAGCCGCATCTCTTCTCCCCAGCTGGCCATTACTCCCTTTCCCGAAGGCGGTTGCAGCGGTGGTCAGAAATGGCCATCACAAAGAAGAACTCGACCAGAAAAGAATGTGCAGGAAAAAGATAAGAGGAGAAAGTTTTGGTTGACCGGGTCAAACAGCAAAAGCAACAAATAAGGTATCCTGGAATTGAAACTATTAAAAAACAATAACATTGTTCCCTAAGAAGATTTTTAAGCTGCGAAGGAGGGAGAAAAGGGAAAAGATTTGGGTTTGTTTTTTTCTCCTTTTCCTATACTGGCAGCTAAGAGACTTAAGTAAGAAATTGGAAAAAAATCCACTTTGACATCAATAGGAATTTAATGTTGAAAATTAAAAGTCAAAGGGATAATAAATATTTTTGGATAATTATAAGCTTTTGAAAACAGGAAAGGAGTGAAGAAGAATAAAAGGGCATGATCTGGAAGGGAGGAGACTGCCTGGAATTAAAAAAGAACTTACAGCAAAATCTCAACAAGACTTCCAAAAGATACATTCTAACTGAAATATCACAACAAAAACCCCAGGAAGAGAAAGAAGATATAACTCGGGATTATTTGGATTACTTGATGATTTCTAGATTCTTGGTTATTGTTTTGAAGGATTAAAATCAAACGGGTGGTTGTTTAAAACTGTTTAAAATGGCTCCACTTTTAGAAGAACTGAAAATGGAACTTTAAAAGCACAAAAAAGATGCACAAGAAGGGAGAGGTTCTTTTGGCTTCGTATTTCAGTTTTTAGAAATGGAGATTTGGAATTATGAGAAACAACAAGAAATGTCTGCAGAACAAGAAGATTGCAACAAAGAAGAAGCCATCTTTAATGAACAAGTAATCTTATATCGGGGAAAAAAAGGAAAGGGGGGAAAGAGAATGGAAAGTTTAAGATTGGGAAAAACAACTCCCCCCCCCCAAAAAAAAATAGAGTGAAAAATAAGTATAAAATCAGAAAGCAACAGAAGAGGGAAATGCAGAAAAGAGAATTAGAACTAGAGAGACAAGGGGGTAAAAAAGGAGAGGGAGAAGATGAGAGGGAAGAAAGAAAGGAAAAGAAGTTATAAAGGACAGAAACAAAATATAGAGAAATGGGGAAAAGGTATAAGGATTGAAAGTATAAGCCTGTTTAGAGATAAGGGGTGAAAATTTAATGGAAAAAGGGATTCTGCAAAGGTACAAAAGATAGTATGGTTATATTAGAAACAGAAATAATTTTAGAAAATATGAAACAATGTATGATTAAAATGTTTGATAAAATATCTATCATAATTAAGTGGAATGCTTGTCAATAAATAAATGTAATAAAAGGTATATTTAATGATTTATAAAACATATGTGAAGAGAAGTAAGGGAAAATTAATTATGGAGATTGTATGTGTTTTTTTTAAGGAAGTATGATATTTAATTGAAAAGAAATGTTAAAGATGTTAAGATTTTAATGATTATTAATGATAGAACTGAACTGGAATGGAATGAGAGTTTATAATTACACATATTTACATTTTTTAAAAAGAATATAGTGTGTACTATAAGAATGTACCAAGCAGAATTCGATTGGAAGTTAATGTATTATGTATTATATTGAAGGTCATAACCTTAAGGTATATATTGAAGTTTAAATTAGACTTGAATGGATGTAATTAAAAGATATAAAGGTGTCATACTCCAATTAGTAACTACAGGAGAAAATTTGCTTAATGAGAAAAGATAATATGAAATTGAAACAGAACTGACAAAAGTATAAATATAATGATTTGAATTGAGATGAGATAATCAAAATAAAATTGAGATTAAAAGAGGGGAAAAACTATATAGAAAATGTAAAATAGTATCAGATATGGAATAGAATACAAAAAGGAGCATGAAATTGAGTTTTGTGTCTGTATAAAGAAGTTCAACCCAGGACCATGCTATTTTCAAAAAAGATGTTTTACTTGTATTTTGTATGTGTGAAAACCCAAATAAAACTTTATTGAAAAAAAAAGTAGATAGCTAGGTATCATTTCAATAAGCAGATTAATGGGGACATAAAAGGAACTCCCAATTGAAAGTCCCCTGGACCATGGTGATGTCACTGGCTAATCCTTTCAACCAGGAAGCACCTTGGTATTTTCAACATGAGTGCAATCCCTTGAATTTACCTATGGGTATTTCAGAGAGAAAAGCTATTACTAAAGCTTATGTAAAATTACATTAAAGCTTTTCTGTGTGCATTTTTCTTCATGGTGTAATTCATCTAACTCATCTCACTTATCTAAAGAAATTGCAATCAAGTGGTAGGATTAAAACCCTTCAGTGACTGGGTCCTCTTTATTCTCAGATATTGAGCTTGATTTTTTCATTTGCCTCCCATTGTAAAGATTCTGTTCAAAATCTTCACTTTGAACCAAGACTTAAACTGAGTCACTTCCTTTCCATATGGCCCAAAACAGAATCCCTCTCTATAATTTGAAGACTGATTCCCACATCGGTGAGCTATAGTCAATGTAGCACCATATATGGACCTTTTTTTTTTAGCTTTTTTTAGACATTTAGCTTCTGTTAATGAAGTTTACTTAAGTCAAATTGGCATAAATAATGTGGTTGTCATGTTTGTGTGAACCAGCCCTTGATATCTGTAGCGATCACAATAATTTAATTCCATAGAATCTTACTGTTTTCTGTTTGGAGTCTCCTTTGACATCAAGGGCAATGGCACAGTCACATATTACATGCTAATTTCAGGAGAATTTCCAAAACTAAAACATAAGATTCTTTTCCACCCTAAAAGAATGAGGCACAATCCATGAAGATCCATAATTGAATCTGTCAACAAATGTTGGCATTCCTTTCTGGCTGTGATTCATTGTTTATCAAATAATCACTTCTTGTAATAGGGAGCAGAGTGTAACATGTTCTTTAATTTTCCAATCCATGAACTTCTGATTTTTAAGCAGAAAGAACAGGAAATACTTTATGTGCACTGTGACGACATTCTTTGATTCCAATTAAATTTTAATGAAACTAAAGCCAAACCCAACTGTGACTAGTGGCACAGTTTTTGATTCAGCTGTGCCTTTTATATATCACCTCATTTGGTTTAATTCCTGTGACCAGGCTGGGAGTTGAAGGCTACTGCCACATTTAAAAGGATGAGGCTTTGGAACAGATTGACTTTTCAAAGTTCTTCCTACAGTTTTCAGGAGTAGTTGTCAGAATGACAATTTAAATCAACTCAGATTTTCAGAATTATGTTCTCTTTTCCACTTGTGTGCCTTCTCCTTCTCTCTGGTGTCCAAGTATCCCAGGAGAACAAAGAAAACAAAATGAGCAAGCACCATCCCTGCTGAGAATGCTTACAGCTGAGAGAAATTGGCTAAAACTAGATTTTGAGCAACTGCCAACTCCAGGAAATTAAAAATATTGTTGGAATCAGTTGTACCAAAGCTGTCAATGAGAAGCTGGTGGTTTTTTGTTTTTGTTTTTTGTTTTTGTTTGTTTGTTTTTTTGAGTAGTGTCTTTGCTAAATATGTGAATAGGGGTTAATGCCTTAAAGATTACATTGTAAATCTGGGACTGTCTATTTTCAGTTGCATTTCTGCTGACAATTTAATGCAAATTTTAATGTCATAGAATCTTCAGTTAATGTATGAATTTCATAAAATGATTCTTTTTTGGTAAGTTTAAAAAGGCTTTTCTAGTAGAAGAAAAATTGAAGACCTCGATTCTGAGTTTCTTGATAATTTCTTTAATTGACACTATTTCACCCCGATCTTCAGCTAGAATGACTCCTCTTGAACTTACATACATATTAAAGATGATAGTCCCTGCTCAAAGCCTCACATCCAAATAGCATGGTGCAGAAAAAAATATGAAGGAAACAAATGTAACCAGATCTTGCAGTTACAAAATTCATTTGAATACTGTGTAACGATTCACTTTGATAGAATTAAATGCACAAATTATTTGTTTATTATTTATTTAGTGTAAAATATAGCTGCCCATTTAATGCTTGTGATTCTGGGTGGCACACATAATTACAAACCAAACAATCAAAATAATTAAACACAAAACCATTAAAAATACAATTACAAAAGTTAAATTACAATAAGCAAAACACTGGGATTCTGAACTTACATGCAATACAACCAGTTAACTTGCTTCACATTTCCATGGGATCCCTAGACTTAATGGTACAACCACATTTTAGGGCCAGTAGGGTTGGGGCCAATTTTTCTTGTGAGGAATGATATTTCAGAGGGTGGGTATCAAAGCAGAAATTGTTTTTCTCCTGGTTCTTGGCCAACAGGATCTGCAGTGTTCTCCCTCTCCTGAACTTGATACAGACAGATGTAAATGGGACTAGGATAACTTGATCTGAAGTCAGGCCAGCCCAAAAATGACACAAAACAATCCAGCCAATCTTTATTTGCTTACCTACAATTGACAGAATGTTGCCAGATTAAAACTCTTATTCTAAAGGATAAACCCTAGGAAATTCTAGGAAATAGTTATCCTAATTTGTTTACTCTCCTGTCCAGTTCTGAGCTTTGCTGCCTTTTGTCTCACTTTCCTTTGGAATGTGTTTCCCCCTGGAAAACTGCCATTTCACTATAGTTCATCAAACCAGATAATCACATTTTAGAGCACTTTTTTTTTTTAAAAAAAGGATATAATCACACATGTATATTTCTAAGATACTGATGATGAAAATGATACAACTGAATTGAAACAAATCTCTTTTATTCCCTGACATCAAGTTACATGTACAATTTTATCGATAGGACCCAAAATGAAATAGAGTTCAGATTTCTCTATTTATCCTGGAGAGATCCAAAAATAAGGAGGCATATCAGAAGATTGGAAGACAGGACAATCCTGTGTCCCTATAATTGAACTAGAGTCTTTTGATGGTATATCACTGGAGGATGACATTCTGTTTTGTTTTTTGTTTAAAAATAGTGATATGTGATGCATCTCAAAAGTTCTTTCTTTAAGGGGACATTTAATTCTGCATTCTAAAATTAATTGCTGGATAGGCAAGAAGGAAGATAGATAGATAGATAGATAGATAGATAGATAGATAGATAGATAGATAGATTAGAGATAGAGATAGAGATAGAGATAGAGATAGAGATAGAGATAGAGATAGAGATAGAGATAGAGATATATATAGATATATAGATATATAGATATATATAAAACTGCAAGACTAATCCTAGCTTTAAACTCATCTATGTTGCCTTCTTCTTTAGTCAATGTTAAGTTTGCTTTATGCAGGCATCACTGAATTCTTTTTCCTTTTCCTTTGCTTTCCGTTTTCCTCCTGAAGTTCTTTCAAGTCCTGCTAAGAATAGAAGACAGACTTGAGCACGAGCTGTTTCAGGTGTCTTCGCAATACAAAATGTTGAATAAGCAATGAACACCAGCAGAGGACTGCTGTCTATAGCAGTGAGGTAACCTGTGCTCAATAGATTTACTCATGTGATCTGGCTAACTTGATTTACACCCCATTGTTTTGTTTAGGGAGTTGCTTGTTATCAAGAATGTCTTTGCTTTAGCATAAAACTTGATTTCCCTGAACCATTTGAAACAGGATGATAGATGGAAATGTATTTTTTCTGTAAGCTCCTGGAGTACAGCAATAATAAATCAACTGAACATGCATTAAGAGGAACTTCCTCTTGATTCTGAATCAATTTCTTGCTTCAAAACCTCTACAGTATACCCTTATTTATTTTTGTTTCTTCATTAATGCTCTGCTATTCTTTGGGTAGAGAAATAGATACAGGCTCTTTTTAAAATACAGGGAACCCTAAATATGTTACAGGTAGATTTAGAAACGTTTTGAATATCTATTACACTTTCAATATATAAGAGATTATTGATAACAATTATTTACTTGTTATTTGCTGAAAAAATGGAAGTAAATGTGAGGGTTTCTGCTAAAGGAATTAGATTATAAGCTTTCTTAACTGGAAATCATAGATCCCTAAATTGCTCCCATGGGCCTTAGAAGTATTTGGAAGAATTTTATGAAAGTTAAAAAAAAAAAAAAAAACAAGAGAGAGAACTAATTATACTTGTTCAAATTTTCAGGTGTAAGGAACTGCTTCTTTGGAAAAATACATGCTCTGGAAACAAGGTATAATTGGTACCAAAATCAGGCTATTTCCTATTGCCTACTTAAACTGGCAACAGATTTCTAACATAGTTTCTTTTTAAAAGGATGATGTCTGGGTTTCAGACTGGACACTCTTCTATGACCTTTCCATATAGTACAAGGGTCCTTACATGCAATCAGTCAATTTGTCCATCTTGGGGGTATTTTCTGCTCTTAATGGACCCTTGATATTTTTCATTGGACATATTTGACAATGAACCTGGGGATCTTTTGCCTACAGAACATATTCAGTGTCGTTATGGTTGATGATGAGAGTCCTTTTTACCTGCATATATTTAATGAAGAATCAAAAAATGTTCTCCTCTCAGGTTTTAACTTGGCTGACTTCTGACATCATTTCAATATTATGAAGTTTCTTTTATATTTTGTCAGACTTTTGGCATACCCATCAACCTATCATATAGTTGGTTAGATATAAAAGTTCTCCATTTCAATGAATGGGGCCAATAATTTTCTGATGTCCTTAGAACAATTTCTTCAAAAATGAAATTGGTTACAATCTAAAACCAGCATACCTTATTCACCAAAATGGAAGATATAAGGAAAGAAAACTCAGTATCAACTAAAGCTTGATTATGGGCTTTTTCTGTTCCCACGAGTCTCCTATTGAAGAAAAGGGAGGAAGATAATCCTTATCAGAATGTTCAATGCCTTGGTACTTGTAGCGGGACATCTTTCCTGAACATTCTGCTCCAAATGCAGTATATCATGAGTGTAAGAAGAAACATCAAAGTTTGTTAAATAATATATTTCTTTTCCTTTAGGGCTAATTCATCCGATCTGTTTTTCTTTATAATGAAGAGGGTAAGTTAGAAAAGTGTTAAAGAAGGTGCAGATTCTTCTCAACAGTGTGGAATTTCATTTTCATTTTCAATTTCATTGTATACATGTTGTGCATTGACAATAAACATTTGATTTGATTTGGAACGAAGTTCAAGTTAATGAAGATTGTCCCTTTGAATTTCAGCCCAGAGATTCAGAAAAGCTAAAACTTCTGCCAACTAAACTCTAGACAGATGAAGGGAAGAAAAGGGTAGGGAAGGGAAGGGAAGGGAAGGAGGGGAAGGGAAGGGAAGGGAAGGAGGTTTTCTTGGTTTTTTATAGCAAATTTCTTTATTGTATCCTGCTCTTTTTCAATGGAAACCTTTGACCTGACTGATAATTGTCTTGTCCGTTCGGCAAGGAGACCAGGAGGCAGTGACTGCGGTTTCAGCTCTTTATTTAACTCTCGGAACCGATCTGGCTCCAAGGGGAAACTTGCAGCTTTTTATTCTCACCAATGGCACCGCTTTGAATCTCCCGTGATCCGTATCCACCAATCGTGGGAGATTCTTAGCGGGCCAATCAGCACAGCTCGCTAAACCAATCAGATCACCCCGCGCTTTGACCAATCAAAATGCGGGGTTTCAAGAATGCAAATGAAGGTACAGAACACCCCTCCCATCTTGGTTTGGTCCTACGTAACGTAGTCCCATAAGTAGGTGGGGCTCCGCACTTGCCTCCTGGACCTGCGCAGGTCAGTCGTTGGTTGGCTCCTGGCCGGTTCGGTCGGGTTCTCTGTGTCTCTTGGCCTCGTCAATGGAACCGCCTGGTAGGCCTTGCCGGGCCGCTTGTCGCAGCTGCCTCCCGGTCTACCCAGGCTGGTTGAGCTGTGGTTTTCGCTGCTCCCTCCTGGTCTTTCAGGGCTGGTCGAGCTGGCCTGGCTGCTTCTCCCTGGTGAGGCTTCGAGCTGGATGCTTGCTGGTGAGTATGGTTGGTTTCCTTCTGGGTTTTGGTTCCCAGGGTATTCCCTCCCCTCTTGGCTTGTGTTAAGGGGATTTTCTGTGTCTGGTTGCATGTCAGTTGTGTTTCTTGTGGCTGTTCTCAATCTTATTTGATCGATGTGGCGTTTCCACACTCGTCCGTCAGTTGTTTGCAGCTGGTATGAGTGGTGACCTGTCAGCTGGGTTATGGTTGCTGGTACCCATAGTGGGTCTCCCGTTAGATTTCTTGCGTAGATGGCGTCACCTGGTGCAAAAGACCGATGCTTGCTGGAGGAGTTTGGGGTTTTTTCCGGGTTGTATGTGGGGTGTAGCCTGTCGAGTGGGGACCTTATTTTCCTCCCCATTAGTAGCTCTGCCGGGCTTTTGTTCGTTGTTGTGTTCGGGATTATATGTTGTACAATTAGCATTTTATTTATTTTTTCTTGGATTTCCCCGTGTTCGATTTTCTGGATGGTTTTTTTCGTAAATTGAACCATCCGTTCCGCCCTTCCGTTTACCGCCGGATGCACTGGAGCTGTCAGTGCGTGTCATACGCCCCGTTCTGCTAGGAATTTTTCAAATTCCAGCGAGGTGAATTGGGGCCAGTTGTCCGACACGATGACATCTGGGAGGCCATGTGTTGCGAATAGTTTGCAAAGTTCCTTGGTTACGGCCTCTGTGGTGGTGGATTTCATGTTACTTACCTCCAGCCAGTTGGAGTAAGCATCTACAGTTACTAGGAATGTATGTTCCTTGGTGGGCCCGGCAAAGTCTATGTGGACCCTAGACCAAGGTCCCCTGGGGGTTTCCCATTACAGGATCAGTGCCGCGAGAGGGCTCGGTCTGGTTTCTTGGCAGCGTTGACACCTTGCCACCCAGGCCTCGATTTGCTTATCCATCCCTGGCCACCAAGCATAACTTCTGGCCAGGGCTTTCGTTCTAACTATGCCCGGGTGCCCCTTGTGTAACAAACCCAATACCTTCCCTTGCAGTTTTTCCGAGATAACCACCTTATCCTCCCACAGTACACACCCTTTTTGCAGCGAAAGTTCCGTTTGCCGGTTCCGGAATGTTTTGAATGCTTCGTCATTGTCCTTTTCCAGCCACCCTTTCTTTACCCAATGTAATACCCGTACCAGACGTTTGTCTTTATTGGTTTCTTGGACAATGTCTGACGTGGTTATGGGTAGATCGGGCAGAGTCTCTATGCTGAGGGTGCTCGTCGTGGGTGCTGGGTTGGTGTCTAGATCGGGTAGTGGCGAGCGGCTCAAAGCGTCTGCATGTGTGATAGTCTTACCGGGTCTGTGTGTGAGTCGGTAGTTGTAGGCGGCAAGGAATTTGGACCACCTTGTCATCCTGGGAGATAAAATGTTCGGGGTGGCCCCATTCCCTGCCAGGATGCCCAGCAACGGCTTGTGGTCCATGATGATTGTGGAGGTGCGGCTGTAGAGGTACTCGTGGAACCTCTTCACTGCTGCGATGATGGTTAGGGCCTTCTTGTCCAGCTGGCTATAGTTCCACTCCGGTTTGGTGAGTGTCCTCGAGAAGAAAGCGATGGGTGCTTCTCTTCCATCCGGGATTGTGTGGCTGAGGACAGCGCCGACACCGAAGGGTGAGGTGTCGCATGTGACGGCGAGTGGTAGGGTCTCATTGTATTAGATGAGGATGGCATCTGAGGTGAGCAGGTCCTTGGTTTTCCTGAAGGCAGCTTCCTTGCGTTTCCCCCAAGTCCAGGTAGCCGCCTTGTCCAAGAGCCTATGCAAAGGCTCCGCCGCGGTCCCTTCTGGGGTAGGAAAACATTGTAAAATTTAAGCAGTCCCAGAAACACCTGCAGTTCCGTTTTAGTCCTGGGTGTGGGGGCCTCCTTAATGGCTCTGATTTTGGTCACTGCAGGGTGGATGCCGTTTTGGTCTAGGAGGTACCCCAGAAACTCGACCCACTCTGTGTAAAGTTGGCACTTTTCCCTCTTCACTTTTAGCCCAGTTTCCTTGAATTTGGTTAACACCTCCCTTAGCCGGCCCTCTAGTTCTCACTGGTTGGTTGCCAACACCAGCATATCATCGAAGTAGGGCACCACACACTTGATGCCTTGCAAGATTCTCTCCATGAGGCTCTGGAAAATTCCAGGCACCACGCTGACTCCAAACTGAAGTCAGTTACATCGGAAAGCTCCCCGTTGGGTGACTATGGTTTGCGCCTCCATGGTTTCTGCGTCAACCAGCAGCTGTTGGTATACTTGGGCCAGGTCGAGTTTCGCAAAAACCTTGCCTCCCCCCAGTGAGTGTAGAAGATGCTGCACTACTGGGATGGGGTAGGCGCTTTGTTGTAAGACACAATTTAGGGTGGCCTTATAGTCCCCGCAGATTCTCACCGACCCATCGGGCAAGATCAATTGGTTGTAGGACCCCTTGCTTGACGAGCTTGTCAATTTTCTCGTCAATTTTTGGCTGGAGTGCAAAAGGTAGCCGCTGTGGCTTTAGGCATCTCGGGGGAATGTTAGGGTCTAGGCTGAAAGAGATGAGGGGCCCTCGGTACTTGCCTAGGGTGCCATCAAACACTTCCTGGAAGTCCCGTGCCAGTTGCTGCTCCCAATCAGTCTCGGCGATAGGGTTGATGCCCGTGACTTCGATTCCGAGTGGCGTGAACCATTGCAGTCCCAAAAGGCTGGGTCGGTCTCGGTCCATGATTGTCAGGGGAAGCTTCGCCATGCGGCCCTTAAATGTCACTTTGAATTGTCCAGTTCCAACTACCGGGATGCGGTTTCCCTGGTAGTCTTTGATGATTAGTCTCTGGTTCTCCAGTTCCTTCTTGTGGATGGTAGGCATCAAGCATTTGATTTCTTGCCAGGCGACCATGGAGAGGTAGGACCCGGAGTCCACCTCCATTTTGCATGGCTCGCCTTCGATGCCTACCTCCACGTAGACTTTTCGGGCGTCGGTGGTTGATGCGTGGCCGATGATGACCGTCTGGTGGGTTTCCTCCTTCCGCCGGGTCTCGCCACCTCATCGGGTTCACCCGCTCCGGTCCCATCGGCTGTTGGCTGGGCGATCTCTGGCTCTGGGGGGTGTGCTGTCCTGTCTCCGCTCGCTGTGGTCCTGCCATCTGGGGCTGTAGGCTTTCTTTAGTCGGCAGACATGGGCGATGTGACCCTTTTTGTTGCAGTGCCGGCAGACTGCATCAAAGAAATGGCACTCTGATCTCGGGTGGTCACCTCCGCAACCGGCACACACGGTCCCTGACTTACGACCCCGCCGATTGCGCTGGTCGCGTCCCGCCTGGAGCTGGTGGATTTCCTCCTCCTCGTCCGAGGTGTCGGAGGCAGAATGGAATTCGCCATGGTGGGTGGTGGTCTCGTGGTGACTTGCTTCTGGTTGGGCCTCGGTCGCCTGTCCAGATTCGATGGTCACGGTGCGGTCCCCTGCGTCCAATCTCCGCGTGCAGTTCGCCAACTTCCGGGTAGTCTCAGCTGCGGTGGCTTCAGCGATGGCGTCTGTGAGGGCGATGTTGCCTTTGGCCATCAGCTGACTCTGGAGGACTGGATCCCGAAGTCCGATCATGACTCGGTCCCGTAGGGCCTCGTCCATGTCGGAGAATCCACACATGCCTCCTAGGTTCCGCAACTCGGCAACAAAGTCGCTGATGCTTTCCCCCGGTCTCTGGTCCCGCCAAGTCATGCCGCCTGATGAGGATGGGCACGGTGGGGGCGTAGTGGTTGCGGAGCAAGGGCTCGAGGTCATCCCAGTCCATCGCTTTGACGTCAGCGGGTTTCGTGAGGGCTTTCGCCATCTTGAACACTGCGGGCCCGTAGTGTGTCAGGAAGATGGCTCGTTTTTTTGGCCCGGTGGCGTCCTTCATGTTGCTGCATTTGAGGAACATGAGTTATCTGTCTGGGTAGGATTCCCAGTCCTCGCTAGCGGGGTTGAAGGGTGCAGGCGGAGCGATGTTGGCCATCTCGTCGGTCTTGCTTCCATCGGACACGTGCTTGCTGGGGTTCAGCCTCAGGATCCCACCCTCGTCGCCAGTGTCATGTCCATTTGGCAAGGAGACCAGGAGGCAGTGACTGCGGTTTCAGCTCTTTATTTAGCCCTCGGAACCAATCTGGCTCCAAGGAGAAACTTGCGGCTTTTTATTCTCAAGCCACGGCGGCCGCGGCCAATGGCACCACTTTGAATCTCCTGCGATCCGTATACGCCAATCGCGGGAGATTCTTAGCGGGCTAATCAGCGTGGCTCGCTAAACCAATCAGATCACCCCGCGCTTTGACCAATCAAAACGCGGGGTTTCAAGAATGCAAATGAAGGAACAGAACAATCATCTTGAAATATTGTTTAATGCAGCTAATATTATGTTGCAAAGGAATTTTTCATCATCCTCTCACCTTCCTAGAATATTTGTCTTTCTTGGCTAGCATTAACAATGCCTATTTTTCTTTATTATTAAGACATTTTTTTTATAGCTACAGATTGATTATTTCAAACTACAGTAGTTCAACTGCATTAACTGTAAGGGAAGTATAGTTTACGCCATGGGGCAAAAGTTTTCTACAATCACAGAACTCATTAAATTTTCTAATGCAATTTAATAATTTGTCTGTAATTGTTAAATATACTTGGACAAAACAGAAAATCCACTTCTCTTCTTGTCTTCAGCTAATGGAAATGTTTAAAAAACATTAAGAGTTACAAAGGTTAGATTAAATTAAATGACCACTTTCCTACACAACTCCCCACTTTCTTTTGTTTCACAGGGGCCTTTAGAAGAATCAAGTTTAGTGGATTATATTTCAAATTAATGTGGCAGCATTTTGGCATCAATTCTATTCTTGTTCCTATACTTAACTAGGCTTCCAGTAATGGGAGAAATATTTCACCATGTTTTCTGATGCTTGCAGGTTTCCCTGCCCCCTCCCCAACTTTGAGAAAACATTCTAATTGGATAGGAATTCCTCTATCATCAGTCACAACTTTATAGAGTAATATTTAGTTCAGTGGTTTTAAAAAAAATCAATCTTTTTTACACACTAAGATTTTGAAGAACCAGGGTTTAAAATTTTATTTTCTATTAGGACTGTACAAGAACTAACAGGCCTTTCAGAAGCAGATTCTCAGCTCAAATCTATTCTAAAGTCTTGAGAAACATTTGGAAACACCCGAGTTCTACTCATGCATTAATGAGCATGTAAAAACACAAATGCAAATCTTTTGTTTATTTATTCCTTTCTGATCAGAATTTGATGAAACAATGAGGACAATTGGAACAATGTATGCAGAGGAAGCATTTCCTTGGGTAGCCACACACATTTAAAATATTTTTTAAAAAAATTCCATCTTTTGTTTCTTTTCATCAGAACAAGATGACATTTATAGGGAATCAAGTTCACCATTAAAGTCTGAAACATGACAAATTTAAGAGAATTAGGTGGTGAAATTTCTAACTATCTTTCTTTCAGTTGTGATTGCATTAAAAATTGTCCGAACGTTTCCTTTTCAGTCAAAATGAGATGGTATTTCATCAAAGATGCAACCATGAGCAGGATTTATGGAGTGAGTTGTATTTGTGGGAAAGTGGGTTTTGTACAAAAGAAAAACAATGAACTTAAAATAATCAGGGGTAGTGTTATGAACTAATGAATGTGCTTAAATAAAGTTTTGTCAAAGCTTAAAGAAAAAGCAGGCTTCTAATCCTGCACTTCTGATTGGCCGATAATAGCGATATCGGATTGGTCCGTTCTGGAGAATCTGATTGGCTGTTAACGAGTCACTCTCATTGGTTCAAGGGTTTAATACTTCCATGTTCTCATTGGTTAATAGGTCAGCAGCCTGCCCTATAAAAGGGCTGCTGCTGCCCCCCGGTTTTTGCTCTGTTCACGATGGTTAATAAAGAGTTGAAGTTCACTGTTCACTGCCTTGTCTCCGTTCCTTGCACCCATGCGCAGAACTTAACACTGGCGATGAGGGTGGGATGCGGAGACATCAGAGCTGACTTAACACTACAGAGCACCAAACAGAGCACATCGACAACGGAACCATGTTCGGAGGCACCATACCACCCGCTCCATTTGACCTGGCACAAGAAGACTGGGACGCGTACATAGACCAGTTCCAGATGTTTCTGGAGACCAACAACTTGAAGGATGCCACTACGGCAAAAAAGCGAGCAGTGTTCCTGACCCATTGCGGGCCTGCCATCTTTAAGATGGCCAAGACACTAGCGAAACCGGCTGAGGTGAAAACCATGGACTGGGACATCCTCGAGCCCCTTCTACAGGCCCACTATGCACCCACCGTACCAATGCTTGTCCGAAGACATGAATTTTACCAGAGGGACGAGCGGAAAGGAGAGAGCGTTGCAGATTTCATCGCAATGCTCCCAGAACCTGGGAGGCCTCTGTGGGTGTACAGACCACGAAGAAGCTCTGAGAGACTGAATAATTCTGGGATTAGATGACCAGACGGTACAGAGCAAGATCATGGCAAAAGGGGACATCAACCTTGCTGATGTCATCAAGGATGCTACTGCAGCAGAAGCAACCAGGAAGTTGGCTGCCCGAATGCGCCGCACAAACACACTGCTCCGTCAACTCGCTAGCGATACCTCACCTCGCCTAGAGAGGCACACAACAGTGACCCACCATGAAGACCTCGAATCTCCATCAGAAAGTGATGAGGAGGAGGTCAACCGGCTCCGGTCTGAACATGACCAACGCCATCAGTGGAATCAAAGACTACCGCACCAATGCGCGGGTTGTGGGGCAAACCACCCGCGATCAGACTGCAAATTCCTCGATGCGCTCTGTAATTTCTGTGGGAAAAGAGGCCACATTGGGAAGGTCTGTAGAAGCAAGCAAGGATCCAGCCCATTTCAAAGGGGAAACAACTACTGCCAGACCACAGAGAATCGCCCTGTGAGTCGGGAACAATTGAACTGCCAATGGAACTACCACTCTTACAGAAATAAAACACCGGCCATTTTATCAAGAAGAGAAGAGGCACACCAAACCATTACAATCGGTCACGCCTCATCGCTAGACGCAAAGAAGATCTGAGTGAAGGTTGCCTGCTGTCCAGCATCAAGACCTCAGAGCCCAAAGAATCATACTCAAAGATTATCAGGGGAACCGAATTCTGGTCATTGGATCCAGCCAAATCCAAGTATCATTCAAAAATCGTACTGCATCATTACTACTGACCGTCATCGACCGTGACCAGCCTAGCTTCTTAGGCCTTCAGTGGTTTGCCCCACTCAGGGTCGAGGTAGCCGGCATTCACCAAACCAGAAGCGATGACTGGGAGGAGGCCATCGTCCAGGAATTCCAGGATGTTTTCACAGACAAACTAGGCGAGTACAAGGGGACCCCGATATCATTTAACCTTAATCCTGAAGTAGCCCCCATCTGCCTTAAGCCTCGTTGGGTACCTTTTGCCCTTAAACCAAAAATTGACGAGCAGCTCGATAAATTAAGAGCCCAGGGTGTTTTAGAACCAACGGACCACTCTCATTGGGAAACCCCAATTGTAACACCCATCAAACCAGATGGATTTTTAAGGATTTGTGGGGACTACTGGGCTACCCTTAATCACGCTCTTCTTCAACATAACGCTTACCCGGTACCGGTGGTACAATACCTTCTCCATTCCCTGGGGGGGAGGTGGAAAAGTTTTCGCTAAATTGGATTTAGCACAGGCCTAGCAACAACTACCTGTTGATAAAAAAACCGCAGAGGCACAAACAATCGTTATGCACCGAGGCGCCTTTAAGTGCAACCGACTCCAATTCGGAGTGAGCGTAGCCCCAGGGATTTTTCAAAGTCTGATGGAGAGATTCTTGCAAGGGATCAAGGGGGTCGTGCCATACTTTGATGACATTTTAATTGCGGCCCCGAATAGAGAAATCCTAGAAAATCGGCTTAAATTGGTTCTCCAGAAATTTAAAGACTCTGGCCTTAAGATTAAAAAAAATAAATGTCAACTGTGTACAGACAAAGTAGAGTTCCTAGGGTACCTAATCGAAAAACAGGGCATCTACCCCACTAACAGCAAGCTGAGAGCAATCAAAAACGCCCCAAGACCCAGAAATAGAACTGAGCTCCAAGCTTTCCTGGGGCTCATTAACTTTTACAACATCTTCTTGCCCCAGAAAGCGACCGTAGCTGAGCCCCTACATAGACTTCTTGACAAAAAAGAAACCTGGGTCTGGGGACACCGCGAGGAGCACACATTCTGACAAGTGAAAAACTTACTAATGTCAGATGTTGTTTTAATGCAGTATAACGAGACTCTGCCTTTAACAATTACATGTGACGCGTCACCGTTTGGAGTAGGAGCCATTTTGAGTCATGTGTTACCAAATGGTAGTGAGGCCCCTATTACCTATTTTTCAAGGACCTTATCAAAGGCTGAATGTAATTATAGCCAGATCGACAAAGAGGCTCTTGCTGTTGTATCTACTGTGAAACGGTTTCATGAATATGTGTATGGACGAGTTTTTACTATTGTTACCGACCACAAACCTTTGTTAGGGATTATAGCGGGAGACAATCCAACCCCCTATATATTATCACCTAGAATGACTCGCTAGTTGGAGTTTTTCGTTGCGTACAATTATAAATTACAACACCGCCCGGGGAAAGCCATTCCCCACGCTGATGCATTGAGCCATGCCCCACTTCCAGAAACCGTCGACAACCCAGCTCCAACCCTTACGACACTCCAGATTGAAATGCTACAGGCACCACCACTAACAGCCAGAGACATTGCAATTGAAACAAAACGAGATCCTGTCTTAGTGCGAGTTCTTAGCTGGGTCAAAAGAGGATGGCCAATAGAACAAACCTCTGATGATTTCACTCCTTTCAGAAACCGGCAAACAGGACTGTTTTCACAAAAAGGCTGCATCCTATGGGGAGATAGAGTCGTTGTCCCAGAGCGGTTATAACGAGCAGTATTGAAAACATTGCATGATGGTCACCCCGGGATCGTGCGTTTGAAAGCACTCACACGAAGCTATGCGTGGTGGCCGGGCATTGACAAACAAATCGAAGCCTGGGGAAAGACTTGCTTAAAGTGCCAAGAAGTCAGCAGTACCCCACCTAGAGCAACTCCAACAGAATGGGAAACCCCCCAGGGGCCGTGGTCCTGCTTCCACATTGATTTTGCGGGACCTACTAAAGGACATACGTTCCTCCTAACAGTGGATGCCTATTCCAACTGGCTTGAGATCCACGAAATGAAGAATACTACAACGGAGTCTGTCATCCAAAAATTGGACAGGCTATTCGCAACGCACGGACTGCCAGATGTTCTGGTCTCTGACAACGGACCCCAGTTCACCACCCTGGCATTTGAACAATACTTAGTGGATCGGGGCATCCGCCATGTGCTAACTTCTCCAGCTTATCCTGCGGCTAACGGCAGGGCCGAGCACATGGTACAATTTGTTAAAAAAACTCTCCATAAAATGGACTATGGGGACATTGATGAAAAAATAAACAGAATACTCCTACTCCAACACATCACTCTGCACAGCGTCACCAACAAGATGCCAGCTGAACTATTGATGGGATGCAAGCTCCGTTCCCACCTCGACCGGCTTCACCCTTCCTACGAGCCAGAGAAACCCTGCGGATTTAGCGAAAAATGCCGCAAGTTCAAGGTAGGTGACTTAGTTTTCACTAAAAACCTCTCCAGCGAACCATTGTGGATCAAAACAACCGTAATTCAAACCACCGGGCCCAGATCGTACCGTTTGCAAACCTGCAATGGAAAAATATGGAAACACCATATAGATCAGCTTCACTCTAGGCTACAACCCAGTTCCTGCGACTCCTGGGACTCCCAAATTGAGGGGGGAGGGGATGTCGAAGAAACCGAATTCGAGATGGTGGAAAGCAGAAGCGAAGGAAGTCAGCGATCGGGCGTGAGTCATGAAGAAGAATCAGAGAGGGGTGTGTCCTCACCACAGAGGAATACCTCAACAGAGGCTAGCCCGCTAAGATCGGAGGGCAACAACAACGACAGAATTAGCGGCACTGAGTCGTCCAGTGAGAATGCGGAACCGCAGGTACCAGATATGTCCAAAAACGTCCCACCAAAGCTGGACTGCAGACGGGAACCGGTGGGACAGCGCAAATCTAATAGACAGCTAAAACAACCCACATATCTTAGAGATTACGTCACCGCACCCCTCAAATGGAACCTGGGGGGAAGGAGTGTTATAAACCAATAAATGTGCTTAAATAAAGTTTTATCAAAGCTTAAAGAAAAAGCAGGCTTCTAATCCTGCACTTCTGATTGGCCGATAATAGCGATATCGTTTTGGTCCGTTCTGGAGAATCTGATTGGCTGTTAATGAGCCACTCTCATTAGTTCAAGGGTTTAATACTTCCATGTTCTCATTGGTTAATAGGTCAGCAGCCTGCCCTATAAAAGGGCTGCTGCTGCCCCCCAGTTATGCTCTGTTCATGATGGTTAATAAAGAGTTTAAGTTCACTGTTCACTGCCTCGACTCCGTTCCTTGCACCCATGCGCAGAACATAACAGGTAGGAAGTACCTTCTAGGACTTTTTGATGTTCATGCCTTTGCATCTTCAGAGTTAAATACCAGTGATGTACTAGAAATACTGGGTCTGGGCCCAATGTTTGAAAACACAATTACATGCATGGCAGAGTGAAGATTTGGGGGAGTGGTTTCCTTTATTCTGTGAAGAAGAAATGGATGCAATATTTCTCCCAAAGTAGACTAAATAATTTGGGGTAGAGTCTTTTCTTAGAGAAAAGTATTTGCACCATTCCAAGCTGTATTGTTCCATTCTGCAAAGGCTGGACTTTTTGTTGAATCAGATCATAATCCTATTTTTAATCCCACTTAGATTAAAATGTGTTATAGATAAATCCTATATAAATATACTTTAAAAATACACATTATGTACAAAGTCACCTAGTCTGAACAGATGACATTGCATAGAATGATAGTTCATGAATATTGTTGGCTATTGTGTTATAATTCACTACACCCAAGCCTCAAAATCATTATTGCTACTGTCTTAAAATTAATCATTTTCTCTGTAGCAAGAGCTGTCAATATTTCCTTTCTGGGAACCTACTGTTAGACAATATCAATGACTTTATCTATCTGATGATTACTTGCTTGCATATACACCCACCTTATCTGAAGTAGTGAGGGATAGAAAACCTTTGGTACCTTAGACTGTTCTGGATTATGCATCTGGGTTTAGATAGAACCTCCAAATTTAATCCTGAATCTTCAAGAATGAATAAGAAAATCTCTGATTGGAAAATTTCCTTTCCATGTATATAATAACAATATATACCTTAGCCTAGGTTCAAAAAAATTGTTTAGAGTTTAAATGATTCTTGTGTTGAGATAAAATACTGCAGATGTATAAGAACTGCTCAGTTGGAAAAAAAATACATGGAATTATGCAATGACATACCAGGAGAATATTTATACATTTCTAATCTTAAATTAGCTGCAAGTGCAGTCATTGGACAAAAGAGGGGAAGGAGTGTATCTTGCCTACATGTTTAGTAACAATAAGATGAAACATTATTGTATTTTTGCCAGAAATGATTTCCTCTCTCCCTACTACTTCCTTTAATAATTTACATGGTATCTTCCTACTGTTATGTTACTATAAATCTAGGCAGATAATTATTGAATATCTGGGATACTTTTCAAGTCTTATTTTCTTTGCTATGACAAGTGGTTGTCACATGTATTGCCAAACACTTTTTTAGACATGTTCAACTTGTTTAATATCATCATTTTAGGAAGGGCCAAGCTAGATGTGACAACTCTCATGATATTAACTATAAAATACTTTTTTAAAAAAAGCCCAGTCAATTTAGAGAAGGCAATTGAGAGTGATATAAGCTGATCAAAGGATAACAGTTTCTTTGTGAATAAATGGTGGACAAGATTTTGTTTGTTTAATTTTTTTTTTTTTGAAACAAATTTTTATTGATTTTAAAGATAAAACAACACATCATTAACTATTAAATACATAAACACATAAAACCTCTTAACATTGTAAATCCTTACAAGTCAAACAAAACATTATTTTTATACAGCATAATTCCAATTTATCCCATCTCCATATGGACACACAAACATCTTTCAGCAAATTTCACATTTTTTCTCTTTACTCCTATTCAATTTCATTTCTCTTCCATATTTATCCATTTTATAGTCATCATATTATTTTCTTTCTGGCTTGTATAAATTATTCTCATCTAACATTCCTCCAAGGTTTTATTGATTCTTTCCTTTTTTTTTTTTTTATAAAAAACAAATTTTGTTAGTTTTACCATAAGCACAATACACAAACATACAAACACAAAACATAAACAAAACTAAAAGATCTTTTCTGAAGGTTGTCTGTTCCCGGGTTAAAACTCTTTACACAGACACAAATTCAAACATCATATTCAACCCATATCTCCTTCCAAATCTTATTATCATTTTCTTTTTATATATATATATATAAAAACCATTTTTATCAGTTTTATAAAAAGAATGCACAAAAAATCAAGGCATAGCAGCTTATAAATTCTTTTCTAAGAAAAAATAATAATAATAGACCAATAAGGAATAACATTTCCAGATTATAATATCAATATTTCATATAATATTAACTTCATATCTTATCCCAACTTCTCTTTTCCATCCAAATTATTTATTAATTAAAATTTTATTGCCTTTTATCAATATACAAAATCCAAAAAAAAAAAAAAAAAAGCATATATATCCTTCCATATCTTATTACCATTTTCAACAACATTCTTTGTCTGTTCTATTTCCAATTATCCATTCATCTTTTTTTTCTTTTACTATACTTCTCCTGTACACCAATTGGAGTAACATCTATAACTCATTACCCTAACTTAGAAATACTACATATAGCAATCTTTCTTGGGATTCTGTTTAAAAAAAAATTCTAAAATTACTTAATAAATTTTATATTCTAAATATACATATAAAAAAACACTCTTATATACCCTCCAGAATCCCTCTTTTAATCTAAATTAAATTCACCCATTGTCTCTAAATAAACTTTTTTTCCTTAGGTCTTGCTTCCCCCCATTAAGGCTTCTCCTCCCCCCCTTTCTCTCTTGCTTATTCTTCTCCTTGCCCTTTCTACCCCTTTGTTTTTTCTCTTCGCTTTTCTTGCTCCTTTTCCTTTGCTTTCTAACCTTGCCTCCATCTTTTCGCTCATTTTTCTCTCTTTTGGTTGTTTTTATAATTCTTAAAATCCCCTTTTTCTTATCCTTTTTCTCCTCCTCTCCAGAAGGGACCCATTGTTCATCAAAGATGGCTTCTTCTTCCTCTTCTTCCTTGTCCCAGTCCTTCTGCTGCGTAATCAACTTTTCAAAGGAACATAACGCCATTTCTAAAAATTGAAACAAAGCGCCCAAAGTATCTTCTTTTTTATATTTTTGATATTCAATCTCTAGTTCATCCACAGACGATGCCATTATGAAAAGGGAAACTTTTTCCAAAACAACCACAAGTATTTTTAATCAAAGACAATCAAAAGCAATTAAAAAAAAAGAAAAAAAGTTCCAAAAGTTAATACTTTTCTTCCTTCTTCTCTTTCTCTTTCTGAATTAATTTTTAATCAAAGAGGTCCAATTACCATATATCTTCTTTTGGAATCCACAAAGACGTTCTAATCAATCTCCTCCTTTTTCAGCTTCTGCTCCAATTTTTTTTTTTCTCCTTTCCCACTTGCAATGAGAATTTTAATAATCAAAAATCCATACCTCCAGCAGAGATTTTCCAATTTCTCACATTTTTCAATGTCCAAAAACCCCTTTGTCTCTTATCTTAACTTTCAAAATAATCCACTTTCAATGTCTAATATATCCAAATATTTCTGCTTTTTCCGTGGGGTGGGAGAGTAAAAAAAAAAAAAAAAATTCCCTTTAACAGCTTCTCCGCCGCTTTTCGCTCTTCTTAGGGATACAATGTATCCTCCAGCAACAAACAGCTCAATTCCAGGCAATTTAAAAGGTGTTACTTGACCCGGCTCAGACAGAACTTTCACTCTTCACACTTCCTCCAGCACAGTTCTTACCCGGTTGCTGGCTTCTTCGTGGCGGCCATTGCTGACCGCCGCTCCACCGCCTTGGGAAAAAGGTGTTTTCCCGGAGAAAGGGGGGGTCTGCGATGCCCCCACCTCCCTTTCCGACTCCCCTCTATCTTCAGCTGTCCCTACAGGGCAGCCATATCCCCCTGACCCATCTGGATCGGGGGTACCTCGACGGCTAGCACAGCAGGAATCGCGAGCTGTCGCGAATTCCTGCTGCCCCGAAGCCACGCAAACCGGAAGTCAGTTTGTTTAATTTTTTAATTGCTGCAAATATTGGTACTTTGTAGAAATCCATCAATTGTAGGTAGATCTTGACAGTGTAGTCATACTTCTAGTCCAAATCTATATTGCCTGTCAGGATGATACCAATTAGTAAAAAATTAAGCATTATTACTAATCAGTTTACTACATAAATATGGTTCAGTAAACTATATACTTAAGGGAACAAATGAATTTTGAATACACGATGTAGAAGGGACCACTTAATTTTATTGATTGCATGGTTAATGTACTGCTCCAAATGCTTTGCTTCAATTCACTACCCATAAAACTACCATGTAACTTGTCCACAATAAAATATATAACTACCAAACAATGATTGGCTTGAATCAAGGATACACTAACAGTATGGGACATGGTCAATTCATCATTCTTAAAGTGGAGATAAGCAACTGGAAACTTTTCCAAGTCAACTTGAGGCAAAACTTTAAATCTAGGATATGCAAAATATTTGGACAACTGCATAAGCCATAGAATTTGCATCACACATGTTTTCTCATTTGTTCCTTTACTGCCATCCCTGAATGCCTTTTCCCCTCATTTCTGCTGTAGATTGAATCAGTATGAACTCATGGTCACCTCTCAGAATTATTGTATCACTTAATTTAAAAATCGTTTAATGGGGAAACAGCTGACCCACACAAGCTACAACTGAACATAGCTTGATGAATGAATAAATCAATGAGCATGGAAAATTAAATCAATTCTAATATGGTAAGGGAATCAATTACTATTTTATTAAGAGAAATTAAAATGATGCTTAATTACTAGAAAGATTAAACTGTATTGTAAGTAGATCAATTAATTAAGTTTGTGTTTATAATCTGATACTATCAGAATTTGCTGAATTACCCTAGTGTTCATTTATCAAATAGTTATAAGCACAAGACAAAATAGCATAGTTTCAGAAATAGAACATATCTCATAGGTACTTTTGGAAGGATTTCTCTGACTGGAATAGAAGCAGGATTAAATACAGAAAGCCAGAGTTATATAATGAATCAGCTACAGAATTGAGATAGAATATAACAGATCCTGGCTGATGCCTGGAAGAATTTGTATGCCAGTATTGTCAAGCTAAATTAACTGCTATAACAATCAATATAATCCTAACTTTGGTCCTACTCCCAACACTTGCAGCTTATGGTCAGCTCTATTTTTCAAGTAAGTGGAAATCCACTCTTCACATTTATAGAGCTCCCCTGTCCCCCAGTCTAGAGCTTTACACTATCAGAGAAGCATTTAGTCATAATGTTATGTCTTTCTGAATCTCCAATATTTATATGTTCTACCTCTACCATATAGACATTTTGACACTAAAGCCTTTTGGAAACCCTTGGTTCTATGGGCAGTTTGCATTATATCTACATTTCATTGTACTATATTGAGTTGTTACGTTTATATAACCATAAGAATATGGGTTCTTCGATAGGCCAATGTTTTCTATCGTATTTTTTCCCTACACAGAACACTTTGCCTGCCAATCACAAACAGTTAATATTGGATTCAATAGATCTATAAAATTCAGTTGAAACGTCAAGCACTGAAAATGTAGTACTCCTGATAAATACACTAGCAGCCTAATCTTTTTTAAAAATTGAAGTTCCTTAATTGGAGCAGATTAAGTTCCAGTCTCCTGGAAAAAAAACTATTGCTTGAAACTTTCATCTCAATAAAATAAAACATTTTGGAGTTGAGAAAAGTTAACTTCAGTAATAATGTGAGCTAAGCTAAGATACTACTTATCTGTTCTGCCTAAGGACTGCACATTTTCTCCCTCATACAGTGAGTGATAGTGATTTCTAGTGGACAGAATTTAGGGTTTCTCAGCATGGTATTAGAGTAAAGTGGATGCCTTACTGAACATATAATGGTCAAGGTTTACTGAGGTAGAGACTGGTGCAATCTAGAAGTTACCTCTGGCTGAATAAGGCAAAATCCAACAACAATGATCAATTATTTCAATAAAAGTAATGAGTTCACAATTTACTTTCTCAATGAAATCAATTGAACATTCAAAATTCCAACAGAAATCACAGAGGAGAGAACAGTTCACAATAACAGGGTTATCATAGAATAGGCATTGTTCCGGACTGTTTAATTTCCAAAGATTTTGTAAGATAACATTGCAATAATAATAATAATAAACCAGTATATACAGTTGTTCTCTTTAATTACTCCTATGCAGTAGACCAGGGGTGTAAAACTCTGGCCCACAGGGTGCTTACATATGGCCCATGGGGCCACCCTGGAAAAAGCAAAGGACCAGCTCATAGTACCTCTGCCAGGAAAATAGAGCCCAGGAGGGCCACATGCACCCCCCAGGTCTATTTTCACTGGCAGAGGGCAGCAGAAGGCCACCATGATTGAAAATGTGGGTCTCCTGTGCTCCATTTTCACTGGCGGAGGGTTACAGGAGGCTGCCATGGTACAAAAACTGTAACTATAAGTCCAATCAAGGCAAAATGAGATAATCAGTCTGGCAGGGCAGGAGCAAGAATTCCAGAAGGCAAAGCAATAACTCAACATGGTTGGGAAGATGCCAGGAACACAGATAATCAAAGCCAGTACAAGATTAACTCATGTTTGCTCCAGCAGATGCCGCATTCAGCATACATTTCTTTTAAACTCTCTTTCCAGCTGTGGCTAATGAAGGGAATCAGGACCCTTTCCTCCCCCATAACCCACACAACCCATGTTTCTCTCTTCTCTGTTCCTCCCTGGGTGCCCTAGGATGAAGAGGGGGTGGGCCTAGGTCTTTCTCTGAACTCCCTCTCCCTTGTTCTACCTCTCCCCTGCTATGCCCAGCCAAACTTTGCCCTTCCCCAGTTTCTACCACAGCAAATGGAGGCACAGTCCCACTCCCTGTCAGCTGTTCATCTTCCTTCTCGGATTTATACTTCGACAGGGGCATGAAACTACCACAGATGCCCCTGACATGGGTGATGTCAAGTTAGCCACACCCATCCTGGCCATGACCCACCCTGGCCCCTGAGTTCAAAAACAACCCTGATGCGGTCCTCAATGAAATCAAGTTTGACATCCCTGCAGGAAATCATCATGATCAGCACCACCACCATCACTACTCTTGTCAGACTTCTGTTTCCCACTCAAGTACTGATCAATCTTCTTTGTAGGATGAACAACAGAAAAAAATTGAGGTAGCCAAAGGGAGGCAGCTCCTTGGAATTCTGTTTTGCAGTGCTAAATAGAGTAAAATAAAGTATTGTGCTCCTCTTTGAGGCCTTATAAACCCTATTCTTTTTTGCACATTTTCTTTTAATCTTGAATAGAGAATTGCAGGAGATTGGACACTGCTCAAGAAAGCCATAAGCAAGACAGGCCTCCTTTCTTAAATATATCCTGGTAGACCCATAGAAGATGGCAATGGTTTATCTCAGTATGAAATAAATCTTCAGCTAATTATTTCCACAGCTCAGACTGTCATTTAAGACATAATCACAGAATGAGCCATGTTTTTCATAGTAACTCTTCTGCTTTACCAGGAGAAGATTTCTATGAGACTTTTTTTTTTTAAAAAAAAAATCTTGATCTTATTTTCCTTTCCATAGGGAATCAATGTTAGTTTCCACTGTGCTGGGAATGGCATTTTTCAGTGGAAGGAAGGAGCGGGTAAACGGCTCGAAGATTTACTGTGGACCCGAGTCAGAAACAACTTAAAAAGCGAAAACTCCAGAGTGGAAGGGGTGACTGTGGAGATGAAGCAGCAATGGCTTAATTTATGTTTTTACCCTCTAACTCTGGAAGTTAAATGGCAGCTTGAGAAATGTGTGATTAAAGGAGGGAAAAAAAGGGGGACTAGACAAGAAGAAGAGGTGTGAAGAAAGTTTTTATTCAGGAGCACTGCCTTTTGAAACTAAGATTGATTGTGAATTCTGATGATGGAATGATGTC
This sequence comes from Hydrophis major, assembly GCA_033807585.1. Classification (NCBI taxonomy): domain Eukaryota; kingdom Metazoa; phylum Chordata; class Lepidosauria; order Squamata; family Elapidae; genus Hydrophis; species Hydrophis major. The sequence continues at coordinate 98,237,591 of CM066330.1, read as the reverse complement.
TATAGTCTCCATTTAAATCAAATCACCAAAAATAATTCTAAACGGCCACCAATTGGGGAGAACAAAGGAGACACATGGAGAATTGATAGTCTCCATATAAATCACCCAGCTCTATTTAAACAACCCAGCTGATTAGTCAGCCTGAATTTAAATTCCCACTCAGCTGATTGGACAACCTCCACTAAACCCCCACCCAAATCTCATCCTTTCCAAACTCCAAAATAGATGATTGGTGAGCTCATTCAACTCTTCTCATTCAAATCTATCAAACAGCAATGCTTCCTCTTTAAAGCAAAAACAAAACAAAACAAAAACCAACAAAGATGGCTTTAAGGAAAAACAAAGGAACTTTACACAACAAGCCTCCAATATTTTATTACCTCCACTATTTCAGTACCTCAAGACCAAATATTTATAGATAATGCTTTGTCTATAATAATTGATTTATCATATAATAGTATAATAATTAATTGTTAAATGACCACTAATTTACTGATTCATTGAACTGATAGAGATTTAATACTGTAACATTGATTATCTAGTCTATTGATTGACTGACTCTTAGTAATAAGTTGATTGATTTATTTTTAGTAATAAGTAACCTTACTTTTGATTTGTTCTCTAACTTATCAATTAACATTTATTAATTACCAACATTCATTAAGTAACTGTCTACCTATCACATTAATTAGCTATTGAAATTGTTTAGTGTACTATTGTCATTGACCATGCCAACCAGAAACTCCAAATCCTCCACTACCAAACAACAAAAATAATATCTCTACCAATGACCTCCCAGACTCCTGTACATGCTTCACATATCTTAAAACCATCAATGAAAGCAAAAATAACATAAAATGCTACCTATGTGACAATCAAGCCCACCTTGCCTGCTTAAACTTAAACAAAGACGTAGCTGATCTCCTAAAAGCATCAGATACATTCCCTTGTCTATGTCCATCATGTTCTCCTAAGCTAAACAAACCAAATACCCTGCCTGACAGAGTTGATAGCATAGAATCACTCATGCACTCAATAGAAAAACACTCAGCAACATGTTTTGAAACTATACAAGAAAGCCTAATTTCTCTTGAAAAAAAAATACAGCACTGATAAGCGACTACCTATCAGCTCAAAATCAAATCCCAACCCAACAACTACTTCCACAACTACTACCTAAACTACAATCACAACTACAACCAAAAATAACCACCAAACCACAACCATAATAATTACTATCCCATCAAATAATTCCACAAATGATATCACCTCATCAGAAACACCATGGAATGTGATCAGAAATGTCCAAATGCCATCTTATTTGGTCCTGAAGACACCAACGGATCAGATGACAAAACCAAAGTTCGTAATATCGGAAGAAACTCAAATACAACAAACATCTTTCCAGAAGATATCATTGAAATAACCAGAGATGGCCATGGGTACAAATACAATGATGGCTCTATGGCCCCAAGATTTTGTAAAGTTGTCTGCAAAAATGAGTCCAGCAAACGCATATTCATTCATACAATAAATGGCATTGCAAAAACCAATCCCAACCACAAAAAAACTTTGCTCAAGACCAGACTTATCCATACTGCAAATAATCTGCTCCTGTGAACTCCGCAATGAACTCCAAAAATGTTTAAACAATGGAGAGAAGGATCTCTACATTGACTACAGCGCAGATTGTATCAAAAGTAAGTCACACAACCCAAAACTCCACATCCAACCCTACCTCATCCAACCCACCATCACCCAAAACTAGGCACACCCGCCCCTAATTACCTCAATTCCAACTACAATTGGCCTTAAATACAAGCTACTCAATGCAAGAAGCCTTGTGAATAAAATAGCTGAATTTCTCCTCTTACTAAATATGGCTAAAGTTGACATCGTATTTGTCTGTGAAACATGGCTCAATGCATCTCTCCCTGACTCCATTACCACAGTAAGAGACTATCATGTTTACTGATCAGATAATGAAATCCGTAGAGGAGGTGGTGTTGCTACTTCTATAAAAAGTCCTCACATTAAATAGCATCCAAGAGCTTGCTCTTCCCGAGACCATCATCTGTGAACTGTCCTTACATATCACATTTCAATTTTTACTATGTGACAGAGCCCCTGATTATGACATTAAACATGTAAACAAGCTAAATTCACTACTAACATGGGCAACATCCTGCCCACACACTTTTATTTTTCTTGGTGACTTCAATCTACCTCACATTAACTGGACCCTAAATGAATGTAAAACTGAACCCATACATGTAACCTTCTACAATGCTGTAACAAACCTGGGACAGGAACAACTAGTAACCAACAACACCAGACTGAACAACTGCCTCAATCTCATCTTCTGCAATAGTTTGAATTCAATTTGCAGAATACAAATTAAAGAACCCTTTTCCAACAGTGACCACAACATGATTGACTTTTGTCTCAACATACATCCACACAAAAATAATCACTATGATCTTATAGACAACGATCTCTCATCCCTTTATTGGCAATTTCTATTCTCTGGATGCAATACTGTTGAAGGCCATTACAACGTATTTTTACTTATCTCAAAAGAGTCATCAAACTATATGTACCAATAACAACTCCAAAAACCAGAAAAAAAAGATTACCCATAACAATAAAGAAGCTTCAATCCAAAAAGTGATCACTTTGGCAGAAAAACAAATCTGGTCATGTTGCCAACTTCAAAAGCCGATACAAAAATTTATACCACCAGATAAAGACTGAATGCATCAATTATCACATTAAACAAAAGGAAAACCTTCTATGCACCAATTCCATCCACACTTTCTACAATTTTGTAAATAACAAACTAAAAGACTCAAGGTCCATCCCACCCCTGAAAGGACCTAATGATAAAAACTGCAATGATGACACCATTAAAGCCAACCTCTTTAACACATTCTTTGGCTGAGTATTTGTAAACAGCAATGGATCATGCCCAGTATTTCCTTGTTGAATCACAGACAACTACAATGATCTAATACATATCGATTTTACAGAAGACAATGTTGAAAAAGCACTATGCAATCTAAAACCATCTCTATCTATTGGACCGGACGGAATATGTGCCTACTTCTTAAAAAAACTATCCACTGCCATAGCCAAACCTCTAAGCATAATCTTTGAAAAATCCTTCAGGACCAGCTCCTTGCCAAACCTATGGTCACTAGCCACGGTCATCCCCATCTTCAAAAAGGGAGACCCAGCCTACTTGAAAATTACAAACTAATCTCTTTATATTGCATAACCTGTAAAGTCATGGAATCAATTATTAACCAATCCATTATCCTCCACTTAGAGACAAACAACCTAATCTCTAATAAACAATTTGGTTTCAGAAAAGAACTATCCTGTAATCTGCAACTCTTACACTGCAAAAACATATGGACTACACACCTCAATCAGGGCAAAGCAATCGGCATAATTTACATAGACTTCTGTAAAGCCTTTGATTCAGTGGTACACGACAAACTATTCCTAAAACTAAAATATTATGGTATCTCTGGACACCTGCATAACAAGAAGCATTCCTGTCAAACAGACAACAAATGGTCAAAATTGGGAGCGTCCTATCAAATTCTGTACCTGTCAACAATGGTGTCCCCCAAGGCAGTGTTCTAGGACCAACTCTCTTCATACTCTACATAAATGACCTTTGTGATCATATTAAGAGCAACTGTGTTCTCTTTGCTGATGATGTAAAGCTATTCAACACCACAGACAATACTTCTACCCTTCAAAAAGACCTCGACTGTGTGTCAGAATGGTCAAACAAATGGCAACTTCAAATCTCAACAAATAAATGCCCCATCTTACATACTGGCAAAAAAAAATCTGAAAATAAACTACAGGCTGAATAGTCAAGATCTTGCTGATGATCCAAACTCTGTCAAGAATCTTGGAGTACTCATCTCTAATGATCTAGGTGCTAGAGCCCACTGTAATTACTTAGCCAAAAAGGCATTAAGAGTTGTTAACCTAATCTTACGTAGCTTTTTCTCTGGTAATATTACACTAATAACTAGAGCATACAAAACATTTGCTAGACCAATACTCAAATACAGGTCATCAGCTGGAAACCACATTATATATCTGATATTAACACAGTTGAGAATGTCCAGAAATATTTCAGAAGAAGAGTTCTCCACTCCTCTACTCATTGCAGAATACCTTATGCCACCAGACTTGAAATTCTAGACCTAGAAAACCTAGAACTATGCTGCTTTCGGTCCGATCTAAGTATAACATATAAAATCATACATTGCAATGTTCTACCTGTCAATGAATACTTCAGCTTCAACCATAACAATACAAGAGCAAACAATAGATACAAACTCAAGGTTAATCAGACCAAACTTGATTGCAGGAAATACGACTTCAGCAACAGAGTGGTCAATGTCTGGAACACTCTACCTGATTCTGTGGTTTTTTTTCCCCAAACCCCAAAAACTTTAACCTTAGACTGTCTATTATTGACCCACCCCTTTCCTAAGAGATCTGTAGGGGGTGTGCATAAGTGCACCAATGTGCCTACCATCCTTGTTCTATTGTTTCTTTTATTTTTCTTATATGTATCCATGTATTCATAACTATGTTTTTACTTATACCTTTTATCTTGTAAGCAATTGACAAACCAAATAAAATAAAAAATAAATAAATAAAATAAAGTCAGTCAGCTCAGGCCACATGCTGTCGTTCAGTTTCTCAACAAACACATCTGAAAGGAACATTTAATGCTTCATTTGAACACAGCAACAAATCTATGTATGGGGATGTAAAAAGTCCTCTTCAACTTAGCTATGGAAGGTTCACAAACAAGCTCAGATAAGCTGTTTTCATTGTTGATGTGAAAGTAGTTTGTTATTGTTCTGGAAGTATGTTAAGACTCATTAGGCCTGGGGTATATCCCAGGGATAGTGACATTCTTAGATGGCCTCATCATTACAATAAATGTGTCATTTGTCTATTTTTTTTAACAATATTTGTTTCATATTTCCAATAATGATTGTGTTCTGATACAGCTTTCACAAGCCCCACTCAATAGCCTACTCATGAGGAAAAACCCCTTTTTATTTAGAAAAGGAGGAATACAAGGCATTTGCTGACAAAACTCCAGGTCACACATCCTTAAGTGATTCACAAGCTATAGCAGTCTCTGAGTTCCCCACAGGGAGCCTCAATTAGCACTTCATTCCCAACACAAAGAGTTCTGGCCAACCTGGATAGTGGCATGGAAATCCTGGTAAGGAATCCACCAGAGGGAACTCTTCTGGGGTATTTTCAGTTGTCTCTGACAACCCCGCCTTCCACAACTTTCCTTCTTATATCCCAGCCAGGTTAGGGCTTGTTAACATCTCCTTTTCCTGGATAGCTGGCTCTCAGTCCTGCATTGCTCTCCTCTTCACAATTCTCTGTGCATACATGGGTCTGGGACAAGCCCCAGCTGTTCCTCCCCCTTGCTTAGCTCAGGGTCCAAAAATAGCTGTCTCTACACCTGAGCATGAGTTCTACATCTGGCTCTGAGATCTCCTGTTCCTCAGAGCCTTCCACAGGCCCCATTAGTAACCCAGGCACCCCTTCCATCTCCTCTGACTCGACTGTCAGCAGAGCTGAACCACAACAGATTGCTTTTAGATATTTATTATTTTACATAATTATTGTACATCAATAATTAAGTAAAAGTCATCAGAGTCAATGTGAGTTGGGAGGCCATATAAATATGATAGGTAGATAAATAAAACTGTAACAATTAAAACCAGTTCCTGCTAGATTTAGGAATTTGGCCATAGCCCCCTAGTTTTAACCCTACATTTTTCTTCCATGGAAGTTTACATCTTGCTGTGTGTTTCTTCAGCCTTGGATGTTTAAGGTACTGTTATGAACTAATAAAGCGCTTAAATAAAGTTTTAACAAACCTTAAGAAAAAGCAGGGTTCTAATCCTGCTCTTCTGATTGGCCGATCATAGCGATATCGGATTGGTCCGTTCTGGGGAATCTGATTGGCTGTTAACGAGCCACTCTCATTGGTTCAAGGGTTTAACACTTCCAAGTTCTCATTGGCTAATAGGTCAGCAGCCTGCCCTATAAAAGGGCTGCTGCTGCCCTAGGGTTTTTGCTCTGTTCAGGATGATTAATAAAGAGTTGAAGTTCACTGTTCACTGCCTCGTCTGCGTTCCTTGCACCCATGCGCAGAACTTAACACTGGCGAGGAAGGTGGGATGCAGAAACATCAGAGCTGACTGAACACTACAGAGCACCAAACAGAGCACGTGGCTGAAGGCACATCGACAATGGAAATCATGTCCGGCAGCGCCATACCATCCGCTCCATTTGACCTGGCACAAGAAGACTGGGACTCGTACATAGACTGGTTCCAGATGTTTCTGGAGACCAACAACTTGAAGGATGCCACCACGGGGAAAAAGCAAGCAGTGTTGCTGATCCATTGTGGGCCTGCCGTCTTTAAGATGGCCAAGGCACTAGCGAAACAGGCTGAGGTAAAAACCATGGACTGGGACATCCTCGATCCCCTTCGATGGGCCCACTATGCACCCACCGTACCAATGCTTGTCCGAAGACATGAATTTTACCAGAGGGACCAGCGGAAAGGAGAGAGCGTTGCAGATTTAATCGTGGATCTCCGGAACCTGGAAGGCCTCTGTGGGTTCGCAGACCTCGGAGAAGCTCTGAGAGACCGAATAGTTCTGAGATTAGATGACCACACTAAGCAGAGAAAGATCATGGCCAAAGGGGACATCGACCTTGCTGATGTCATCAAGGATGCTACTGCAGCAGAAGCAACTAGGAAGTCGGCCGCCAGAATGCGCTGCACCAACACACCGATCCGTCAACTCACTAGTGACACCTCACCTTGCCTAGAGAGGCACACAACAGCGACCCACCATGAGGACCTTGAATCGCCATCAGAAAGTGATGAGGAGGAGGTCAACTGGCTCCGGTCGGAACGTGACCAAGGCCATCAGCGGAATCAAAGACTACCGCACCAATGTGCGGGTTGTGGGGCAAACCACCCACGATCAGACTGCAAATTCCTCGATGCGCTTTGCCATTTCTGTGGGAAAAGAGGCCACATCAGGAAGGTCTGTAGAAGCAAGCAAGGATCCAGCCCACTTCAGAGGGGAAACAACTACTGCCAGACCACAGGGAATCACCCTGTGAGTCTGGGACAATTGAACCACCAATGGAACAACCACTCCTAAAGAAATAAAACACTGGCCATTTTATCGAGAAGAGAAGAGGCACACCAAACCATTACAATTGGTCATGCCTCATTGCTAGATGCAAAGAAGATCCGAGTGAAGGTCGCCATCGAAAACCAGCCTTGCATGATAGAAGTCGATTCAGGATCGTCCCTCTCGTTGGTTTCCTAGAAGACTCTCAAACAATTAATCCCTGCCGTCCGGCGTCAAGACCTCAGAGCCCAAAGAATCATACCGTAATTCAAACCACCAGGCCCAGATCGTACCGTGTGCAAACCTGTGATAGAAAAATATGGAAACGCCATATAGATCAGCTTCGCTCTAGGCTACAACCCAGTTCCCGCGACTCCAGTGACTCCCAAACTGAGGGGGGAGGGGATATCGAAGAAACTGAATTTGAAATGGTGGAAAGCAGAAGCGAAGGAAGTCAGCAATCAGACGCCATAAATGAAGAAGAATCAGGGAGGGAACTCTCATCGTTACAGAGGAATACCTCAACAGAGGCAATTCCACAAATATCGGAGGACAACAATGACAGCATTAGCGGCACCGAGTCATCCAGTGAGGATGCGGAACCGCCTGTACCAGATATGTCCAAAAATGTCCCGCTGAAACCGGATGACAGACAGGAACTGGTGGGACAGCACAAATCCAATAGACAGTTAAAACAACCTACATATCTTAGGGATTACGTCACTGCACCCCTCAAACGAAACCCGGGGGAAGGAGTGTTATGAACTAATAAACCGCTGAAATAAAGTTTTAACAAACCTTAAGAAAAAGCAGGGTTCTAATCCTGCTCTTCTGATTGGCCAATAATAGCGATATCGGATTGGTCTGTTCTGAGGAATCTGATTGGCTGTTAACATGCCACTCTCATTGGTTCAAGGGTTTAATACTTCCATGTTCTCATTGGCTAATAGGTCAGCAGCCTACCACATAAAAGGGCTGCTGCTACCCTAGGGTTTTTGCTCTGTTGAGGATGATTAATAAAGAGTTCAAGTTCACTGTTCACTGCCTCATCTCCGTTCCTTGCACCCATGCACAGAACTTAACAGGTACCTTCATAAAGGTATTTTGCTAATGGTCTTATTTGATGTCAGATTATTTCCAACTGGTCTTCTTAGCTTCTAGCCACCACACAATCTCCATTTCTGTCTTCTCTTTCCCACAACATAGAATTGCAGGAGTCGAGTCTCCTCTTTCAAGATGGAAAGTCATGCATTCTCCCTCAGTTTCTATTCAAGGACCATGTTGTGTATGTACCATAGTAAATAAAGTATGAGCTTAAGGTAAAGTGCAGGGTTCTGGCCCTGCACTTCTGATTGGCTGTTAGGCAGCCAGATTGGATTGGTTAGTTCTGAGGAATCCGATTGGCCCTTAACAGAGAATTCTTATTGGTAAAAAGAGCTAGCATTCATAGCTCATTATTGGACAATTCTCACAAGGGTTGCCTATATAAGGCAGAGTTCACTGTTGTTGTTTTGAGAAGTCACTATGCAAATAAAGAGCGAATGTTCACTATTCAGAGGCTGTCTCCATTTACTCCGACCCATGTTCAGTATTTAACACTGGCGACGAAGGTGGGATGTGGAGACGTCTGAACCGAAGAAGCCAGGAAGCAATACCGAGCACGTGATAGATGACGCCAACAACGGAACCCTGTCCGGCGGCATTGTACCACCCGCTCCGTTCGATCCGAACCAAGAGGATTGGGAATCCTACATGGATCACTTCCAAATGTTTCTCGAAACAAATAACTTGAAGGACGCCACACCAGCAAAGAAAAGGGCGCTGTTCCTGACGCATTGCGGCCCAGCCATATTTAAGATGACTAAAGCACTCACCAAACCTTGAGAAGTGAAGGCCACGAGCTGGGACGACCTCGAACCCATCCTGAGAGACCATTACGTGCCAACCATGCCTACACTCGTGAGACACCATGAGTTTTATCAGAGGAACCAACAAAAAGGGGAAAGCGTGGCCGATTTCGTGGTGGACATCCGAAATTTAGGGGGCCTCTGCGTGTTCGCCGATTTAGAAGAGGCACTAAGAGATCGAATAGTTCTGGGACTAGATGCACTAGGCCTGCAAAGCAAGCTGATGGCGAAAGGCGACATCAGCCTTGCCGACGCCATCGCCGAAGTCATGGCAGCAGAGGTGACCAAAAAGTCGGCTGCACAACTACGGCGAAGCCGCACTCCGGTACCACCACCAACAAGCGACATTTTATCCAAGCCTGAAGGACAGCTCGTGATGACACACCACAAGGACCTCTCTTCATCATCAGACAGCGATGAAGAAGGGGTCCATCGACTGCGGTCTGACCGGGACCATCACCCGAAGCCCTTACTCCCTTGCGCTGGCTGTGGAGCCAACCATGACAGAGCCGAATGCAAATTCCGCAACGCATTCTGCCATGAGTGTGGGAAACGAGGCCACATCGACTGGGTCTGCCACAGTTTACCAGGACTCAGCCAGGCCTCAAAAGGGGCCAACTATCGCCATTCGACAGGAAACCGTCCTGTAAGGCGAGAGCCAGTAAACCACTCCAACAGAAATCGAGCTTTGCAAAGAGAAGAGGCTCACCATACTATCACTATCGGTGATGCCTCAGCTTTGGACACTAAGAAAATCCGGGTCATGGTAGCCCTCGAGAACCAGCCTTGCCACATGGAGGTCGACTCGGGATCGTCCCTCTCGATGGTGTCTTGGAAGACACTCAAGCAACTCATCCCCACAATTCAACGCCAAGACCTCCAATTTCAACACCTCATCCTCAAGCACTACCAAGGAAATCGAATCCCCATTGTCGGGTCCTGCCGAGTCCGAGTATCCTTCAAGAAGCATACAGCGTACTTACCTCTAACGGTCATCGATAGGGATAGGCCTAGCCTACTAGGTCTCCAATGGTTCGTGCCACTCGGCATTGAAGTGGCCGGCGTGAACCGAGTCGGTGGTTGTGAGTGGGAGGAAGACCTTATCTCTGAGTTCAGCGACGTCTTTGCGGACAGCTTGGTCGAGTATAAGAGGACCCCGATCTCATTCAGTCCAGATCCAAAAGTAGCTCCCATTCGCTTGAAGCCCCGTCGAGTTCCGTTCGCTCTTAAAGCAAAAATCGACGAACAACTCGACAAGTTAATTGCTCAAGGGTTGTTGAAACCCATCGATCCCTCTCCATGGGAAACCCCTATTGTAACACCCATTAAGCAAGACGGGTCAATCCAAATTTGTGGGGACTACCGGGCCACTTTGAACCATGCCCTACAGCAGAATGCGCATACAGTTCCAGTGGTGCAGCACCTCCTCCATTCCTTGGGGGGCGGTAAGGTTTTCACTAAATTAGATTTAGCCCAAGCTTATCAACAATTACTGGTGGATGAAAAAACGGCTCAAGCCCAAACAATTGTAATGCACAGGGGTGCCTTTAAATGTACCCGATTGCAATTTGGAGTTAGTGTAGCCCCGGGGATCTTCCAGAGCCTTATGGAAAGGTTATTACAAGGAATCAAGAGTGTGGTCCCTTATTTTGATGACGTATTAATTGCAGCCCCTACCCAAAAAATCTTACAGGACTGTTTGAAATGCGTTCTAAAAAAATTCCAAGAAGCCGGACTTAAGGTGAAAAAAAATAAGTGTCAATTGTATACTGACAATGTTGAGTTTCTAGGGTACCGGATTGATAGCCAGGGCATTCATCCTACCGAGAGTAAATTAAAAGTGATCAAAAACGCTCCCAGGCCATGTAACAAGGCCGATCTCCAGGCGTTCTTAGGCCTCATTAATTTCTATAATGTATTTTTACCGCACAAGGCAACTGTCGCTGAACCATTACACCGATTATTAGATAAGAAAGCATTGTGGGTATGGGGTTACCGGGAAGAGTAAGCATTCCGGAATATTAAAAAACTGCTCACATCTGACTCTGTACTTATGCAGTATAACGAGACTTTGCCGTTAGTTATAACCTGCGATGCATCGCCTTTCGGGGTGGGCGCCATTTTGAGTCATGTACTGCCTAATGGGAACGAAGCCCCTGTTGCATATTTTTCAAAGACTCTTTCACAAGCAGAACGGAACTATGCACAAATTGATAAAGAAGCCCTCACTATTGTTTCAGCTGTAAAGAAATTTCATGAATATGTGTATGGAAGGACATTTACCATTATAACTGACCACAAACCGTTGCTAGGGATAATAGCCGGGGACAAGCCAACCCCCTACATATTATCCCCTAGAATGACCCGATGGTCAGAATTCCTAGCTGCTTATAATTATCACCTGCAATATCGCCTGGGGAAAGCCATTCCCCATACCGACGCATTAAGCCGAGCACCGCTTCCAGAGACTCTCAATGATCCGGCACCAACGGCAACCACGTTACAGATCGAAACACTCAACTCGCCGCCTATGACCACCTGAGACATTGCGAGAGAAACCAAATGAGACCACACCCTAGCTCGAGTCCTAGGCTGGGTAGAACGTGGATGGCCATTGGACCAAGTACCAGATGACTTCGCTCCATTCAAATCTCGACAGACTGAACTTTTTTCCCAAAAAGGCTGTATTATCTGGGGCGATAGAGTTGTTGTCCAAGAACGACTCCGGAAGACGCTGCTGCGAATTCTGCATGAGGGCCACCCTGGCATCGTGCGAATGAAGGCGCTTGCACGAAGCTACGCATGGTGGCCGGGCATGGACCGGCAAATCGAGCAGTGGGTTAAAGCATGTTCCAATTGCCAACAAGTCAGCAATGCCCCACCAAAAGCCATGCCTACTGAATGGGAGACACCACGTGGACCCTGGTCCAGAATCCACCTGGATTTCACGGGGCCAACCAAGGGCTATACCTTCCTGATGACAGTCGACGCATACTCCAATTGGTTAGAAATTCATCGCATGATGACTACGACCTCCAAGGCGGTGATCAAGATTCTAAACAGACTCTTTGCAACCCACGGATTGCCAGATGTCCTGGTGTCCGATAACGGGCCACAGTTTACGGCACTAATGTTCGAGCAGTACCTCGCTGACCGCGGCATCCGCCATGCGCTCACCTCGCCTGCGACCAATGGCCGAGCTGAACGCATGGTCCAATTTGTTAAAAAGACTTTGCAAAAAGTGGACTATGACAATATCGATGACAAGATCAACCAAATTCTCTTTTTGCAACACATAACTCCACATAGCGTCACCGGCAGAACTCCCGCCGAACTACTGATGGGACGAAGACTCCGCTCCCACCTCAACCGGTTGCACCCTGCTTACGAACTGGAAAAGCCAATAGGATCCAGTGGCCGCTGTCGCACCTTCCAGGTAGGAGACCTTGTTTACGCACAAAACTTATCGGGCGACCTGTTATGGATAGAGGCGACAGTTGTACAAGTGACCGGCCCTAAATCCTACGTAGTGAAATGCTGTGACAATAAATTGTGGAAACGGCATCTCGACCAATTACGGTCACGACTCACAACGGCCAGTCAACAACTCCCCCATGACCAAACTGAGGGGGGGGAGGTACGGAAGAAGATGAAGTTCCAGGGAATCTGCTCGAAGGGAGCGATGAACTAAGTGATACTCAGGAAATGGAGCAGGAAGGAGAAACGTTTGCACTGCAAGAAATTGCAGCTGAGCAAGAAGCAGAACCACTGCCAAACAACAATCTACCTCAACAGGATTGCAACCAACCAATCCAACGAAAATCCGAAAGAGTTAAAAGACAACCGTCCTATCTAAAGGACTATATAACTACACCGTAATTAAGAAGCCAGGGGGAAGGGGTGTTGTGTATGTACCATAGTTAATAAAGTATGAGCTTAAGGTAAAGTGCAGGGTTCTGGCCCTGCACTTCTGATTGGCTGTTAGGCGGCCAAATCGGATTGGTTAGTTCTGAGGAATCCGATTGGCCCTTAACAGAGAATTCTTATTGGTTATAAGAGCTAGCGTTCATAGCTCGATATTGGACAATTCTCACAAGGGTTGCCTATTTTAGGCAGAGTTCACTGTTGTTGTTTTGAGAAGTCACTATGCAAATAAAGAGCGAATGTTCACTATTCAGAGGCTGTCTCCATTTACTCCGACCCATGTTCAGTACTTAACAGGCCACATGAAGGAAAAATACTTTTTATTTTTATTTCTCATTTTTCCTGCTGGGGGATATCAGGAGGAGGAATTCTTCAGCTTTGGCAGAAGCCAGAGTGTTATTCTACTTTCATCCTGACCATAAACCACGAGAGTGGGGAGAATTTCCAATTCTCAGTCATTTTGATTGATGTTATTTTGATACAATTTTTTCTGCAGAACAGCTTTCCTTGATTGTTTCCTGTTTGTTTTAAAGGAAATAATGGCAGAAGATTCTAGCAAGACAATTACATGCTGTTAGTTTCTGAGAAATATTAGCTACCCTACCTCCTGAGTAGAAAATAGCCTTTTCTATTCCATCTTCTTCAGATTCACACAAAGCAAATAAGCTCCATTGGCATACCTCTTTTTTTTTTTTTTTTGCATTTATTTTTCAAATGATAAGAAAACAGAAGCTTGAACAGAAACTTCTGAGGTACTGAGCTGAGGCCAGGAATGGCAGCAGCAAAGGTGAATTGTCGAACAGTGATGGAGAGTGGAGAGACGGGCCAGAGCCGGAACCAGACCTGGGGCTGGAAGCTCAAAACTGGATACAGGCTGGGACAAAAGTGCTATATGAGGGCTTCGGAAGCAACTGTACCAATCTGTGGAAAAATCCAGGGCAGTGAAGAGTCCCAAGAAGTCTACAAAATTTCTCAGGACTCTTGGGGATAAAGGGAGTCCCAAGCAATCTATGGAAGAGCCCTGATGGAAGCAGAGTCCCAAAACTGGGAGAGCCAACAGAGTTGGTGACCAGAACTGGAGAACAGGAGTGAGCTATGTGCCTCAGAATCCAAGCTGACTCTGAGCTCAGAAATTAGCAACAATGAAAGAATGAGACCAGGGGCTGGTGAGGCCCTCTAGCATTAGATGTAGGAGCAGGCCCAAGGGCCTAAACTACAATAGGAACAGCCCTATGGAAGAAAGTTGGTTGGCAACAGGCATCTACTAGGATTGCTAGGAGGGATCAATGGTTGAATTCTGGACAGCATAGGAGCCTTAGGTTTCCTGAGTCAATGGAGGACAGCCCTGGGTGTGAGAATCTAGGGTTCATTTGTGTGGTTGACTAACTGGATGTCTGTTATTTTTCCCTCTGGATGATCAACAGGTAAGAATGTGTGTGAATGTGATACTTTCTTAATTGTCAACTGGAAAAGAACAGCTATTGTGGGGGATTATTGCGGTATCTGCCATCCCGCATCTGATGGGCGGCTCATGATAGGGAGCGAAGGGAAGAGAAACGACAGGAAGCGAGGTTTCCTCTTGATGAGCGCGCCCCGAATGTCTTGGCACATGCTCTTTTATTGTGCTTTTTTACAAGAAAATGATTTAATCAAAAAGCTCAAGTCAAACATGGTAATCTCATCAGGATGTGCATGTTTACAAAGCTGCATACCGGACAGATTATTTACAAAGTGGATAAGCTTATTAACAAACGTCTATCTCCTTGTCTCTTGTACGTGCCTTGCAAAGGTCACTGAAGAGACAGAAGTTAATGATTACAGGTGAATGATACAATGTTGCAAACACATGAATGATACATAGTTGCAATGATACATAGTTGCAAACACATGAATGATACATAGTTACAACAGATTATGTTAATTGTGGGTATGGGTGTGGGTTGAAGAGAATGATGGCTCCTACCAACATTGAAAACTAGTGGCTTAAGTGCCACAGATCACTTAGGGATAAAGATTTATTCCCTGGATAGTCTGGGCGAATATGAATGGTTGGTGGAATTCCAGGCTTCTGACTCATAGAAGAAGGAAGCAGAATTGGGAGAGGGGAAGGATCACTTCACAATGCTCAGGGCAGGACAACATATTCAAGTAGTGACAGGCATGGGTCATTAAGATGGGGGGCAAAGGACAGGCTATTGAAGGCAAAGACACAATGTTTAATATTGGTGGTATTTTCCAGTCCTCTGAATGTATGCCCAGATCCTATTACTATTTAGAAGTGCAATTGGTACAGAATGCAACAATATGGTGAGTTCTGCAGGCCACTAGGATGTCCATGTGAGACTGCTATTGTGCATATTGGAGAAGCTGCTCGTTTGCTTCCATATCTATCAGGTAGGGATTATCACTTTAAAGTCCTTCATGACCTGGGATCAGCATACCTGAGGAACATATCTCAACCCAATGGAATTGGCCCTGCTTGCTTCAGCTGAAGAGGTATGCTGTAGACCCCATCTGTAAAGAAATTCCTGGTAGGGCCTAGAAAAACAGCCTTTTCTGTCTTGGATTCCATCCTTTGGAACATATTGATGCTGGAAGTGAGATCCATCCCCCCACACCTCTTTCTGGCCTTCCAGTAGGATCTAATTTGGATTTTCTGGTTGGATTGGGGCCTGATGGAGGTAGCTGGTGGAGTGATAGAGAAGATGCAACTTCTGTACCATTTGTAATCTTGGTTCTTAATCTTTATCTAATTCTTGTTTAATTTTTTAAAAAAAAACATATATTATTTATTTTATTGTAAGCCATCCAGAGTTGCTCTGGATAATGAAATGGGCAACAGATATATTTTATAAAATAAATAACTGAAATCCCAGGTGATCTATCTGTGACAGCTGGATACAGATCATTAGCAGTATTATAGATAAAACTCTTTATAAAAAATCTAGTAAGTGGCAGCATTTTGCTGCATAGGGATAAGCAGGCAGGGTTTACAATGGTAAAGAACACTCCACAATGGTATTTTATTAGTAAAGTGAAGTTGCAAAACCAACCAGCAGTAGAACAAGACCTCTAAGAAATTTGACAATTTGATTCCAGATTAGATTATTTCACTCATGTGCCCTCAAGTCAGTGTCCGCTTTTAGCAACCATACAAATTGATCATATCCAGGAAGATCTTTCTGGATAATCTTTCTTCTTTACATTTCAATCTAGTCATCTTTCTTCTTCTATCATCATCTTCTTCTTCTCTTTCCTTTCATCTCTCCAAGCATTATAGATTTCTTTGGGAGTTGCATCTTTATATAAGGTGTTCCAAATATAAGCCTAGACATTCCTTCCTTGAGTGAGAATTCTGGATTGATTCCTTTGTTTGGCATTTGCAAGAAGGCATCAGTACTCTTTTTATTTTGTTTCTTGGAAGTATTATATGAAAAGCAATGTCATACCTAAAAGCAACATTGTTATCTTACTTTGTACAAAAGTAAGTCTCCACACAGTGTCACTGGAGAATAGGACTCATAATTTCTTAGCAAAATTCCAACATTTTTAGTGTCTTATGCATGTTTACTCCAAAGCTCATTCCATTGAGTTGAGTGACATGTACTCTCAAGTAAATGCGCACAGCCTTCATCTGGCTGAACTTAAACAAGCATTTGAAATGACAGAAAAAGCCAGAGTTAGAAGAGGCCATTTTTTTTTATCACTTCAGTCCACCCACTGTTCAATGCAATGTTTGAAAAAAGTCTTATTTACATAAAGTGCTTTCAAACCTGCTCTCCAGCTGTTTAGCTACATGTATCAAATACAAACATGGAGTCCTGAATGACTTTTACTGGATTTTTAAACCACTCTTTTTGTTTTGTTTTACTTATTTTTTGTCATGGATATAAATACACAAAGATGGAGATAAATATTAAATATCATCCTACATTCACCCAAACCTGGAACTTATTTTAACCAAGTATTCATAAGGTCTGCTTCTATAAATATTTTTATTGAATACTATAAATTTCACAATGTGATTTATACAAATTAAGTTTTTCATCTTATGTAGAATATAGGAGACAAGACTCATCCATTTTACCAAAATTCTTCTGAGGGCAGTCTTTTTGCATAATTAAAGAAAAACTTGCTGGTTTTAAAGAAAGGAGGAGCTTCATAATTGTAGCTGCTGTTAGGTGTATATCCTACCTTTCCTCCAAGAGCTAAGATAACCAAAGTACTCTGCTCCCCTCCAATGTTAATCCTACAGCATCCACTGAACTAGATTGAGAATAGATCAAACACAGAGGATCTAGTTCTGAGTTATCTATTGAGCTTCTAATAGCCACCAAGAGATGAAATGCAATGCATTATTGTTTTTTCTCCTTCAAAAGAATAATAGCCTGAAACAGCATATTTAAAAAAACCTGGCATACCTCTACTTATCTTAGTAGTTCCATTTGGGTGCTAAAAATATAGTATAAGGAATGGCAGGGAGATAATTTAAAAGGACCTTTTTTCCCCAAGCTGCATCTAATTTTAATAAGACAGAAAAGTTAAACCTTGGGAAAAGTTAGATGAACAATAAGAGTAGCTGTGAGGGGTATAGTAATATTTAAAATGGGAATAATTTAATATGATTGATGGCAATGGTGTATATGCTGTAACGAAGGCTGAGAACTGAGAGGACCCAAAAGTGACTGATATAGACTCTAAAACATCTTTAAAATATGGCAGATTGCTTGAAGAGTACTTCAATTTGCTTTGGGAATCATTTCAGCACATGGATGGGGGAGTGGAAGGAGGGAGAGGAGAGGAGAGGAGAGCTTGTGCATATTTTTCCTAAGTGTACCAGTGCTATCAACTTCTCATTAAGACAGGAACAGCAATATTTCAATGCTAATTCATGTGCAAATCCAAGATCAACAAAATGCCTGTTCCCTTGTGAATTCCAGCTGATTGAAATTAGAGGTGTATCTAAATTCATTTGGGCTTTGAATTTAACAACTGTTCTTAGAACTCATATCGACATACCTTGCAGTCTGGTTTTATATTTAGTTTTAGAAAGAACGAAGCCTTAGCAATTGCAGTTTTCTTTTAATCATTTCTTCAGGGTCAGCAGAAAAGGGAGTTTTGAACAATTGACTTTGCTCACTCGATATTGTTTCTTACAAAGCAATCTCAACTAAGATTTATAAATGGACCAACTTTTCACTGGTTCAGAGTAATTACTGTAACAATTCACAAAATGGAAGACAGCCAATTTTATATTATAAGGAACATTCTGTTAATCAGTTTGTAGCTTGAAAATGTACAGTGGTCGGTTCTGTTTTTAGTACAGTCTAGTGAGTATATGCATGTTTATTCCCCCACACGGAAAGAATTTCACTAATCTAATTTTGTTAGTGTCTTTTAAGTCACATAAAAATATTTCCAAATATTTTTCCAAAATTATCAGACAATTGTGGGTTTTGCTGGCAATTTTATTTTCATTCCTGAAGAAAATAACTAAGTTCATAAGGATTATTTTTTTCCACTCTGTAAGATGTATTACTAGATAACTTCATAGCATTCTTACTAAACCTGAGTCCTCTAAAGTATCACAGATCATCTCCCCCATAGTGTCCTGTGTAAGGGTATTATCTAAATTCTTTCTTTCAGATCATATTTATCTTTTTCTGATAAGTGGAAAGGATGTCAACATTCTAGAACCTTCCCTTTCAGGACACCAATACTGCCTTGGCTAAAGAAAGGAAGGATTAATCTTCCGAACTCTCCTAAGACCAGTGACTCAAGCAGTCTCACATTGTGTCCTCATTTGTCCTTTGGGGGACAGAAGAAGAAACACTTGACAGTATAGTCTTTCCAAATTAAGACAGATTTCCTCTTAAAGGTTCTCTTTGGACAATGGACCCTCAAGAGCTTGGAAAAAGTTAACAAGGAGTTTTCCCCATAAGTTCTACAGAATTCTGTTGAAAAAAAAAAATCCTCCTCCTTTTTCTGCCATTTGGATTATACCAGCATGCTAGTAGCTCAGCTGAGCTACTAAAGTTGGCCACCATTGGGGAATAACCTAATACTGATCCAATAAAGTTTCCTGGGCACAGCTATCTTCTATTTATATACTACTAAAACTCTCGTGTTTATCTGTTCATACCCACAGGTTGGCTGAAATGGTGCATAATACCATGGCAATTTTTAAATCCAGATACCTAAAATTTGCTAACTTAAAGAATGCATTAAAAACCCAGAACACAATATTCATGTGTAGAACTGAAATCTCCATAGGGTTTAGACTGGTTTTATTTGCAAAGTTGTAATTGCAAGGTCAATGGGAAAGCCTGCATGAAATAAAAAAATCAGTCCTGCCCTTGCTGCTTTTTTGTCTACCTGTGATCATAGATAAATATTGACTTACTATTGAAGTTCATTTGCCAATACAAATGCTGTGTTTCCCTGAAAATAAGACCTAGTCTTACACTTTTTTTTTGTCAGGATTGTCTTCATTTGACTCACCTCGCAGAATTGGCACTGACAGCCCTGCTCAGCAGGAGCCCACTGTTGGCCCACTTCTTCTGTGACCATTTGCGGACAACACCCCCACTTCTGTTTCACCATTAGAGGCCTTCATGAAAGGTCTCTGAAGATGAGAAATGAGCTCTGGATTGAAAGCTCATTTCATTCTGCAAAAGAATGGCCTCTGCAGCCAAGAAACAGGCTCCAGATTGATGTGTGTGGTGTCCCCTGACTTCATTTCACCATCAGAGCCATCAGGAAAGACCTCTTCAGCCAATAAATGAGCTCAGGATTGACTCACGCTTATATCGGGCACACATGTAAAAATCAAACTAGGTCTTGGGATAGGTCTTATTTTGGGAAACATGGTAATTTTTTCTATTTTTGTAGTCTTCTTGGGTGATCATGGGACCACTTGGAATTTGCTTAAGAAAATATGGTTAGTCTTAAGTTTACATTATTACATTACATTATATTCCAGTCACATCAGATGTACTATCTTTAATTCAGCAGACACCAGGCTCATATTACCACATGTGGTGGACTTGTGCTGATGCTAAAAAATACTGGACTAAAATCCACACATGGTTGGAAAAAATGACAAAAAACATATAGATTTGAAACCAGAGATATTTTTATTGGGAATTTTACCTGAAATATATAGTAAAGATTTGAAATACCTGATTGTAAATGTATTAACAGTGGCTAGGATTGTATTTGCTAAAAACTGGAAAAAAATGAGAAAATACCATCACAGGAGGAAATCATTAAGAAAATATTGGAATGTGCTGAAATGAGCAGATTGACATTTGAAATTAGAGAACAGGATGATAAACAATTTTATAAAGTTTGGGATCTTTTCTATCAATGGTTAGACAATAAAGTATAGTAACAAAATATGTAGACTTTTAGAAAATATTAAATATCTAAAGATGTATTCTTTCCTTATTATATCTACAAAATGATTTTAGGATAGATTTGGGAGGATAATATGAATTGTCACAAAACAAATTAAGTAAAATATGATTATTTACTAAAGCATGAATGAATAAAAGTATAGTCAAATGATTGATTAATAATGATACCAATGTATTTAATATTGGATTGAAAATATGAGATCATATACAATGTAATTGTAATTGAAGACTACGAAATGGAAGCACAAAACAATTTGTAAACCAACCAACCGGCACACTGTATGTACATATATGGAAGATGGCTTGATGTTTTCATGTTTTGTTTGTTTATGTTTGTTTTAAAAACCAATAAAAATGGATAGAAATATAAAAAATAAAATGGTCTGTGACATAAATTGTTGTTGAGTTTTTCTGCCTTGCATTGGCTATAGAATATTTGCCCTTTCAATCAATAGTGTCTGTTCTGATACTACCTTTTTTGTTACCCAAATAAACTGGCTACGTTCCTTCATATAAGTTCAGGATCTCATCATCTCTAAAACCATCATGAGATGTTCCAGGTACAGCAATATGAAAATACATTATCACTTATATTGGTAAACATATAAATGATTACTGTTCTGATATGATGCCCAGATTGCTTTATATTACCAAGTAGCAAACTCTCAAAAGTAGCAAGATGTCTTGGAAATTATAAGTGAATCACAGGTGTCCATGGTAAACATATAGATGGAATATTTATTTCTTAGTTATCTTCTGTTACAACATAATATAATTCTGTTTTGGAGTTGCAAAACAGTCAGAAATGTATGGCATATTTTATGGATTCAGATGATATGTGATGATTATTGGGCACTACACTGAAGAATACTTGCTTCTTAGTTTTATTAGTTGTAACATTTCTATGTGGCAAAAAATCATTACTTTTCACTTGATAATTGTAGTTAAGAATCTTACTAAACTAACCATCAGTTTAGTAGGTCAAAATGTAAAAGTGTAGTGAAAAATATTTGCTGGTTAAAAAAATATTTAAAATGTTTGGCTTCATCAAAAATCTGTGAAAATCTAGAGAAATTGATTACCTTTTGATGCTATTCATAATAAAATGAAATCAAATTAATCATTTGCCAATTGCAAAAATAAAGTATTTTTATTTTCAATCTATCTCACTCAAAAAATAAAGTGAAGAGAGTTAGATGAGATATGGTTATGATGAATAATATTAAGTTTAATTTGCCTTTGATGGGTCACTTTGATTTCTAGCAGTTTATCCTAGTTTCTCCACTGAAACTAGAAATGACCTCATAAACCATTAAAATTGATTTTTGACTTAAGGATGGCTTGAAATATTATGCAGCAATTCACGTATTGAGGTGTAACAGCTGTGGAGTTGTGGAAGAGTTATATAAATGTTATATTTTTTCCCAGGATTTTAAGGATATTCTGGATTCCACTTTGTCAATCATATCTATCCATGTGAATAAAATGCAAAATCTACATCGTAGTATCATGACACAAACTCCATCCTTTGAAACTGCAATGTAGTGTTGGATAAAAATATATGTTTTGCCTCTAGGGGCTAACAAAGAATTTTAAATGGTGCTGACAATATGGTACTGCCATAATGTCAATTATACTGCGGTAAATTTTATTTTTATAAGCAAAAAATAAAATGGGCCTCATCACCATCATTAATGTTTGTTTTCATTTTTTCCATTTGAAACATATAGGGAAATAAGCAGAGGTAAAGAGTCTTTGAAATGAATTTAATTTCTGGTGCTTGCATGGATACAACTGATACAAAATTATATAAAAAATTTTGCCACTGTATTTTCTCACTGTTATTATTTTTTAATTCCTGAACTGTGGATTACCTTAGTGATCTCCATGGGAATTTGTAGTGGTTTCCGATCTAAGCACATTCCAAGATGGATCCTGCTTCTGACCTCAGAAAAGTTTATCAGTTGCCATATGCTAAATATTGATTTTTGGATACTACAGTTGTTCTTGATTTTTCCCCCTTGTTGTGATATGGGTTATTTTTTTCTTTATATCCCAAATATCTTTTAAACCAAGCAATTCACTGGAGACCTTGTTTTTATTACTATAGTTTAGCACTGATGAACTTGTCTCTGTTCCAATAACACCTTTATATTACTGTCTTCTAAAACATTGGCTTGTCGTTAATTTATGGGGAACAAATCTATAATTCAATTAGTGTAAGGTTTGGATGAATGCCTATTAAGGGTTTCTTAGCAAAACCTTTTTAGCACATTTGCTTAATATACAGCAGCTAGACTTAAGGCTTTATCATTTGAACCTTTCATATAGCCTCCATTTAATAAATATATCATTCTGTACAACAGATCACTTAGAGAGGGACTGATCAATGCATATCTTTGGGGATTTTGTTTTGCAAGTTATTGTAATTCTAAAGCCAATCATATTACACATTTGTATTAGGACTACCAGAACTAAGCAGCAGAACTCCTGATGGCCACTAGTTGGCATTAAAGAGTTAGGACTTTCTTTGTGTCTTTGCTATCATTGAATATCAGATAGATCTTTGCAGTCCAGAACAGATCATTCTAACTTATGTGACTAATTGGTGACAGAATCAGTAATGTATAAAATGGTAGAATTAGGTTCCATTTGCTAGTTTAAGTCAACTCTCCATGTGTATTCAAAACTAGTGAATTCAAAAGTCCTAAATATTAAAAAGAAACCTGATAAGCCCTTTAGAATGTGCTGGTCAGGCATAATATGCAATCCAGGTATCCTGTATCACTTAAAGTCCTATAATTATGGAAGCCTATGCCTGCTGGCTTTTTTGACAGAAGGCATGCTCCAATCAGTGTAAAGTGATGAGTAGATGTTGGGCATCAAAAGCATTGCTGATGAAGCAGACCAGATTCTACCCATACCAAAAATACCATTGGGAGACATGGGAAGTCACTACTTTAACTGGTGTAGCTGAAGATGGCTTTAGCTGCTTCAAATATAGCTGGTGATGAATGGAAGGCAGTTTTAGGAGAAGTTGTCAAAAAGAAACAGTAGCCATGGCACAAAATATTTTCAGACGTATTAAAATTTCTGTAGACTTAGTGTAATCACTATAAACCTTCCAGCATCTTTGCAGGTTCATCATGTGTCACTTGCCCTCTTCTTCTCTCAATCTTTCTTTGAAGTGTCAACATTTCTAATTATTAAGTCATTAAAAACCAAAGCACATCAAATGCTCTGAAAAATCTCAGAGTCATTTTTATATTGTTTTGTTTTTCCTTTTGCAATGCTCTTGCAAAATCATAGTCTGGTTCTGGCCCTATCAATTTTACTGACACTGCTGTGCCTCATGAAACTTCTGATCCTGTTGCAATGGAGAACATCCAGGTTTGTGCTCTCATTTGAACTGGCATTGGCATGCATACAGATTGGGGATAGATAGATTAATTTGTTTCTAGCCATATTCATTTTGCCAAGTACCCACACTACATCACCGTATACCTATTTCCTATCTAACCTCACAGTGAACTGCCCGCAAAAGAATGAAAAGCTTGCCCAATTACTTGAACTAATTTGATTTGGTAAGGCATATTTTAACATAGATGAAATTAGCAAAAGACGTCAGTTTACCCAAATAAGAAAATCCCCTCTGTTAAGTCCTGAGCATGGGCGCAAGGAACGGAGACGAGACATCAAACGGTGAGTTCAACTCTTTATTGTAAAATAAGAACAGAGCAAATACTTGGGCGGCAGCAGTTCTTTTATAGAGCTGGCTGCTGTCAAAACAACTAATGATTTGAATTTACCGCTTTCACAAGCGTCCAATCAGGGGGCCCTGTTAACAGCCAATCAGACTGGCCAAAAATGACCAATTACGACTCGCTATTTGCAAGCCAATGAGAAGTGCAGGATTACAAGCCTGCTGTAAAGTAAAGCTGTTTAGGGTTGTATCACTGCATTGGCTTAGTCCATAACACCACTCCCCGCTAGGTTTCATCTGAGGGGTGGGGTGATGTATTCTCGTAAATAGGCAGGTTGCTTCACCTGTCTGCTTGACCTGCGCTGTTCTACTGGTTTCTGTCCTGGTTCTGGTTCCGGTGGGCTGCTGGCTGGGTTGGATGGTGAAAATTGTGGCCCTGGGCTGCTTTCCCTGCTTACGCCAGTGCTGTCTTCCGGGTTCCCTGGATCTGTTTCCATCACAGTGCTGTCACGTGGCGAGGCTACTCCCTGGCTCGGTTCTCCTTCTGATGGTGGGTATCCCCTGGTTGGTTGTATAGGCTGTTGGGTTTCGATTATCATTTCTTCTTCAGCCTCCTCAATGTTCCTTCCACACACACCCCCAGTTAGAGGTTCCGGGGCTGAGATAGGACTAGGTGCTAATCTGGAATGGAGTTGGTCCATGTGGCATTTCCACATCTTACCATCTGCAGTTTGTAGGTGATAGGATTGGGGTCCCATAAGTTGCGTTATGGTCACGGGGACCCACAATGGGTCTCCCGAGAAGTTTTTCACAAACACGAGGTCACCTTCCTGGAATGCCCGGCACTTGCTGCTGGATCCCGGGGATTGTTCCGGCGTGTAGTTTGGGTGGAGGCAATTGAGATGCGAGCGAAGTTTGTGGCCCATCAGGAGTTCAGCTGGGGTTTGTTCGTGGTACTGTTTGGTGTTATGTGCTGGAGGAGAAGCATCCAGTTTATTTTGTTGTCAATGTCGCCGTGGTCCATTTTGTGCAAGGTCTGTTTTACAAATTGAACCATTCGCTCAGCCCTACCATTGGCCGCAGGGTAAGCTGGTGATGTTAAGTATGGCGGATGCCCCGATCTGCCAGGTATTGTTCGAATGGCAGGGCAGTGAATTGGGGGCCATTATCGGAGATTAGGACATCCCGAAATCCATGGGTAGCAAACAGCTTATTCAGCTTTTTAATGACTGCTTCTGTGGCGGTGCTTTTCATCTTGTGGACTTTGAGCCAGTTTGAATAGGCATCCACTGTAAGGAGGAAAGTGTGTCCTCTTGTGGGTCCCGCAAAATCGATGTGGATACGGGACCAAGGACCTCGAGGCGTTTCCCACTGAGTTGGGGGAGTTTTTGGAGGAGTGGAGCAAATCTCTTGGCATTTGCTGCATTTTGCTACCCAGGTCTCCATCTGTTTGTCTAAGCCAGGCCACCATGTGTAACTCCTGGCCAATACCTTCATTCGCACGATGCCTGGATGTCCATCGTGCAACATTATCAATACCCTATATTGCAATTTCTCTGGAACTATGACTCTGTCTCCCCACACTATGCAACCTTTCTGGGAGAATAGTTCTGTTTGACGATTCCTAAATGGCTTGAACGTGTCATTGGTTGTGCTGACTGGCCAACCGTGTTCTACCCAGCTGAGGACTCGTGCCAAAACAGGGTCCTTTTTTGTTTCTAAGGCAATATCTCGAGTGGTCAGCAGTGGCGATTTGAGGGTTTCGATTTGCAATATGGCTAAGGTTGGAGCAGGGTCATCTATGATGTCTGGAAGTGGAGAGCGGCTCAAAGCATCAGCATGGGGAATGGTTTTCCCCGGGCAATTTGCAATCGGTAATCGTAGGCGGCTAAAAATTCTGACCAACGTGTCATTCTTGGTGATAAGATATGGGGAGTTGGTTTGTTTCCTGCCAAAATACCAAGTAGCGGCTTGTGGTCTGTAATTATGGTAGAGGGTCTCCCATATACATATTCATGGAAACGTTTAATTGCGGATACAATAGCGAGAGATTCTTTATCAAGTTGACTATGGTTCCTTTCGGTTTTAGATAAAGTTCTCGAAAAGAACGCAATAGGTGCCTCATTTCCATTTGGTGGGACATGGCTTAAAATGGCTCCCACTCCAAATGGTGAGGCGTCACAGGTAACTGTCAAAGGTAGAGCCTCGTTGTATTGCATTAATACAGCATCGGAGGTTAAGAGGTCTTTAACTTGTTGGAATGCCCTTTGTTCACGCCGTCCCCAGACCCAGGGAGCCTTTTTATCTAGAAGTCTATGTTGGGGCTTGGCTACAGTTGCCTTCTGGGGCAAGAAGATGTTATAAAAGATAATGAGTCCCAGGAAATCTTGGAGGTCTGTCTTATTCCTAGGTCTCGGGGTATTTTTGATTGAGGTTAGTTTTTTTTCAGTGGGGTGGATTCCCTGTCTGTCGAGAAGGTATCCCAGGAAATCCACTTTCTCTGTACAAAGTTGACACTTGTCCCTTTTTACCTTCAGACCAGCGTCTTTAAATTTCTGAAGAACTTTTCTGAGTCGTTGTACGAATACAGTGGGGCAGCTATTAAGACGTCGTCAAAATAAGGCAAGACGCCTTTTATGCCTTGTAATCATCTCTCCATTAAACTTTGGAATATGCCAGGTGCCACGCTTACTCTGAATTGGAGTCTATTGCACTTGAAGGCACCTCCATGTGTAACTATTGTCTGGGCTTCTGCAGTTGTCGCGTCTACAGGTAGTTGCTGGTACGCCTGAGCTAAGTCCAATTTCGCAAATATTTTTCCGCCACCCAGGGAATGAAGGTGTTGAACCACCGGTACTTGGTAAGTGCTCTGTTGAAAAGCAGGATTTAGGGTGGCCCGGTAATCCCCACAAATTCTTAACGAACCATCTAGCTTCATGGGCGTTACTATTGGAGTTTCCCAGCGGGCATGGTCAATCAGTTGCAATACGCCCTGGGCTATTAGTTTATTTAGCTGCTCGTCGATCTTTGGCTTTAGGGCAAAAGGCACCCAATGAGGCTTAAGCCGAATGGGAGCTACATCGGGGCTGAGATTAAATGATATAGGGGTCCCCTTGTACTTGCCTAATGTTCCTGTGAACACATCCTGGAATTCCTGGATGAGAGTCCCTTCCCAGCTGTTGCTTCTGGTTTGGTGTATGCCAGCTAGTTCAATCCCGAGTGGGGTGAACCACTGTAACCATAACAATCTGGGTCGGTCACGATTGATGACAGTCAAGGGAAGCATTGCTGTGCGGTCTTTGAACGATACTTGGACGTGGCTGGAACCAACAACTGGAATTCTGTTTCCCTGGTGGTCTTTCAGGATGATTCATTGCATGCTGAGGTCCTGGCGGCAGATGGCAGGGATCAGCTGTTTGAGGGTTTTCCAGGATACCATTGATAGGAATGATCCTGAATCGACTTCCATCACACATGGTCGATTCTCAATAGTAACCCTTACGCGGAACTTTCTTGCATCGAACGATGAAGCGTGGCTGATAATAATGATTTGGTGGGCCTCTTCTCGTCTCATTGAAGAGGCAGGTGCTCGATTTCTGTAGTAGTAGTGGTTGTTCCATTGGTGGTTCAGACGGTCCCGGTTCTCAGGAGGTTTGCCTGTCTCCCGACGGAGGTTGTTCTCCCTTCGGCTGGGACTCGACTCTCGCTTGCTTCTGCAGACTTTTGTGATGTGGCCTCTTTTTCCGCAAGTACGGCAGAGTGCGTCGAGGAACTTGCAGTCCGATCGTGGGTGGTTTGCCCCACAACCAGCACATTGGCGCGGACGTCTCTGGTTCCTTTGCTCTCGTTCCGAGCGAAGCTGGTTGACCTCCTCTTCCTCACTGTCTGAGGATGACTCGAGGTCTTCGTGGTGGGTGGTGGTAGCGTGCTTCTCAGTGGCGAGTAGGCTATCGTTAGCGAGTTGGCGAAGCAGTGCGTTCGCTTGGCGCATTCGAGCGGCTGACTTCCTGGTTGCTTCTGCTGCAGTAGCATCAGCAATGACATTTGTAAGGTTGATGTCGCCTTTCGCCATCAGTTTACTCTGCACATGCAATGCATTTAATCCCAGAACTATGCGGTCTCTTAGGGCTTCCTCTAAGTTTGCAAAACCACAAAGGCCTCCTAGGTTCCGGAGGTCGGCTACAAAATTCCCAATGCTCTCGTCCTTCCGTTGGTCCCTCTGGTGAAATCCGTGTCTTCGGATCAGTGTAGGTACTGTGGGTGCGTAATGGGCCCGGAGGATTGGGACGAGGGTATCCCAATCCATGGTCTTCACTTCCACTGGTTTTGCCAGTGCTTTAGCCATTTTGAAAACGGCAGGGCTGCAATGAGTCAAGAACAGCACTCATTTCTTGCCAGGCATAGCATCTTTTAAATTGTTGGTCTCCAGAAACATCTGGAAGTGATCTATATACAAGTCCCAGTCTTCGGTTGCTGGGTCGAATGGAGCGGGGGTATGGCACCGCTGGTCATCTTGCCGTTTGTTGCGTGCGCTCTTCAGCCACATGCTCTGTCTTGTTCGATGTGTACTTAGTCAGCTCTATCGTCTCCGCATCACATCCTTGTCGCCAGTGTTAAGTCCTGAGCATGGGCGCAAGGAATGGAGACGAGACATCAAACGGTGACTTCAACTCTTTATTGTAAAATAACAATAGAGCAAATAATTGGGCAGCAGCAGCTCTTTTATAGAGCTGGCTGCTGTCAAAACAACCAATGAATTGAGTTTACCGCTTTTATAAGCGTCCAATCAGCGGGCCCCATTAAGAGCCAATCAGACTGGCCAAAAACGACCAATCACGACTCGCTATTTGCAGGCTAATGAGAAGTGCAGGATTACAAGCATTCTGTAAAGTAAAGCTGTTTAGGGTTGTATCGCTGCGTTGGCTTAGTCCATAACACCCTCAAGTTATAGAGCTCCCTGTTGTATTAATAGATCTTCTCAGGAAGCTCTTCTCTCCCAAGGTCATCAACCTGACTCAGGAAAATTATGGATTATAAACCCTGCAGGACACTCAGCTGCATTTCCTCTCCAGTGGGTCAATTGTACTCTCCAGGATTCCCCAGAAAATGGACTAAATTGTGCACTTTCTAGGAAATAATGTTCCTATAAAAGAAGCCATCTTGGAAACTTGATTTGTGGCCACCTTCAACAGGTAGGATTGTGTGCTTCTTGTACCTCACTCTCAAATAAAGTCTCCTATGCTTCAAGTGGCCACCTTCATTTAACATTCTTTCAAGCCCAGCACAAATTTGTTTTGTTTTTTTCTTCAAATATTGTATAGACATCTGAAAAAAAAAATTGGACAAAAATATTTGTTATGATATATATTAAGCAAAAGTTTCTTTTAATGATAACAATTACAAACCTAGCAAACACATTTCAACTTAACCAATTTATCTATCTGAAAAAAAAAATAAACTAACCTTTAAAAACTAAAAAGAAAAAAACTATTCTATAATTCATATTTTTAAATTGATTCATGAATATTTAGCTGAAAATTTTATTTTAAAATGTAGGGAACCATGAATGAAAAGGATAGATATGATCAGTTCTCATACTAAGAAGTACTGATCACATCCAAATGTGAATTCATAGAGATCAAATATTTCAAGAAATTCATAAGGCCAGATATCCCAAATCTTTATCAATTGTTTCCTGATTTCACTTGGCACCTGATATTTCCTCATAAAACTTGCCAGTTGCTCTTAAAGACAAACAGAATCTAAGTCAAAGACTTTTCTGTATCAGATGTTTTGAGCCAGAAAACCAGCTTTTTGCCATACATTTTCTTTTTAAAATGAACATTTCACTTTGACTTCTCTCACACAGCTACAAAGTCTGTTTATATTCTCACTGTGGAAGAGATTAGATTGTTCAAAAAGAAACTCTTTCCTCTTATCCTTATCATTCCTTTGCCACTGAAAATACAAATCTCTTTGATTACTTGATCTAAGCTATCTTTACCAGATAGAAAGAGGATTTCTTATTGGCTTTGGAAAACAGTCCAATTACAGGCATTAAAGGGCAGGAAGTGGGGGGTGGAACAATGCCATTGAAGTGTTAAGCTTGCCTGCTCAAAAATCAGTGCCACTGAGTCAGAAGGACTTATTCTTAGGTAAGCATGTGAAGATTACCACCAAAAATGAGCAAAAAGTCTGTTTGTTATTGTAAAAGGAAAAGTATATACTACTGGATGAGATTTAAACAGAAAGAACAGAGTTACAAATCAGCTTGGGTGCAAGGAACCCAACTGTCTTCAAGGCCAATCAATAAAACAGCAAAGGACAAAGCTATATTCTTTCTTAGAAGTGAGATTGTAGAGCTGTACAATGGGGATAGAAGGTGTTTCTGAGAAGCAGCTCCTTTAAAGAGGTTCAAACAGGTCCTCTACATTTGCTCCCATACTCTCTAAAAAATTATTTCTGAATCAAGTCTAAAGCAGGACCCAGATCTAGTTTGGCAAGATCTTTTTGCAATGGGTTTTGTCATAGTCATCAAATTAGATGTTTTATGATTCTAGAGAGAAATTTTATTTTGTATTTTGTCCTTGAGATAAATGTTACATTACAGGTATCTCAAAAAGATCTAGGCTACAGATAATCCTAAGGAAGGTGGGAGTATTCAAAGGGGTATTCAAAGAATCTAGTAAAAAAAATCAGGATGGTGACTGTTATGGTACAATCAAAACTGTTTTTTTTTTTTTTTGTACTTCTGTAATCTTGACTTTTTTTAACCACACCCTGCATATACTCCCACATGTGATAAATCACAGTATACCTGAGAAATAACATCAGATACAAAACAAAACAATACCTAAGTGTAGTTACCCATAATACTGCACCATTCTTATTTCCAAAGTCGGTATTTCCTAGATTTTAGTATGAATTGTGTTGAAAGCAGAATCTCCGATAAAACCGGGGGGGGGGGGGTCCCCTGATTTTTAATCTTCTATGACAGTGCTATGGGGCAAAAGGGGCAAAGTTATGTTACATATTTTAAATTGTTGAATACTGTAGTGTTTCTAATTAATCTGGAGAGTTCTTAAACACGGTGAGGGCAAGACAGTGGGTTCTCTCTGTCCTGTTCAAAAGCCAACTCTATTAATATAGGCAAATTATCTTCCTTCAATATTTAATCACATTACATAGATACTTAAATCATTCTATATGGCTATATTTTTCACTCTCAGACATTTTGTATTCACCATATAATACTAAACTGAAAATTGTAAATGAATGCAATTCATTCTGGAATTCACACAGAGAGAAATTCATATGTCCACTTAGCTGTCCACAAGTTAGTCCTTCTCACTCAGCCCTTGGGAGGGGACAATCGCAAATACCTTTCTAAGAAGCCCAGGCAGAATCCAAGAATTAGACATGATTGAACAGAAGAAAAAATAATTGCTGAATGATGACTCTTCAGACAAGATGAAGCCAAATAAATTTCCTCAAACTAAATATTTATCAGCATACCACAGAAAATCTTAAGAAGCAACTAAAAGGGACCATCACATGAAGCATGTAGAAAGGCTGACAATCACCATCAAGTATACCTCCCAGAGACATACCGTATATACTCGAGTATAAGCTGAGTTTTTCAGCACATTTTTTGTGCTGAAAAAAACCCCCTCGGCTTATACTCGAGTCAGATTCCCCTCTGAAAAAAAAATGGTGTGGAGCTCCGAAGCTGGGCAGCTGCTTCCCTGCTTCCGTGTTTCCTTTGCAACTTTTAAGCATGGGAGGGGGAGGCTTTTCTGAACTCTAGGCTGAAATAGCAACGCGAGCTGAGGTCGCTCCACTCAGTTTCATTTCCTCAGCTCCAGCTGCTTTCAGTCCACTCGGGAGGAGGGGGAGGAGGGGGAGAGAGAGAGAGAGATATATCATAAGAACGGCTCTTGTTTTTTTCTTGCAAGGGAGAGAGTGACTCCTGCCTACCACTGTCATCATCATCATCTTTTGGGTTAGTGAATCAATCAAACCTTTCAGGATAGTGACATCGTTTCCCAAATTTCCCTTAAATCAGGGAAGAAATCAGAAACAAACCTTTGGGCTGAGAATAAGCTTGTTCCTATGATGCCATTTTTGTTCACTTCAGTGTGAAAAGTGTGAAAAAACACACTTCTTTTTCTTCATCTTCTTGTTCCCTATTTACTGGTCTCTTTCAAAGAGGAAATTGTGAACATCAAACTTATTCTCAACTGTCCTAGTGAAAGTTTTTATTGGCATCTATTTTTATTTTTGAAATTTACCAGTAGCTGCTGCATTTCCCACCCTCGACTTATACTCGAGTCAATAAGTT
The DNA here is from genome assembly GCA_033807585.1 of Hydrophis major. Classification (NCBI taxonomy): domain Eukaryota; kingdom Metazoa; phylum Chordata; class Lepidosauria; order Squamata; family Elapidae; genus Hydrophis; species Hydrophis major. The sequence continues at coordinate 98,205,075 of CM066330.1, read as the reverse complement.
TTCCCAGTTTTTTGTGGTTAAATTAGGTGCCTCGGCTTATATTCGGGTCGACTTATACTCGAGTATATACGGTACTGTAAAAAGGAAAAACAATCTACAAACCAAAGCACTCAAACTAAATCCCAGAATAAAGTAGGCATCAGAATCCAAATGGTCTAACCACTGACTATCTACCACAATATTCTAAAACAATATTCTAAAGAAGGCCTCAACTATAACATAGATGATGCTAATCAGCTAGAATTCTTAGCAGTCTTGTAAGGAGCATTTTAAACTTAAGGACATTCCACAGAGCTCCAAGAAAGCATATGACAAACTATCATACACAGACCAGAAGAAGACAAGAACAAAACCAACTCAAAGCAGAGGATAATCCAAGCAAGAGAACTCCCAGGTACCTTACCAAGAAAGGCCAAATCACTTTAGAAAAGTGCATATGAAAAGCAGTGGACCCAAGACTTCCTGTGGTGATGTTGGGATGAAGAGAGTCAAGGAAAAATGGGCTCCCATTTTCACCCCTTTTCCTTGGTGCTGGAGTGACCCAATAGGGCGCATGGATCCCGGAGAGACTAATGATGACGTGGGAAGACTCGAGAAGCGGGGCAGTGGAGGGCGACCACCCTCCATGTTGATGAGGAGCCCTCAGAGCCCTGCACACAAGAGGTGGTCACTTTTGAATGGTGGGCCCAAAGCCTTGACAGCCCAGATGAGAGGAGGAAGCAAGCCTTGAAGACAATAGTCTGTGGCAGGTATCTGATCAGAGAGTGAACAGAGTGATCATGACAAGCAGAGACTGTTTAAATGAAGGTTTGTATGTTGCAGAAGGCAAAAGAAGTGAGAGAAGGCAGATCAGAGCTCCGGGAGGCAGATCAGGGCTCCGGGTGGAGGTGAGAGCGATCGGAGAGAGACTGGGGAGCAGCGAGTTGCCTGGGAGAGATACTGGGAGATTGGAAATTAACAAAAAGGAAAGAAATGAATGACAATTCTTATTTATTTACTTATTTACTTACTTACTTACTTATTTATTTTGTCAAGCGATTAAAAGATTACAGGTATATGTATAGACATAGCTATGAATACATGAAATGGATACATATAAGAAAAATAAAAAGAAACAATAGGACAGGGACGGTAGTCACTTTGGTGCACTTATGCATGCCCCCTACAGACCTCTTAGGAAATAGTAGACAGTCAAAGGTTAAAGTTTTGGGGGTTTGGGGAAGAAACCATAGAGTCAGGTAGAGTATTCCAGACATTGACCACTCTGTTGCTGAAGTCGTATTTCCTGCAATCAAGTTTGGTGTGGTTAACCTTGAGTTTGTATCTATTGTGTGCTCTTATATTGTTATGGTTGAAGCTGAAGTATTCATTGATAGGTAGGACATTGCAATGTATGATTTTATATACTATACTTAGATCAGACCAAAGGCAGCATAGTTCTAGGTTTTCTAGGTCTAGAATTTCAAGTCTGGTGGCATAAGGTATTCTGCAATGAGTAGAGGAGTGGAGAACTCTTCTTGTGAAATATTTCTGGACTTTCTCAACTATGTTAATATCCATTATGTAATGTAGTTCCAGACTGATGAGCTGTACTTGAGTATTGGTCTAGCAAATGTTTTGCATGCTCTAGTTAGTAGTGTAATATTAACAGAGAAAAAGCTACATAAGATATTAGTTACAGTGGGCTCTAGCACTTAGGTCATTAGAGATGAGTACTCCAAGGTCCTTTACAAAGTTTGGATCATCAATAAGGTCTTGACTATTCAACTTGTATTTTATTTTCTGAATTTTTTTTGCCAATATGTAAGACGGAGCATTTATTTGTTCAGATTTGAAGTTGCCATTTGTTTGACCATTCTGATACATAGTCGATGTGTTTTTGAAGGTAGCAGTATTGTCGGTGGTGTTGAATAGTTTTACATCATCAGCAAAAAAAACGTAGTTGCTCTTAATATGATCACAGAGGTAATTTCATTTTCAGACTCAAAAGAAGAACAGGACGTGATTGTGTTAAATGTTCATTACTAGGCTGTAAGTATTGTACTCTGCTAAGGAGAGCAAAGATAGAAAAGGAAGCGGCCAGAGTAACAGAAGTGACAAGCATCCATTGAGAAGAATAACTATTACTCAGCAACTTTGTCTTTAAGATAAAAGAACTGAACTGGTGGAATATGAGGAGTGCAATACCTGATGAACTGTTGAAATATTGAACTTTTTTCCTTCTCTTTGTTTGTTCTTTTTTCTTTCCCCTGCTTAACTATAGTTGATTTAAATGTGTAATGAAATAAATGCTCATAACTAAATAATAAATTTAGTAATAGATTGATACCTAGAAAAATAGTTTATAGAAGTTAAGAGTATTTGATTAGAGATTTAGAGTTTAAATACTTTTATCAATCTGAACTGTACTTAATTAACTGTACTTAATTAACTGTATTTATCCCTATAACTATTATATTTAAAGTTTATATTTATATTTATATACTTAGATATGTTTATTTCTTTTATATAATCATACATTTGGATAAATAATTTATTTAAAAATATAAATAGGGGGATAATTGTATTTATACTTAATATATTTATAGCTTACATCTATATCTATTTATTTATATATTTACTTACATAAATATATATAGTTGGATTAAAAAAATATGGGAGAAGTGCCCAGCCACCGTCTCTGCCTGGCACCAGGCAGAGCATGAAGAGCTTCGCCTGGGGCACCCAGCACAGCTGACAGGCAGGCCCTCCTGTCCGGCAGCAGAGCTCTTACCAAGGCAGCAAGTGCCTTCCCACCGGGCTCCCCGCTCATCCTGCCAGGGCTACGTTGGAGCCGGGCAGGCTGGGCAGAGCCAGGAAAGCAAGCCGCGGGTGCACCAAGTGCCGCATGGCTGCGCCAAATGCTGTGACGTTGCTCTAAACACTGCGATAGCATGGGTAGAAGGGAAAGCAACAGTGGTGTAAGGTCTCCTGATATAAAGTGCCCCGCCAATGCCAAGGTCAACATCCAAGCCATTGCTGCCTGCCTACCTGAGGATGAAAGGGGGGGAAATTAAGTCACCCCCAAAAAGACGGCCTAGCTGTTTTTTGGGGGGGTCAAAAAAAAATAAGGCCTGGCCTTATTTTGTGAGAAACACCGTAGTAGTTTACGCACCCAATGAAAATCAACAAGAGTTCTATACAATGTTACATAATAAAATTATTGAACTAGAACAAAAAATATGTGTATTATAGGAGACTATAATGCAATAGAAAACCATAAAAAGGATTATAGAGGTGAGAAAGAAAAAGGAAGGAAAAGAGAATTACCAAAAGGATGTCTCGATATGATCACAGAACTTAATTTGATAGATGTTTGGAGAAATTTGAATCCAGAAAAAAGACAATTCACTTTTTATTCCAACCCACATCAATCATGGTCACATATTGATATGGCCTGGATGGGTAGATAGGAGGAGAAATGGCAGATATAGAAATACTACAAAACTCTTGGGCAGACCAAAATCCAATCAAAATAATCTGGAGAGGCCAGAAAAAAAACAAGACGAAGGTCGACCTTAAATACACAAATACTAAAAGATAAAGAATTTGTTCTGAAACTCACAGAAGAGTTAACATTATTTTTTAAAGAAAACAATAGACAACATACATCGACACAAAATCTATGGGACACTATGAAGGCCTACATTCGGGAGATTATAATATCCTGCACAGCTAAAAGGAACAAATAAGGGGGATTCAACAAAATAAATTACAGGAAAGAATTAAAAACATAGAAATTCAATTGCAAAATACCCCACAAAATATCAGACTTAAAGAACAATTGTCTTTAATTAAATACAAACTCAATATAGTAGATCAGGAAGAAATGATGAAAAATCTAAAAGCAGCCAAATAAATATTCTTTTAGCATACAAATAAATTGGGAAGATGGCTCTCATATAGACTTAAAAAAGAGGGGGGAAAAGAACAATTTATCAATTACAGGATGAAAATGGAGAGTATCAACACACAATATAAGAAAAAAAGAAGATAGCATACCAATATTTTGAAGATCTGTACAAAAGTGAGGAGGTAGATGAAGAACGGATAAGAGAATATTTGAAAGAGGAAGTCTACTAAAAGTAAAAGAATTGAGGGGATATTTAATTAAAGAAATAACCATTACAGAACTCATTCAGGCAATTAGAAATCAGAAAAATAACAAAATACCAGGACCAGATGATTTCCCAGGGGAATTTTTTAAGGTGATGGAAGAACAATTAGGACCACTGATGGTAGATTTATTTAATGAAGTTTTGTTAGAAGAGTCATGGAGGGAAACATATATCTTGTTAATCCCAAAGGAGAACATGGATAATAGACTAATTCAAAATGATCTTTACTGAATACCGATTATAAAATATTTGTGACCATAATAGCAAATAGATTGAAGAGATAATTGAATCAATATATCCATTCAGCCAAAACAGATTTCTGCCATGTAGATATATTAGGAATAACTTAAGGATAGTAGTAGATATTTTGAAATATTAAGAAGCTCACCCAGAGAAACAAGTGGTCCTTGTCTTTCTGTATGCCCAGAAGGCATTTGATAATCTAAATTGGAAATTTATGATACAGCAAATTTATAATATAATTCTAGGAACCAAATTCGACAATATAATAAAAACAATATACTCCACCCAAAAGGCAAGTATTGTGATAAATGGTGAAAACACCCAGAATTTTGAAATTGGGGAAGGAGTAAGACAAGGTTGTCCTCTGTCACCTCTGCTTTTTATCTTGTCACTAGAGACCTTACTAAGGTGAATTAGACAGAACCCAGGAATAAAAGGAACCAAAGTCAAAAAGGAAGAATACAAACTGCAAGCCTTTGCCGAGAATATGGTGTTTTTTATTGAGGATCTGATAGAGACAGGGGAGGAAATAATCAGAGAATTTGAAAGATATGGGGAAATAGGAGATCTTAAAATCAATAGACAGAAAACAAAACTTTTAACTAAAAACTTAATGGAATTACAAAAAATAGAATTAGAAAAGGTAAGGGGGACTACAAATAACAAAGAAAATTAAATATTTAGTATATGGCTGATGGCACAATGTATAACAATAAAGGAGAATAATTACAATAAACTCATACAACAAACAAAGAAATATTTAGACATGGTCTAAATTACAACTATTATTGTTAGGAAGAATAGCAGCTATTAAAATGTCCATATTACCCAAATTTCTGTATTTATTTTAGACTGTTCTGATCAAATTAAAGAATTTTTAAAATGAGATTAATAAAATTATGGCAAAATTTATTTGGTTAGGCAAAAAAACTAGAATAAAAATAAAGGTGCTACAAGATATTAAAAGCAGAGGGGGGCTTGGACTTCCAAACTGGGAGTTATATTATAATGCAACAATGTTAATCTGGATTAAATAATAGGTCAATCTAACTAATAAGTGAATATTAAGCTTAGAGGGCCACGACCTGCAAAGAGGATGGCATGCCTTTTTGTGGGAAGCAGAAACGAAAAAACAACAATACTTTTGTTCGGAATGTAAGCCACCTAATAGCTATTTGGGTTGGACAATATATAAACCAGGATAGACATTTTAATACTGTCTCTTTAAGAAAATGCAAAAACTGGGTGTGGTTTCTCAAATAGCCATAAGATGGAGCCAGAAACCTGGGTTGTTTAGTTTTAGTCTTAGTCTCAGAAGAAGTCTCAGTTAGTTTCTTTTTCCTTCTGTTGGAGAGTTTTGCCATTCTTTCTAATTGACTGATATTCATGGATTTAATGTAAGTCTGATACTGAACTATTTTTTGATGCTGGACTTTGTTATTGGATTATCCCTGGATTGAAAACTGACTGATTTACATGTGAATGACTTTGGACTGCTTGTTTTGAACTTTGCTTAAACATTTCTGGCAGTAAAAACCTACATTTATTGTACAGTATATCTGTGTGCTGTGTGTGTATTATTCAAACACTACTCTCAAATACGTCTCCCTGTATGTGCTCATTCTCCTAACGGGAAATTACCTCAACAACTTTCATAGGCACTTGATCCAAGACCTCCAAAAACAAGGGATATATATTGATTGGTGGGTGTACCTGCAGCTACAAAATAGGTACAAAAAAGACAAAGAAGATTATGGATTATGTTCGGAATTAAACAATTGGATAAAATTTTAGCAGGCCCAGATTAAAAAAAAAAAATTATAAAAATCTATAAATATCTATTAGACGTAGAATTGGAAGAAGAAGTGGTTAAGGAATGTATGATAACTTGGGCTCAAAATATTGAACATAATATGAATTTGACAGAGTGGGAGAATATTTGGAATTTTAAATTATAAACTAACAAAATTGGCCTCATATAAAAAGAACATCTATAAGATGTTTTATAGATGGCCTCCTGCCTCCTGCAAGATTGGCAAGGATATATCCTAACATGAACCCATCATGTTGGAAATGCAAGAAGAAAGGGGATACTTTTCATCATATGTGGTGGTCTTTTTTAGAAGCCCAGAAGTACTGGCTTAAAATTCAAAAATGGTTACAAGAGATCCTCAAGAAACAAATAGACTTTGAACCAGAATTATTTTTGTTAGGGATGATTAAAAAGAAATATAGGAAAGATACAAAATATATAATATTACATATTTTAACTGCTGCTAGAATTGCTCATGGGAATAGAGCTCTATACCAACAGATCAATTGATTATTCAAAAAATAATGGTGTGTGCCGAGATAGATAAATTAACTCTGATGTTACAAGAGAAAGAGGAGTCTGAATATTATAGAATTTGGGAAAATGGTATGAGTGGATTGAATTAGGACAAATGGATGATGAAAAGAATTAATGATAAGCTTTTTATTGATTAAAGGTTTATTTTCACATGAACTGTATATATTTGTAAATAAGCACAAAATAAAAGTATATGAGATAGATGTCACATACTATTCATGTCATAATACTTATTATTATTATTTTTTGGTTTTTAAAGATATAAAAGACTAATAAATTTTATTCAAAAGAAAAAAAGAAAAGAAAAGCAGTGGACTCATCTTCTCATACTTTTATGGGGGCGCCAAAACACAAACCAGATAGACCATCTCTATCCAACTGTGTCATTAATTACCAGAGATCCCAATATACAACATTACTAAAGAATTGACAAAAAAGCTTGGACACCTCACAGAATGTAGCAAATATTCCATCAATATCAAACATGTGACAATAGCCTTCCATAAAGGATTCTGTGGCCTTTTTGTGGAGGCATGAAGAACCATGCAATTTGGGAGTTGTCTGGGACCATGAGACCATGACAGCCCTCCCTCTGCCTTTATTAATTAATATTAAATGGCCATCTTGGAATTTTTTTATTTCTTTGAAATTTTACAGTATAATCTCATGATTTTAATTTTTAAAAAATCTTTAATGTTAATATTCTAATGTTGGTTTTATATGTCAGTTATCCTGTACACTACCCAGAACTCCTTCTTGAGGGAAATGGGCAGTTTAGAAACATATACATACATAAGAAATGATTATCTCATTTTAGATCTCAATACTCTTTATTTTCATAGACCTAGAATTAGCCAAAGAATCCATTAGAACAGTGCTACATAACATACCCAACCTGATCAAATACACCAAAATTGAGATACCAAGAATCATGGACACCATCAACCTTCGCCTAACTATATATTTTCAGTTCTATGACAAATATATGAACAAATCAAAAGTATCAACAATCAAAGGCATGTGATCACTGCTTTCAAGATTTATAGCAGAGACTATAATACAGTGCTTAACACTCCCACACATACAAACTATGTATGGCTTCAGTACATAGATGACATCTTTGTCATAATAAAAAAATATACAAACTTGAGAACACACACAAAATTATCAACAATGTCTTCAAAGGAATAAAATTCACAAGATAAGAAAACAACAAAATGCTACTTTTCATGGATATCCGCATCAGCAGAGGAAGTGATGGTAAATTAGAAACACATATCTATTGTCAAAATATCCACATCAAAATATCCACAAGGATTCCATTACCAAAATAATTACCCAACTTTCCACAAGAAAAGCTGTGCAAGAACACTACTTAGATGAGTACAAACACATTGCAGCAACCCTGAACATCAGAAAAAAGAAACAGATCGTCTATACAACATCTTCCAACAAAATGGAAAAAATTCATCAAAAAGTGCCTGATCACTCAATCCAATATAAAGTGATTGAAAATAAAAGTGGCCTTATCTGTCTTTGGAAATCTACAATGTTTTGGAAAGGAAATTAACAGCGTAAGTAACTATGATACATAAAATGATATTTAAATAAGGCAGAATGAATGAACAAGCACCAATTCTCAATATAATCTGAAGTTAAATCCAAAAGAGAACAGTTACAAAAGCCTATAACAATTATTTCAACCCCCCTTCAAGCCCACCCCACCCCTAAAAAACCCACTTTGATTAGAGCATTCTAGTGAACCATAAACTGTGATTAAAAGCTGGAACTGTTAGTGACTTCCTTCTCTAGAAAAATTTCTATTCCACGAAACTCTCCAAAATTCTTTTTGAGTTTCTTAGAAATTGAGCTGTCCAAGTTGACATTATTTCTTGCTTTTCAGAGGAAAACCACTCAAGCAACCTATATATTTAAGTTTAGTATGTTTCAAGAAAGGCTAACCAACCTAGAAACTGCTTTCCACCTATAGCCTTCGTTAAATTGAATGAGGAAAAAATTGAATGAGGAAAACAGAGATGAATTGAATGAGGAAAAAAGAAGGTAGAGCCCCTTTGGTTACTGAAAGAAAATCTGGAGATAAATGTATTGATTTTTGCAACATATCTTCAGTGCCTCTAAATTCTGAATCATAGAACTTCAGCCTCCTATAATATGCTTGTCAATTATTTTTAAAAAAACATTTCACTTGTACTTAAGCTTATTAAATTGTTGGTAGTGGAGGGTACTATAATTGGTATTTTTGAATCAGGTGCCTCAAGTTACAACATTCCACCTGATCTGGTTAGATTGACATCGTGGATTACTCTCCCTGCTAGAGAGCAAAGGAGACAGAGGAGACAAACAAAACATAGGCAGAAACAAGACTGTAGAACTGCACTATATGTAAAGTGTTAAGTTCTGTGCATGGGTGCAAGGATGGAGATGAGCCATTGAACAGTGAACTTCAAACTCTTTATTTACATGTGAAACAGCTCTGCTCAATGGCTACAATGGGCCCCTTTATATAGGCAACTCTTAACTTATTTAACCAATGAAAACACAGGGAGCGCTAGCTCCATTAACCAATGGGAGAGGCTCGTTAATAGCCAATCAGATTCTCCTGAATGGACCAATCCAATGTCGCTATTATCGGCCAATCAGAAGTGCAGGGCCAGAACCCTGCACTTTGATTCAAGCTCTAAATAATCTTTATTAAATATTTATTGGTTCACAACACCCCTTCCCCCCGGGTTCCGTTTAAAGGGTGCGGTTACGTAGTCTTTGAGGTAGGCAGGTTGTTTTGATTGTCTATTTGATTTTCGTTGTTCTCCCGGTATTTGGCTACAGTCTTGTTGGGGTAGGACGTTATCTGGTAAAGAGGGTGCCTCCTGTTCCGCATTCGAATTTTCGTCATCGCTACTGCTCTCGGCATCTCTTTGAGGCGAGGCCACCCCCATTCCAGATCCATCACGTGCTGCCTCTGAGCGGTCATTACTACCGCTTAAACTTTCTGCCGCTTCAAATTCAGCTTCCTCGCTATCTCCTCCCCCCTTGATTTGGAAATCAGGGGGCTCGGAGATCCCCGACTGTAGCCTTGAACGCAGCTGATCAATATGGCGCTTCCATATTCTATTGTCGCAACATTTCACGCGGTACGATCTAGGGCCGGTTATTCATACTATAGTTGCCTCGACCCACAATGGATCGCCCAAAAAGTTCCTAGCGAAAACCAAGTCGCCTACCTGGAAATTGCGGCATTTCCCACTGGAACCGTGTGGTTTTTGAGATTCATATGATGGAGGTAGACAGTCGAGGTGGGAACGGAGCTTCCGTCCCATTAACAACTTGGCGGGAGTTTTATTGGTGACACTGTGCGGAGTGATATGCTGCAAAAGGAGTATCTGATTAATCTTGTCTTCTATATCGCCATAGTCCATTTTATGCAAGGTTTTCTTGATGAATTGTACCATGCTCTCGGCCCTTCCGTTGGCCGCAGGATGCCCTGGTGAAGGATGCACTGTTCGAAGGATAGCGCGGTAAATTGGGGCCCGTTGTCAGATACTAGAACATCTGGTAATCCGTGTGTTGCAAAGAGTCTGTCTAGTTTCCTGATGATTGATTCGGTTGTTGTATTCCTCATTTCATGGATTTCAAGCCAGTTCGAGTAGGCATCCACCATTAATAAGAATGTGTGTCCCTTGGTAGGACCCGCAAAGTCCAGATGAATACGGGACCATGGTCCCCTCGGTGTTTCCCATTCAGTCAGGGTTGCGTTCGGAGGGGCATTGCTTACTTCCTGGCATTTGTGACAAGCTTTTACCCATGTCTTGATCTGCTTGTCAATTCCCGGCCACCACGCGTAGCTTCGTGCGAGGGCTTTCATACGAATGATGCCGGGGTGGCCTTCGTGCAAGGTCCTTAGTATCACTGGTCGCAACTGCTCTGGGATCACCCTAGATAATGCAGCCCTTTTGGGAAAATAGTTCCATTTGCCAATTCTTGAATGGGGCGTAGTCATCAGGTATTTGGTCCAACGGCCATCCCCGCTCGACCCAACTGAGGACTCATGCTAAAATGGGGTCGCGTTTCATTTCCATCACGATATCCTGGGCTGTTAATGGTGGCGTTCGAAGTGTCTCGATCTGCAGTGTTGTAACCGTTGGAGCGGGCTCATCAATGGTCTCTAGCAGAGGTGCGCGGCTCAATGCGTCGGCGTGGGGAATGACCTTCGCCGGGCGATGTTGCAACTTGTAATTATATGTCACCAAGAATTCTGACCAGCGGGTCATTCTGGGAGATAATATATACGGTGTTGGCCTATCTCCCGCTATTATTCCCAGCAAAGGTTTGTGGTCAGTCACTATGGTAAAGGCTCGGCCATACACATATTCATGAAATCTCTTAATACTATAGCAAGGGCCTCCTTATCAATTTGACTGTAATTGTGTTCTGCTTTTGATAATGTCTTTGAGAAATAGGCAATAGGGGCTTCATTACCGTTTGGCAAAACGTGGCTTAAAATGGCGCCCACTCCGAATGGGGATGCATCACACGTGATCGTAAAAGGCAAAGTCTCATTATACTGCATCAGAACAGCATCAGAAGTCAATAAATTTTTACATGTCGAAACGCCTGTTCTTCTCTGTGTCCCCATACCCAGGTTGCTTTTTTGTCCAATAAACAATGTAGGGGTTCAGCTATGGTTGCTTTGTGAGGCAGGAAAATGTTATAAAAATTGATAAGGCCCAGAAAAGCCTGGAGGTCGGCCTTGTTCTGGGGTTTTGGGGCATTCTTGATTGCCCTGAGTTTGTTATCGGTGGGGTGAATGACTTGACTATCAATTCAATATCTCAAAAATTCTACACGATCCATACATAAATGACACTTGTTTTTTTTAACTTTGAGACCTGAGTCTTTAAATCTCTGGAGAACCAACCTCAGGCGTTCCTTTAGTATTTTCCGAGTTGGGGCAGCGATTAACACAACATCAAAATATGGGACAACACCTTTTATCCCTTGTAATAGCCTTCCCATCAAGCTTTGAAAGATTCCCGGGACTACGCTCACTCCGAACTGGAGTCGGTTACATTTAAACACACCTCTGTGCGTAATGATTGTTTGGGCCTCTGCTGTTTTTTTGTCAACAGGCATTTGTTGGTATGCCTGGGCTAAGTCTAGTTTAGCGAAGACTTTTCCGCCCCCCAGGGAATGGAGGAGGTATTGCACCACCGGTACCGGGTAAGCGTTTTGTTGAAGGGCATGGTTCAGGGTGGCTCGGTAGTCCCCACAAATTCTTATCGATCCATCCGGCTTGATGGGTGTTACAATTGGGGTTTCCCAGGGAGAGTGATCAGTTGGTTCTAACACACCCTGAGCTATTAATTTATCAAGTTGCTCATCAATCTTTGGTTTAAGGGCAAATGGAACTCGACGAGGCTTAAGGCGGATAAGAGCTATTTCGGGATTGAGGTAAAATAATATCGGGGTCCCCTTGTACTCACCTAATTTTTCTGCGAAGACGTCCTGGAATTCGTGGACGAGGTCTTCTTCCCAATCGCTACTGCAGGTTCGGTGAATGCCGGCTACTTCAATTCCAAGTGGAGCGAACCATTGGAGGCCTAACAAACTAGGCCGATCCTTGTCGATTACAATCAGGCGTAGAAATGCTGCATGGTTCTTAAATGATACCCGGACTCGGCTGGATCCAATGACTGGGATTCGATTTCCTTGATAGTCCTTGAGTATGAGTCTTTGGAATCTGAGGTCTTGCCTGCGGATAGTGGGGATGAGCTGCTTGAGGGTCTTCCAGGAAACCATCAAGAGGGACGATCCTGAATCAACTTCCATCAGGCAGGGCTGGTTTTCAATGGCCACTTTCACTCGGATCTTTTTGGCGTCAAGAGATGAGGCGTGACCAATCGTGATCGTTTGGTGAGCCTCTTCTCATTTCGTTGGGTGGTTTAGGGTTTTGTTTCTGTAGGAGTGGTTGTTCCATTGGTGGTTCATGGGTTCTTGCTTCACGGGATGACTTCCTGTTGGTTGGCGATAGTTTGCCCCCCTGGAAGGCTGGTTGGGTCCTGGCTTGCTTCTACAGACCCATCCGATATGGCCTCTTTTCCTGCACACATGGCAGAGCGCATTGAGGAATTTGCATTCTGACTGGGGTTGGCTTGCTCCACACCTGGCGCATTGGTACTGCGATTTCTGGCGTTGGTCTCGTTTGGACCGAAGTCGATGGACCTCTTCCTCATCACTTTTTCTGATGACGATTTGAGGTCCTTGTGGTGGGCTGTATCTAGCTGTCCCTCTGACTGAGGTGAAATTTTGCAGGCTCGTTGGTGAAATGGTGCATGGGTGCGGTGCATTTGGACAGCCGACTTCCTGGTTGCTTCTGCTGCAGTAGCTTCAGCTTTAAGGTTAATGTTGCCTTTCGCCATTAGTTTACTCTGAGTGCCTGGTGCATCTAATCCCAGAACTATTCGTTCTCTTAGGGCTTCTTCTAAGTTGGCAAACTTGCATAGGCCTCCCAGATTCCAGAGATCCGTGATGAAATCAGCAACACTTTCACCCTTTCGCTGACTTCTCTGATAAAATTCATGCCTTCTCACAAGCGTTGGCACGGTCAGTGCGTAGTGAGCCCTCAGCAGGGGTTCGAGGACATCCCAGTCCATAGACTTTACTTCTGCCGGTTTTGCTAGTGCCTTGGCCATCTTGAATATGGTTGGCCCACAATGAGTTAGGAATACCGCTCGTTTCTTTTCGGTAGTGGCATCCTTCAAATTGTTGGTTTCCAGAAACATCTGGAAGTGATCCATATAGGAGTCCCAGTCTTCTTGTGCCGGGTCGAATGGAGCAGGTGGTATGACGCTGCCGGACATGGTTCCGCCGTTGGTGCATTTAGCCACATGCTCAGTTATAATTCTTCGTCGTTCAGTAAGCTCTGACGTCTCCACATCCCATCCTCATCGCCAGTGTTAAGTTCTGTGCATGGGTGCAAGGATGGAGACGAGCCATTGAACAGTGAACTTCAAACTCTTTAGTTACATGTGAAATAGCTCTGCTCAATGGCCACAATGGGCCCCTTTATATAGGCAACTCTTAACTTATTTAACCAATGAAAACACAGGGAGCGCTAGCTCCATTAACCAATGGGAGAGGCTCGTTAATAGCCAATCAGATTCTCCTGAACGGACCAATCCAATGTCGCTATTATCGGCCAATCAGAAGTGCAGGGCCAGAATCCTGCACTTTGCTTCAAGCTCTTAATAATCTTTATTAAGTATTTATTGATTCACAACATAAAGTTTAGGTAATTTTCCTCATAAGCCTGCACTGCCAAGTCTTTTTGTTTCAAATGTTAGATCTCTCGTTAACAAGATTGAGGAGCTGGAACTTACTATCTCTCTGCAGAAAAACATTTGGGACTGCTGTGTTATAGTCTTTACAGAGACATGGCTTGACCCTACCATTCCAGGGGAGGCTATCGAATTACAAGGGCACTTAATATATTGGGCTGATAGAAGCATTGACTGTGAGAAGAATAGAGAAAGGGGGCTTTGTGTTTACATAAATAACAGCTGAAGCACAAACATTTAAATAATGGACACTCACTGTTCTCCTGATTGGGAGTGTTTGGCAGTGAAATGCCATCCTATTTATCTGCCTCGTGAGTTTAATATTGCAATGATAACTGCAATATATATACCTCCTCATGCTAATATGACTACAGCTATGAGTCACCTATTAACTGCTATTAGCACACAGCAACAGGCCTACCCAAATGGAGTGCTGGTGGCTGCAGGTGATTTCAATCAAGCCAATTAAAGACTGTCCTCCCCAAATTCTATCAGTATGTAGACTATTTCATGAGACATATGGGCACATTATAACCCAATTAAAATAAGTTGGAAAGGACAAAACAGTAAAAAGAAATGGATGTTAAACCAAGGAATCATGAAAGAAAAAGAATATGCCAAAATGACAAAAAAGGAATTAGAGATCTTTTTAAGAGAAAATAGAAAACAACAAACATCAATTCAGAATCTATGGGACACTACAAAGACATATATAAGAGGCTTAACAATATCATACACAGCACAAAGAAATAAAGAAAAAAAGGAAAACAAACTAGATTGCAAATTATGCTTACAAATCTGGAAATAGAATTATAAAAATAATTATAAAAATAAGAATTGTAAAAATAAGTCAATAAATGAAAAAAAGACTTATAGTCAGACATAAATTGAACATGTTGATGCAAGAAGAATAGATACAAAATATGAAAAAGGTGAAACAAAATTATTCTGAACACACAAATAAATGGGGAAAATGGTTATCACACAAGTTAAAAAAAGAAAAAGAGAGGTGATTGATACAGCAATTGAAAGATGATAATGGCATATTACAACACCAGATAGAAAAAAAAAAATGTCAAAACCTTCTTTGAGGAGTTATATAGGCGAGAAGATATAACAGAAGAAAGCATCTGACAATATTTAAAAAGGAAAGGTTTAGCTATAATTTCAGAAGAAAATAAAGAAATGATGAACAAGTAAATAACACTAATGGAACTAAATGAGGCTATCCAGAAGCAGAAAAATAACAAGACACCAGAATCAGCTGGGCTCCCGGGGGAGTTATATAAAACACTACAAGAACTATTAGAAAAACAAATGTTAGAAGTATACAACAAAGCCCTGGTGACAGCAAAACTACCAAAATCATGGGAGAAAACATACATTACCTTAATTCCAAAAGAGTATACAGACCACCAACGAATTCAAAACTATAGGGTCATGTTAGGATACACACCCTAGCAGAACGTGCAACGGCAGTCTAGCAGGCAGGCAAATATGTGAGATAAACATTGTTGTAGCTTACACTCAGTCCAACAGATACACTGTGCCAGTTAAATAGTTTTTTATTCCAGCAAGAGTTATAGCAGAATCAAACAGTCCATATATCATACACTAGTTCAGTTCATCCGGGGATTAATCAGCTGCAAAGTCCAGTGTGGAAAAAGAGGTCAGTAAACTTACAAATAATCAGTCCAGTAATAAATCTCTTCTTCAGGACTTCCGGTTTGTCGGCTTCGCCAGCGGCAGGGTTCTGCGATCCTGCGCGATCCCTGCCGCGTTAGCCGTTTTGGTGCCTCCAATCTGGACGGGTTTGGAGGCTAAGGCTGCCCCGCAGAGGCAGCCAAAGATAGGGGGAGCTGGTGAGGGGTTTGGGGGTGTTGCAGACCCCCTCCCCAGCCAGCAAAACCCCCTTTTCTCAAGGCGGTCAAGCGGCGGTCTGTAATGGCCGCCACAAAAAAGCTGGCAGCTGGGTAAGACTGAGCAGGAGGAAGAGGGCAGAAAGTTTTCAAGAGAAAGTTTTTTGGCTGATCCAAGACTTTAAGAGGCGTTTAATCCTGAGAATTATGACTTTTTGAAAAATACTTGGTTTCCAGAGGAGGATTTCAAGCGGCAAAATTGAGGTGCTGAAAGGAAAATTTACCCTCCTTCCCTATGGAATCAACAAATGTCCATTGAGAAACCTGTTGTTTTTTATAAAAGGTAAAAACTTGGCTTCTTGTTATAAGTGGGAAGGGAGAGGACAAATATATATATATATGTAAAATACAGATTGGGGTTTTTTTTCTTTTCCCTTTTATTGATACCACCCCAGGAAGAGAAAGTGAGAACTTTGTGCGTTGTTTGGACTGATTGATGTCTCTTGGACTTTGAGGAATTGTTTTAACTTTCGAAACATTTTGGTTGCTCTAAGAAGAACAAAGAATGGCTTTATCTGATGATGAACTTAGAAAGGAATATCAAGAAAGTAAAGACGCTGTGAAAGAAGCTTTCCTTTCTTTAGAAATGGTGCTTGCTATTTATCAGCAAACACAACAACAGATGGAGGAAATAGAAGGAGAAGAAGAAGAAGAAGACACCATCTTCAGTGAATCTAAAAAATTCACTAAGAGAGAAAGGAGAAAGAAAGGAAGGAAAATGAATAAAATAAAAAAACACTTAAGAAAGGAAAAAATAAGATGCAAAACCAACTCAATGTTACTGAGCAAAAGGAGAAAGGATTACAACAGAGAGGGAAAGCTAAAAAGGCGGAGGTTAGTAGAGGGGGGGTGTAAAAAGGCCAGGGGGGATAAGAAAGGAAGGGAAAAGCCACAAAGGTATGAAACAAGATGGGAAAAAAGGATTTTCTTTTTTAGGGATAAAGGGTAAGGTATAATTTCTTTAAAAAAGAAGATTCTGCAAGATACATAAGATGGTATTATGTATTAGAAATAGAAAATTCGAATGTTATAAGAATTGATAAAAGATTAAAATATTGAAATGTTTAGTAATGATAGATTTTAAAATTTAATAAAATTGTAGCACTTGTTTTTTGAAATAGACAATCGGAATGTTATAAGATTTAATATTTAGATTTATTATCTAATTATATTAATTATTATGAATTTATTATTTTTTCTCTTTAAAGGTTAGTAGGTAGAATGTACTAAGCAGAATCAGATTAGGTATCAGGTGTTATTTTAAATATTAATTTAGGGGGAGGATAGAAAGGCATCATACTCTGATCAGTGATTTCAGGAGAATTTTTTTTTTTTTTTTTTTTTACTATAGGGAATGAGATAAATGGATAATCTGGAAAGAATGGACAAAAAATACAAATATAATGATTTAAATTAAAATGAATTAAATAAAATAGAAATAAGAAGAATGAAAAGCGGGGAGAATTTATATAGAAGATATAGAATGGTAAATAAGATAGGTAATGGTATACAAGATGAGCACGAATTTAATTGAAGTCCATACAAAGAGAGGTAATCTGGGGCCAAACTACTTTCTTCAAAGAAGTTTTATATTTTTGTGTTTTGTGTGTCTATGTTTTGTTTGAGAATTAATAAAACCTTGTAGGAATGTTGGATGAGAATAATGGTAATCAAGTCAGAGAGGAATGAAGATGATGATTATAAACTGGATAAATATAGAAAATAATAATAATAACAATGAAATTGAATACAAAAAGAGAAATAATGAGAAATTTGTTAAGAGATATTTATATGTTTATATTGAAATGGTGTAAAACAGAATTATGTTGCATAAAATAATATTTTACTTGACTTGTAAAATTAATAATGGAAAGAGGTTTTATGTATTTAATGGTTAATGATGGTTTATTTGTCTTTAAAATCAATAAAAATTTGTTTAAAAAAAATCTCTTCTTCAGTAGAGATATGAAGAAAATCAAACCTCTTTTCTTCGTTCAGCAATAGCAAGGAAAAACACGCAGTTTAGCAAACCATCAACCATCATTGTCAGCAATCCAGTAAAAGCCAGCAAACAGTGAGCTCTCTTGCTCCCTCTTATGGTGATTTTACAACCGCACCCAAAATACATGTTTTAACAGTAAAAGTGATACACACACTTAAACTCACTAACATAGTTTATAAAAATTATTTTTACCCAAACTAAGTTAGGTAACCAATGTTATCCCTAACAGGTCATATCACTGCTGAATGTTGATTACAAAATACTTATGACTGAATAGAATAGAATTCTTTATTGGCCAAGTTTGACACACAAGGAATTTGTTTTGGTACAAATACTCTCTGTATACATAAAAGAAAAGATACATTCATCAAGCATCAAGAACCATAGGTACAACACTTAATGATAGTCACAGGGTACAATAAGCAATCACTAAGAAACAGTCAGTAAGGATACAAATCGTAAGGATACAAATGACAAAGTTACAGTCATACAGTCACAAGTGGGAGGGGATGGGTGATAAGGAGTGATAAGAACATTAACAGTAATAGTAGTGCAAACTTTGTAATAGTTGAACAGTATTGAGGGAATTATTTGGTTAGCAGAGTGATGGCTTTTGGGGAAAAAAAACTGTTCTTGTGTCTAGTTGTTCTGGTGTGCAGTACTCTATGGCATCATTTTGAGGGAAGGAGTTGAAACAATTTATGTCCAGGATAGGAGGGGTCTGTATTTCACAGCCCTCTTTTTGACTCGTGCAATATACAGGTCCTCAATTGAAGGCAGGGGGGTAGTAATTGTTTTTTCTTCAGTCCTAATTATCCTCTGAAGTCTGTGTCAGTCCTGTTGGGTGGTAGAACCAAACCAGAAAATTATAGAGGTGCAGAAAGTTTCAAGATAATACTGAACAAAATTATACATACTGATCAAAACTGATTTCTACCAAACAGGCAAATTAAAAACAATACCTGAATAGTAATAAATGTCTTAGAATATTATGAGGCTCACCCTGAAAAACAAGCAGCATTGGTGTTTTTGGATGCACAAAAAGTATTTGATAATATAAACTGGCAGCTTTTTTATAGAACAACTAAAAGCCATGGACTTTGGGGTCAATCTTATTAGGATGTCATCGGCAATTTATTCAGCTCAGACAGACAGTGTGCTACTTAATGGGGATAGAACAGAAAAATTCAATATAAATAAAGGAGTGAGACAAGGATGGCCACTGTCACCCCTACTCTTTATTCTCTCTTTAGAAATACTGTTAACAAACATTAGAAGAAATAAAGAGATTGAGGGAGTCACAATCAGAAAAGAAGAGTATAAAATACAAGCATTTCTGATGATATAGTGTTTTTTCTAGAGGAACCAGATAAAACCGGGACGACTTTAATAAAAGAAATTGAAGAGTTTGGTAAAGTAATGGGACTTAAAATAAGTAAAAACATAATGAAGATATTAACCAAAAATATGATGTACAAAAAAAAAAAAAGGAATTAGATGAAAATTTGGGAATGCAAATAGTTAAAAAAGTAAAATATTTTGGTATTTGGTGAACATCAAGATGTTTCTCAATTGAAGAAAATAATTATAATAAATTAATGACACAGATAAAAATGGAATTGGAAATATGGGGGAAACTCCAAATTTAATTAATGGGAAAAATTGTAACAGTTAAAATGACTGTACTACCAAAAAACACTATATCTATTCCAAACTATACTGGTAATATTAGATTTTTTTTTGGGGGGGGGGAGGTGATTAAATAAAATAATAGCTAAATTTGTTTGGGATGGGAAAAAAGCTAGAATTAAAATGAAACTGTTGCAGGATAAAAGAGAAAGGGGTGGCTTTGGACTTCCAGATTGGGAGATATATTATCAGGTGTCAGCTATAGTATGGATAAAAGATTGGATTAAAGTAGAGAACAAAAGGAAACTATTAATAGAAGGACACAACCTGCAAAGAGCGTGGCATAGTTTTCTATGGGAAGGGAAAAACAAACAACATACCAACTTTCAAAGACATCAGATCAAGGATGCACTTCTTCAAGTATGGGGTAAAATCAAAAAAGACCACTAAACTAAAGTACCAAATTGGCTGTTGACAATGGAGGCATTAATATACCCAAATGCAATGGATCTGGTTAAAACAAGGAAATACAAGGATTTGCTTGACAAACAGAGAAGACTAAAAACAATACAGGAATTAAAATAGCAGGATATAGAAATTGACTGGTGGCCTTACATGCAGATATAGGCAAGGTACAGGAAGGATAAGGAAGAATATGGATTTTTACATGGACGAACAACAATTAGATAAAATTATTCAGGGAACAGAGAAAAAGATGATATCCAAATTATACAATTTTCTTTTGAGCTTTAAAATGGAACAAGAGGTAGTTAAAGAAATAATGATTGCTTGGGTGAAAAATGTAGGACACAATATTGGAATATTGGGAAAGAATGTGTGGGGAAAATTATAGATGAACACTATCTACAGCATATAAAGAAAATATGTACAAAATGTTTTATAGGGAGCACTTATCCCTCGCCAGTTTGGCAAAGATGTTTGTAAACCAAAACCCAGAATGCTAGAAATGTAAGAACAAACAGGGTACACACTTTCATACGTGGTGGACTGGCGTGGAAGCAAAAATATATTGGAACAAGATCCGAAAGTGGTTAGAAGAAATAAAGCAAAAAACTGAATTTCAACCAGAAATGTTCCTACTAGGCATAATTAAGGGAGAATATAGATAAACAGACAGATATATTATTTTACATATAACACTGCTGCTAGGATTACATATGCATAGCACTGGAAACAGGAAGATATACCACAAAAGGGAGCAGTGGTAAGAAAAATTCTAGACTGTGAGGAAATGGACAGGCTGACTTTAGAGTTAAAAGATAGAGAGGAATCAATGTATTATTCAGTCTGGGATGCCTGGTATATATGGTTTGAGAACAGAAAGAAAAGTAATATTATAATTAATTAAACCATATGAAGCTATATGTACTGAATGTAGAATTAACAGAAAATGTACTATGTAACAAGTGGTATAAGGAAGGAGTAAGGAACAGAGAATTAATAGAAAAAGTAATATGTAATAATTGCAATGTAATAGAAAATCAAATATAGGAATATGATTAAGAAATGTAAATGATGTCTTCAATGTTGATGCAATTGCTTTTTATGTTTTTAAATTGTTGGAAAAACTGAATGAAGTTTATTATTAAAAAAAAAAAAAGAGAATGTCCTGACACACGGCATTCTTGCATGTTATGGGAGCAACTCTGTAGTGGACAAAAAAAACTCTACAGAGAATCATTAAAACTGCCTGGAATATCATCAGACTCCAGTACCAGCCCTGGACAACATCTCCGCATCTCACTGTTTGAGGAAGTTGTGCAACATTCTCAGAGACTCTTCCCATTCTGCTTACAATCTTCGTGAACTGTTGCCTTCTGGCAGAAGATACAGAGCAATTAAAACTTGGACCACACATTTTCTGAACAGTTTTTATCCCAGAGCTATAATTGCACTTAACAATGAATTTAAGGACCACCATCAGTGAGCTGTTGGACAGTATTATTTGGTCTGTTGTGTGGATGCTTATGTCTTTTAGGGGGTGGGGAATTTTGGTGGGTGGGGTGTGTTTGGGGATTGTCATGGTGTGTGCGTGTTGGGTCTGGTCTTTGGGTGTTATGTGAATTTCATTGTATGTGTATACTGTGTATATATGTACAATGACAATAAAGTCAATAATAATAATAATAATAATAATAATAATAATAATAATAATAATAATAATAATAATAATAATAATAATAAGTTTTTCAGTTTCCCATCACAACACAGTCCCTTATTTCTCCTTAATGCCCAGAAAATTAATTTTGAGAAGTTGTTTCATTATTGTTTCCAATGAAATCTACTTCTAACGTTGGAAGTGAAGGAGGCTACAAGCTGCTGGAGAGATTAAAGTTTGTTAGACCTCCTTATATATAGGTAAGTTCATACACAGTGGTAAAAAAACTTTTTACTACTGGTTCTGTGGGCTTGGCTTAGTGGGTATGGCTAGGTGTCATGGCCATTGTCGTGTCCGCAAAAAGACGCCAGGAGTCGGTGACTACGTTTCAAGCTCTTTATTTAACAGTTGTGAACCGAACCGGCGAAAAGGAAAAAGCCCGCGGCTTTTATCCTTTTCGTTGCGGCGGCCGCGGCCAATGGCAGCGATTCAAGTCTCCCGCTCTTGGAGTGAGCCAATCGCGGGAGACCTAAAACGGGCCAATCGGCGCGGCTCGCCTGGCCAATCAGAAATCCCCGCGCTTTAGCCAATCAAAGCGCGGGGATTTCGAGTATGTAAATTAAGGACAGAACACCCCTCCCCTCTTGGTATGGTCCTTACGTTGCATAGTCACGTAGGTAGGCGGGGCTCCGTCTAGTCCTACTTGACCTGCGCAACTCAGTTGCAAGCTGGATTTCGGCCGGAGCGGTCATGTTTTTGGCTGCTCCCTCTTCTGTGCGAACCGGTTGGATGATCGGGCCGGTTCCTTCTCCGTGGCTCCCACCTGGGCCTTCTGGGTTGGTTGAGCTACGGGTTTCGCCGCTCCTGCTTGGTTTCTCCGAGTTGGTTGAGCTGGCTAGGTGGTTCTTCTCCGATGGGGAATCGCGATGGCTGCGTTCCGGTAAGTACTGCTGGTTTATTTTTTTTTGCGTTTGTTTATTCGGGTGTTCCCTCCCCCCTTGGTTCGTGTTTTGGGGGTTGAGCTCTGTTGCTGTTCGTGACCTGAGCTGGTCAATGTGCCATTTCCAGGCTCGCCCATCTGTGGTTTGGAGCCGGTAGGATCGTGGGCCTGTGATTTGGGTGATGACGGCTGGGATCCATAGGGGGTCCCCCGTCAGGTTTTTCGCGTGCACTAAGTCGCCGGGTGCGAATGTTCTGTATTTTGTACTCGAGTCTGGGGGCCGCTCCGGGTTATATGTTGGGTGTAACCTGTCGAGTGGGGACCTCAGCTTCCTTCCCATTAGTAACTCGGCTGGGCTCTTGTTGGTAGTGGTGTTCGGGGTGATATGTTGTATAAAGAGGAGTTTATTGATTTTGTCGTTGATCTCCCCGTGGTCCATTTTCCGGATGGTTTTTTTGGTAAATTGTACCATCCGTTCCGCCCTACCGTTCGCCGCCGGATGCGCCGGTGCTGTTAATGCGTGGCGGATGCCTCTCTCCGCCAGAAATCTCTCGAAGTCGAGGGAAGTAAACTGGGGCCCGTTGTCGGAGACGACGACGTCTGGGAGGCCGTGTGTTGCAAAGAGTTTGCAAAGTTCTTTGATTACGGCCTCCGTGGTTGTAGATTTCATGTCGCTTACCTCCAACCAGTTGGAGTAAGCGTCAACTGTTATTAGAAAGGTATGCCCATTTGTGGGACCGGCAAAGTCTAAATGGATTCTGGACCAGGGCCCCCTTGGTGTTTCCCACTCCAGGATGGGTGCTGCAGGTGGGCTGGGTCTGGTCTCCTGGCATCGTTGGCACCTAGCTACCCATGCTTCTATCTGCTTGTCCATCCCTGGCCACCAAGCGTAACTTCTGGCCAGGGCTTTAGTTCTGACGATGCCAGGGTGCCCCTCATGCAACATCTCTAAAACCTTCCCTTGCAGTCTGTCCGGGATGACCACCCTGTCACCCCATAAGATACAACCCTTAAGTAGCGAGAGTTCGGTCTGGCGGTTTCTGAATGTCTTAACGGATTCGTCATTGTCCCTTTCAGGCCAACCTTTTTCCATCCAATGTAAAATCCGCGCCAGACGCCTGTCTCTAATGGTTTCCCGGGCAATGTCTGACGCGGTAATGGGTAGGTTGGGCAGGTTTTCGATGTTAAGGGTGTTTGTTGTTGGTGCTGGGTCAGGATCAGAGTCTGGTAAAGGCGAGCGGCTTAAAGCGTCCGTGTGCGAAATTTTCTTACCCGGCTTGTGTATCAGTTCGTAGCTGTAGGTTGCCAGGAACTCGGACCACCTTGTCATCCGGGGCGACAAAATGTTCGGGGTGGCTCGATTTCCTGCAAGGATGCCCAGCAACGGCTTATGGTCTGTCACAATGATAAAAGGGCGGCCGTAAAGGTATTCGTGGAACCGCTTAACGGCGGCAACTATAGCCAAGGCTTCTTTGTCCAGCTGGCTATAGTTCCGCTCCGGTTTGGTTAAAGTCCTGGAAAAGAACGCGATGGGTGCTTCTCTTTTGTCTGGGAGGGTATGGCTGAGGACAGCGCCGACGCCGAAAGGTGATGCGTCGCAAGTGACGGCCAGGGGCAAGGTTTCGCTGAATTGGATCAGGACGGCGTCGGAGGTGAGGAGGTCTTTAGTTTTTTGGAAGGCGGCTTGCTCCCGTCTTCCCCAAGTCCAGGTTGCCGCTTTATCCAGGAGCCTATGCAGAGGCTCCGCCGCTGTTGCCTTCTGGGGTAGGAAGACATTATAAAAGTTCAGCAACCCCAAGAAAGCCTGTAATTCAGTCTTAGACCTAGGGGTGGGGGCCTCTTTGATAGCTTTCACTTTTTTAATTGTAGGGTGAATGCCATGCCGGTCTAGCAGGTAGCCCAAGAATTCCACTCGCTCCGTGCACAGTTGGCATTTTTCCCGTTTTACTTTAAGTCCCGTTACTTTAAATTTTGTTAAGACCTCTCTGAGTCGGTTTTCTAATTCGGCTTCGTTTGGCGCCGCCACTAATACGTCATCGAAATAGGGCACCACCCCCTTGATGCCCTGCAGCAAACGTTCCATCAGGCTCTGAAAGATGCCTGGTGCCACGCTGACTCCGAACTGGAGTCGGTTGCACTTGAAGGCCCCTCGATGGGTAACGATGGTCTGGGCTTCCACTGTTTTTTCGTCGACCGGCAACTGTTGTTATGCCTGGGCGAGATCGAGCTTGGCAAAGACCCTGCCCCCTCCCAGTGAGTGCAGTAGGTGTTGCATGATTGGGACGGGGTAGGCGCTTTGTTGCAACGCGCCATTTAGGGTGGCCTTATAGTCCCCACAAATTCTCACGGACCCGTCTGGCTTGACCGGGGTCACTATAGGGGTCTCCCATCTGGCATGATCTATCGGCTGCAACACCCCCTGTTCGACGAGCTTGTCAATCTGCTCGTCGATCTTAGGTTTTAGGGCAAATGGCACCCGCCTAGGTTTAAGTCATTTGGGGGGAACCCTAGGGTCTAGGTCAAATGAGATAAGGGGCCCCTGGTACTTGCCCAGGCTTCCGTCGAAAACCTCCCGGAACTCCTGGGCTAGCCATTGTTCCCAGCCATCGTCAGCGACGTGGTTGACTCCTGTTAGCGCGATGTCGAGTGGGGCGAACCATTGAAGACCCAGCAGGCTTGGGCGGTCGCGATCGACGATTGTGAGTGGGAGTTGTTCGGTTCGGCCTTTATAAGTCACATTAAAGTTCCTGGTGCCCACTACCGGGACGCGGTTTCCCTGGTAGTCTTTTATAATAAGTCTTTGGGCATTTATGTTCCTTTTACGGAGGGTGGGCACTAATCGTTTTATCTCGTGCCATGCAATCATGGAGAGGTAGGACCCGGAGTCCACCTCCATCTTGCATGGTTGGCCCTCAATATGGACTTCTACGTGTACCTTTCTGGCGCCGTCGGAGATGGCGTGGCCGATGGTTACCGTCTGGTGGGTTTCTTCCTTGCGCTGACTGTCGCCGCCTCTTGAGGGTCGCTGGATTCGGTCCCACCGGCCGACCGAATGGCGATCTCTGGTCCTGGGCGGGGGGCTTTCCTTCTTACGATCGTGTTGGTCCCATCTGGGTGGACTGCGAGTCTTCTTTTGACGGCAAACGCAAGCGATGTGTCCCCTTCTTTCACAATGCCGACAGATAGAGTCAAAAAATCGGCATTCTGATCTGGGGTGGTCGCCGCCGCAACCGGCACAGTTGGTCCTCGACCTACGACCTCTTCGGTTCCGTTGGTCGCCGCGCCCCGTCTGCACGCGATGTATGTCCTCCTCGTCTTCTGACGTGCTGGATGCAGACTGGAATTCTCCGTAGTGTGCGGTTGATTCGTTTTTTGGGTCGGCCGACCTTGCCGGGTTGTTGTTTCCGCCCTTCGCGTCTGATTTTCGCATGCTGTCAGCGGAAGTGCGGGTTGCTTCTGCGGCTGCAGCTGCGGTGAGGGCGTCCGCTAGGCTGATGTCGCCCTTAGCCATAAGCTGGCTCTGGAGTGCAGGGTCCCATAGGCCGAGTACGAATCGGTCTCTTAGGAGGCTGTTCAGACCTTCAAATTCGCAGAGTCCTCCTAGGCGCCGCAGCTCGGCGACGAAATCGCTCAGTTTTTCGTCCGGTTTCTGGTCCCGCCGGTAAAATTCGTTGCGCCGGATCAGGATGGGGACCTCGGGGGCGTAATGGCGCCGCAGGATAGGTTCGAGGACGTCCCAGTCCATGGCGGTTGCGTCGGCCGGCTTGGCCAATGCTTTGGCCATCTGGAAGACTTCGGTTCCGCAATGGGTGAGGAAAACGGCGCGTTTTAGCGGGCCCGGGGCGTCCTTCATTCCGGTGCACTCGAGGTACATGCGGAAACGGTCTGAGAACGATTCCTCGGGGGCGGGGTTGAAGGGGGCGGGCGGTGCTATTTTCGCCATTTCGGTGCTGAAACTGGCTCTTGTTGGACACGGGGTTCGGTTCAAGGTCGAGATCCCATCCTCGTCGCCAGTGTTGTGTCCACAAAAAGACGCCAGGAGTCGGTGACTACGTTTCAAGCTCTTTATTTAACAGTTGTGAACCGAACTGGCGAAAAGGAAAAAGCCCGCGGCTTTTATCCTTTTCACTGCGGCGGCCGCGGCCAATGGCAGCGATTCAAGTCTCCCGCTCTTGGAGTGAGCCAATCGCGGGAGACCTAAAACAGGCCAATCGGCGCGGCTCGCCTGGCCAATCAGAAATCCCCGCGCTTTAGCCAATCAAAGCGCGGGGATTTCGAGTATGTAAATTAAGGACAGAACAGCCATGTGACTGGGTGGGCATAGCTGGTTTCTTTTTGCAACCACCCCCATCCATTTTTGGGCCTTCTGGGCCTCAGGCAAGCCTCCTGGGGCGTGTTTTTGCTCCCAGGAAGCTCCCCTGGGGCTCAGGAAGAAAAAAAAAACAGAGCCTGGAGGAGGCATGCAGCACCTCCCCCTCGCTCCATTTTGGGACCTTCTGAGCCTCAGGGGAGCCTCCTGGGGGGGGTTGTTCCCAGAAGGCTCCTCTGGGGCTCAAGAAGAAAAAAATGGAACCTGGAGGGGGTGTGCAGCATCCCCTCATTCTGTTTTGGGGACTTCTGGGCCTCAGGGGAGCCTCCTGGGGGTTCAGGAAGGCAAAAAACATAGAGGGGGAGGCTGTGCCTTCCTGGGCCTCAGGGAATCCTCCTGGGCAAAACAGTAAGACAAGCTAGGGGAATCCCGGCACAGCTGATCGTATGAACATCTGATTGTTGGGAGGGAAAAAAGTACCTTAAGGGGTGAGCGTCAGGCGGGTGGGGTGAGCGAGCATCGGGCAGGCAGGGTAAGCAAGCCAGCAATTACCAGGCAACCAGGTTGGGAGCATGGCCAGCCAGAACTTACTACAAGTTTGATGACCCATGCCAAATCCTTGCTACTGGTTTGCCTGAATTGGTGCGAACCAAGTGAATACCACCCCTGTTCATACACCAATGTGAGCATCCACATTCATATTTATCCAACACTATGAAAACTAGTGCAACAAAAAGGAGAGGGAAATATTTCCACTGAAAACTCAGCTAAATGGATTTTTGTATTAAAACTACAGTACTTACAAATTCAAGAGGAAAGTGAAAATGGCAGCTACTAACTTTACATGACCAATTTAGGTAAATTAGAGAAATTTGACAGATAAATAATTACAATCAATACAAACACAATCAGCAGATACAATTAATTAATTTTCAGACACCAAGTTGGTGGTGCATAATAGTGAAGAATGGGGCTATTGGATGGAACTTCTTATTTATTTCTTATAAGTACTAAAGTATGGTAAACAGAAAAAGCTTTACTGCAATTGCACATTCTGTCTAGCTATCATTGGATGGGTATAAGGAACAGGATTTTGCTACATTTGCACTACATCTTTATGCAATCTCTGCTAAGTAAAGTTTATCAGGTTGCTCGCTGTGGTTAAGGACATTGTTTCATTCATTCATAAAACATATTTCGCCTGCTCTAGTCGCTTATAACACTTTCAGAAAAGTGGCAACAACAACAAAATAGATAACTGAAATGCAATCCTCACATTAAGGGTTAGGAAGTAAATACACAATGAGAACAATTAGAAAGGTTATTTTGTCTGTCAGCTCAGGAGCACAAGAGACAGAAAATTTAGACTTTTTATTTGTGTAAAAGATCCAATTCATTTGAACTGCTCTTTGTCCCTGAAACCCAGCTTAGCTGATTCAGCTAAATTCTGATGAATTGCCATGCTAAATCAGACCAATCTCTCCCAGTGTCCTATTTTTGGCAGTATCCACGTCTAGCTACCTTAAAGAATGAAAACAGTTCAAGGATAACTTCCCCTTTGGGCCTTTTTAACCTGCATTAGGAAATTCTTTCATATCCCAAACTGTAAGAATTTATATTCCTTTCACATTTTTCATTGTCCTTAATCCTTTTTATTGATAAACTTAGAGAATGGGCTTTAATCCCCACAAGTCGTCTCTTTTTTAAATCATTTATTTTTTTTTTTTTTTGCAGAAAATATGTGTTGAGAGAAGTGAATTATTACCATTCATTTGCCATGTGATTTTATACAACTTTCCTTTTTTATGTTCAGTTGTATTGTTCATATGGTGTTAGTATAACCTTTGAGTACACCAATAATTTGGTTTATTTCCAGAAGTTTCAGGTAATTTTCAAGGCTTCCTACAATTATGGAACTCATTAGGAAGAAAAAGAGATATAAAATTCTCCTAAAGCACAAAAAGGCATGATATCAAATTATTCTTTGGCACTTTTCCTGATTGCCATAGATTCTAAAGACACAACATTATTCTGGAAACTGTTAGATGACAACCTGAAGAAATATAAGAATATCTTAGAGGCCAGTGTCCCAAAAGGAACGGGACAACTAATAAATTAGATCATTTACATCCCATCTCACTCTATATAATTCTCTAATTTATCTAATCCCCTCCCCTCCCATCCTTCTCATTAAAACAAACAATTCATAATAACATCTATTCAGTCAATGATCAGCAAAAAAATTAAAAAGTGAAGCAAATAGTGTGCAATTAGGAAAATAAATCACATAATGCAACATTCACAACTTTATTACAATATTAATATTTTGTTGCCCAAGTAACATAAATCAAAAATATTAATAGATATGAACATAAAAATTATATATCCCCTGATGATTTATTGGTTAAGATATATCAAACTAAAAGCAATATTTAAAATAAAGTTGAAAGTTTTAATTTTGTCTTACTTTCTTTGTGGAATTTCAAATTTTAGCTACTGCACATGTAATTGGTGGTTTTAGATCCTGCAGGAGAAGATTCATGTAAAATTTATCTGCATTCATGGGGAAATTATCAATTGGGGGCCAGATGTAGATTGACCTAATAACCACATAAAATGTATAACATAATAATAAATGTGAGCAGGTTTCAATACTATCATCACTCTATGGGCAGATACACTCAGCTACAGGGATCTTTACTATACTTGCCTTGAAGAAGTTCAGATGGTAAAATTTTAAATTTAGTTTTAAAGAATGTGATTCTCAACTTAGGGAAATTTGGAGTTAACAAATAACTTACTGGCTCCCATCTCTGTTTATCTATGGCACTGGGGAAGCCTGTTAACTTCATTTTGTAACTTCATATCTTTATTCTTTGATTAATTAGTTGCCTCATTTGATCATAAAAAAGGTAAATATTTCCCCTGTCCAGTCATGTCCTACTCTAGGGGGTGGTGGTCATCTCCATTTCTTAACCAAGAGAACTATTATTTAAATACACTTCCGTTGTCATGTGGCCAGCATGACTATATGCGAAGGAACTAGAAAGCTCTGACCAAAGTGGTACCTATTTATCTACTTGCATTTGCATGCTTTCCAACTGCTAGGTGGGCAGGAGCTTGGGCAAATAATGGGACTTCACTCTATTGTGCAGCACTCAGGCCTTGAACCAGAGAGAGCTTCTATGAAATCAGCTTATGCTCCACCACCTTTTTCCAGAGTGAGAAAATATTATCTATTAGAACTAGAAGGGTTAGATCAACTGGGATGAATTGCATTTTGAGTTAATAAGTTATCAATGCCCAGGCTCTAACTTGAAATGACACCATGATTTAACTTACTTTTTGACCTACTTACTTTACTTTACTTTACTTTACTTTACTTTACTTTACTTTACTTTACTTTACTTTACTTTACTTTACTTTACTTTACTTTACTTTACTTTACTTTACTTTACTTTACTTTACTTTACTTTACTTTACTTTACTTTACTTTTTTCCACTGAATGTTAGTAGAATTATTTGCAGGAATTTTGCTTGCATTGTTCCTGTAACTCCTTCTTTACATATATTCCTATTTGTGCTCCATAAAGAATGTGAGCATCTGATTCTGGTGCTACCATCAGTCAAAGCCCCTAAAAATGCTAGATTCCTGGTGTTTTATTAAAAGTTAATATCTTCTGGTGAAAGTCTATTTTCACTAAACTCTTTAATAATGTTAATTCCTCTGGCCAATTTCCTCAGAGCTGGAACAAAAGCATAGTGATCCCAACATACGAAAAAGGTGATCACAGATACCCAGAGAACTATTAAATTGATTTGTCTAATTAATATCACAGCTTAAATTTATGTAAAACATGTAGCCAATAGATCAGAAGACTGGTGTGCTTGGGGAGAAACAGGTAGGTTTTAGAGCAAGCTTAGAGCAGTATCATGGTTGGTTATCAGATCATCTGATAAATAATTATATGAAACATTCCCACAGGAAATTATATGCTGCTTTTGTGGATTTTCATGCAGCTTTTGATTCTATTGATAGAAATGAATTATTAATTGAATTTGGATCAAAGGTTATTAATTTTGGTCATGACTTTATATACAAATATTCAAAATTAAAGTTAGGTTCACTTCATTACAGATATTGTTTCAACTCTGAATATAATTTTTTTCCCAACAAAAGCAAGAAATAGACGCTTATCTGTATTTATGCAGATGATTTATTGGGTATATTCTACCATAGAATACAGTTGGATAGATAGGCTTATGCAGACAGTTAAGAGCTTTGGATAGCTATTGTTCCTTTAATGTCTAACTGTGAATACAGAAAAATAAAAAAACATGGCATTTGGGAGAAAAGGAAAAGACACAAATGGAGAATTGAGGAGCATAATATGGAATAAATTCTGTCTTATAGATACTTGGGCAGTCTTTTAATGCTTCAGGTAATTGATGTGCTTTAATAGACTGCCAGGCCCCCAGAAATAAAAACTGAAAAATCTTCGACAGGAATCCTAAAGTTCTGGCATGCAACTGGTCACCAAATTTCTAAAATCCCAACTCTGCTTAAAAGTTATACTAATTCCTTACTTTTCATTCACAGTCGTGCTATAGGGTATTTGATAGAATTCAGAAAAACAGAATAACAGAGTTGGAAGGAATCTTGGAGGTCTTCCAGTCCAACCTTCTGCCCAAGCAAGAAACCCTTTACCATTTCAGATAAACACTTATCCAATCTCTTCTTAAAAACCTCCAGTGTTGGAGTACCCAGAACTTCAGAAGGCTATTTCTACTCCTTAAGACATGGAATTCTTTCAAGCAAGTTCCTCAGAACTATCTTAGGTGTATCCAATGATTCCCCTATCTCCTTTTCCTATGCAGAAACTGGTATATACCCAATTAAAACTAGAATAGTTGTTAAGGGTGTTTAGTTAGTGGACTAGATTCCTCTCACTACCAGATTGCTTACTTAAAAATGGTACCTCCTGAGGTGCATGGAATTCTCCACTCCTTCTTGCACTAGTAGGTTCATATTTTTATTGAATCATATGTTAACCTTTGTGGGTTTTTTTTTTTTTTTCAAAATTCTTTTGAAATTCAAATAATGAAAACAATAATCTATTATTTAAAAACAGAATGCCAAATGTCTTTGCCTAAAGAAATTTATTTAAATTATCACAAAATAACATTGTTCCTTGGTATACAATAAAAACTAGGTTGAACGGGAACTTTATCTGAGGTGTGTTAAGTACCATCTCTCCATCCCTGCACTTATAAGACTACAGATCCAGCAAATGGCATCAGTAACTAGGGAGGGCTGATTTCTCAATATCCCATATAATATGTGCTTCTGTCCTTGCTGTGAGGAAAATATAGGGAACCCAAGTTAAGGCCAGAGTATGAAACATACTGGCTTTCAGGGTTTATTTGCAAACAGAAATAAAAAAAGATTAAGGAGGAAAAAGGATGGTTATTTTGTTTTTTGAGGTTTGTTCTGAAGCAAAGGGAAGAAATAAAACACCTCAAAAGCTGTTCTAAAATTTCAATACTATCATGTGGCAGAAATTCTTCACTGTCCTCTTTTCTTCAACTCCCCTCATATCACCTTTGACCTCTTTCCAACTTTACTATGTTTGATAGTGATAAATTGAACTTTTACAGTAGTGGCAGAGGAAAATGAATATTTCAATAATAATTGCAGATTGGGAGGACATAAAATGGTGATCTGGCTACAATTCTTATAACAGTGATGGAGAACCTTTTTGACACCGGAAAACTGAAGACTGGCTGGCTGGTGTGCACATGCCTGTTTTTTGGCCATTTTGGGGGTCGTTTTTGTCCATTTTCAGACTGTTTTTCATGCCCGAAAATGGCCTAAAAATGGCTCCCCAAAAAGGCCATTTTTGGTGCCATTTTCCAGGCCAAAAAGGGCCTGAAAACAGCTCAAAAGACAGCCTAAAAATTCCCGCGAATATGCCCAGAAAGCAGCCTGTTTTGGGGGCATTTTTCAGGCTTAAAAACACCTGGAAAATTTCCTGAAAAACGGCCCAGAAAACAGCCTGTTTTTGGAGAACAGCTGACTAGCACACATGTGCATGCCAGAAACCCAAAGAGCAGCTGGTGATGGCATGCATGCCCACTGAGAGGGCTCTGTGTGCCACCTTTGGCACATGTGCCATAGGTTCACCATCATCACCTTCCTAAAGTCTGTTAGGGATAACATAGTTTACCTTAACTGGTTTAGGTAAAATAATAAATATGTAATCATGGTTTATTAGTTAAAGTGTCTGCAACTTTAACTGTAGGAATGTAATTAAGAGAGTGGTTGTGAAAGCACATAATAGAAGCAAGGAACATCAGCTTGCTCTCTCTGGCTTGATGATCCCTAATTACTGGATGAAGACTGCACTTTTCCCTATTGGAACAGGAGAGAGATAAAGGACTGATTTATTGTAAGTGAACTGACATTGGATATTCTACATGGACTTTGCTAACTGAATATCCTTGAATGGACTGACTAAACGTTACATGACCAATGGACTGTTATTTTGACTATGCTATAAACTCTAAATGGAATAAACTATATTTTGATAGCACAAGCGTATCTGTTATTTTTACTGTATGTTAATAAACATACAAACTTTATCTTACTCATTTATCTGTGTGCCTATCTGACTAACCCTGCACATTCTGTTTAGCTTGTCTCCTTAACCCTGGTTGGGGAACCCAGGCTTAACAAAGTCTTCCTAAAACTTCTCATTTTACCTGCATTTTAATTCACTACTTATTTGGGGATAATATTCTTTTATAATATGATATGATATGATTAAAATATATGCTCATTTTTATCCTGGTTTTATTACTTGTTGTGCATCACCTGGAATCACCGTATGAAATGAGCAGGCATATATGTTTGGAAATAAATATTTAAATAAGTTAAAGAACAGTTACAGACTGATATTACACTTTTTAAAAAATACAGAACTATTTGAAGTTTCCAACAGAGTCCATTAATATTTGATCATGGATTTCTTGGCATTATAAAACATTTGAATTAATATATTCTGGATAAGAAAGTCAGATGGTGTACTCCAAATAGAATTCATCAATTGGATTTAGAATAGTAGATTTAGAAAATGAATTTTGTGAGAAACATTTTTTATCCTTTTTGTAAAGTTCATAAAACTGGTTTGTTTGACTAGAATAAAAGATTGTTTAATTTGGTATTCACTCAAGCTGGACTTGAATATGATACTAATAAAATTTATAATCATATTTTATGATAAAATGCACGAGAGCAGTTTCCCATCATGCAAAATGTTCACGTCCTTATGCCAGTGTCTGTGCCTTTGGAAAATGGAAAGCAACCCTGCTAGAAAACCAAAAAAGCTATATCAATTAGAAGACGATATTACACAGTAGTTTGTTTTGAAAAACTGAGAAAGGACCATAACTATCAAAAATTTAGAATTTATGTCAATCTGTTTTTTTTTCCTTCAATTCAATCATGTCTGATTTGCAGATACTACCTGCAGCTGACATACAATATTTCAAACACTATGCAATGGCAGAACAACTTAATTTTTTTTTTAATTTCCCAGCTCAATCCATTGAGTACATGAATATTTTTTTCATTTAGTCTCTTTATTAGCATTTTGTTTTCTTTAATTTAATCATGTCTGAATCTCAGAGACTGCCTAGAAAAGTTCCTGCGATTTTCTTGGCAAGTTTTTTTCAGAAGCAGTTTGCTATTGGAACCTCAGTGGCACAGAGGTTAGAATGTAGTATTGCAGAAAAATTCTGCCTCAATCTTGACTTGATTCAGCCTTTCATCCTTCCAAGGTCAGTAAAATGACCTTGGGCTGAGAGAAAATCTCCTGATTTCTAGCTTGATGTAGTAATCTCTTGCCTGATACCTTAACCACTACACAAAAACTGGCTCCTATGCCTACTTTGCTATATAGGAGTAAGAGATGGGTAAGTCAGAAGAAAGCAAACGAAGGGGGTACTTATGCATATGCAATAAAGCACAAAAAGAAAGGTTTTTATGGTCAAGAATTAATATATATGGGTGAATTGGATTGAATACACAAGTGAATGACATGTAGTAGTAAGTAGTAAGATTAAAATGTAGTAATTTGCTCATCTATATAAAAGAGGATTAAAGTGCAAAACAAACACTTTCAGGAATGTGAATATAGGAAGAGAAAATGGGAAAATGAGAAATATATAGTTGGATAGAGTAGGTTGGGTTTTCAAAAGCAGAGTTCAGCATTGTTTTTTTAAAAAAAATCCAACACATTAAATAACATATGGATGTGGAGAAATAGGAATGATTGGTATGATAACATACAGTATAAAAAGAAATGAATCATGTTAGTATAAACTAAATCTATGTTACTTCTATTTTCTTATCTGTTTAATTTCTTTGGTTCATGTCTAACTATCTTACTGTACTTTGTACACAGTTTCTTATCTTGAAAGAAAAGAGTCTCAAGGATATGCTGTTTAAGTATATATTATGTGAATTTTATGAGCTTATTGATTGAGTTATTAAATTTATATCTCACATTTCCACATTTCCACTTCTTTTTTTAGGGCTGTGATAGATAGAGTGAGAAGCAACTATTTTAAATATCTGCAAAACCAATTCTATATACAGATGCAATGTGAAAAAAACAAAACTGTGAATTTAATCTATATCCAGAGCATTATTAGTTTATTGCCACATTTAATAAAATTACTGCTCAAAACCATATATACAATACTTATGGAATTATGCCAATGTATATTTCCCCAAGAAACAAACAGCTTTCTATTTAATTACATCTTCACTCTAGGTTTATTTATTCAACTATTATGCTAGTTCTGCTCCTTTGTGGCTTGTAATACTTAACCTAATTTAATTATTAAGACTAATATCTTCTAAGTTTTCAATTACTGGATAACAGAAAAATATCTATATAAATTTCATTTCTCTACCTTCTAATACTTGGGTTTCCCCCGTTCCCTTTCAAGTTCCTTTTATAACAAAGACATATATCATGGTTATCAGAAGGTTACATAAATTATCTAAGCACAGTTTACAAAATCAACCCCTCCCCATTCCTTGTTTTCATATATTATAGTAGACTGAATCAGCAAAAAATGCTTCCATCAAGTCCATGTGTTGCAATTATTGAATTGCTTAAAAATTCTGAGTAACAACAGAATAATCTTTATTGTGAAGGTCCAAAACAAGATGCCAGCAAACAATAAACTATTGATACTTCTAAATGACACAAAAAGGATAGCATGGTGCAAAGATACATATCAAGATCAGATAAGAGTGTAAGAAATTTCCCATAATAGTTTAACAGATGTCTCTGAAAGTTCACAAGTAGTGATTAGATATTCAAAAAGAAAAAATATTATTAAACAGGAGAATCAATTTACAACTTTGGACAATTTATTTATAAAAACATATTATGTGAGTTACTGGAATATTTATTGAACGATACCATATTTTAGTTCTTTCATTTAGCTCTATTGAATGCAACTTGAAAAGGGAATTTTGTTTAGTAGCACTGCTCTAAGATTTTAGTTCAGATTTAAGTTCAAGTATTATCAAATATTTTGTGCTCAAAATAAATTGTACCACTGTTCTCCAATATATACTGATGGGTCAAATAGTAATTTAGGCAAAATAAAAATGTCTATTTTAAAGGCTTGCAAGTTTGTATTTGAGCAGCTAAGCTTGCTTTCTTTGAAATAACTTCTGGGGAAGGAAGGTAAACAGAATTCTGAATGGGTAATAACTTCATATTATTATTTGTTATTCATCAAAGCTGAGCTCCTAGGGTGCATAGTTATTTCAGGGGACAGGGTTTTCAGAGAAGTTAATGGAATTATGCCAATGAACCATTTCTCACTTGAATTAATCTAAGGAGCTCACAGCTTCTTCCATATACACAACCATGCATCACTGCATTGTTGTTGTTGTTGTTTTGAGGGGGGAGGGGTTACTTTGTTCCATAAGTAATAGTACAAATCTGCCATTCCTGGAGAAGAATCCTTCTTTCTGAAATGCTAAGTATTTTCTTATTGTAGTTTTTCTCAAACAAGTATGAGGGATATCTTTTCATCTCAAATGTGGTCTACATATCATACTTTTTTTAAAAAGTGAGTCATGGTTTGGACTTAAACCATTAGTGATAGTAGAGCAGGCAAAATGCATTGATAGGAAAAGTAAAGATGAGTTTAAGTCAAATTCAATTCATAATATTTATATAGGTACAACTTTGCAATTCTCTTGGTGATAGCCCAGAAACTGTCTATTGCCTTCTTCTTAATTTTGACTCCCAATCTCAACTACAACCCTGCTGTTTTTCTAATGATCTCCCATGAAAATATTAACCAGGTCTGAAAAGTGACCAGAAAAAAATTTCATATGATCAGTAGTTTATTTATTTTATTTATTTATTTCATTTGTCAATCGCTTACAAGATAATAGGTATAAGTATAAACTTAGTAATAAATACATGAAATGGATACATATAAGAAAAATAAAAAAAAAACCACGATAGGACAGAGACAGTAGGCACGTTGGTGCACTTATGCACGCCCGCTACAGACCTCTTAGGAAAGGGGGAGGTCAATAGTAGACAGTCGAAGGTTAAAGTTTTGGGGGCTTGGGGAAGAAACCATAGAGTCAGGTAGAGTATTCCAGACATTGATCACTCTGTTGCTGAAGTCGTATTTCCTGCAATCAAGTTTTGTGTGGTTAACCTTGAGTTTGTATCTATTTTGTGCTCTTGTATTGTTATGGTTGAAGCTGAAGTATTCATTGACAGATAGGACATTGCAATGTATGATTTTATATACCATACTTAGATCAGACCGAAAGTGGCATAGTTTTAGGTTTTCTAGGTCTAGAATTTCAAGTCTGATGGCATAAGGTATTCTACAACGAGTAGAGGAGTGGAGAACTCTTCTTGTGAAATATTTCTGGACTTTCTCAACTGTGTTAATGTCAGCTATGTAATGCGGGCTCCAGGCTGATGAGCTGTATTCAAGTATTGGTCTAGCAAATGTTTTGTATGCTCTAGTTAGTAGTGTGATATTACCAGAGAAAAAGTTAGGTAGGATTAGGTTAACAACTCTTAATGCCTTTTTGGCTGTGTAGTTACAGTGGGCTCTAGCACTTAGATCATTAGAGATCAGTACTCCAAGATCCTTGACAGAGTTTGGATCCTCAGCAAGGTCTTGACTATTCAGCTTATATTTTAAGCTTGTATTGTATTTTAAGCAGTTAATTCATTTTTTGATATTACTTCTTATTTTTAGAGAACTGCCCTTAACAGCATGTAAACACAAGATATATATTTTGTTATAATATAATGTAGAGGTCTTAATTAAAACGCCATAGAATCTATAGCATTGCAATTTCCAGGCTAACTAAGGAATGACAATTAAACATTGATTCTACAATTTAGTGATGGTCTTAGATCGTATATGTGTTCTAATCTCTATATTGATGACTACTTTTAGTTTCAAAATTGGAACATTAATTTTTAATTTTAAAAAGTAATTTAAAATGCTCAGTAGACTAGTGGTTTATAAACCTAATTCCTAATAGCATGAGAAAATCTCTATAGATTGTCAAGGAGATTGTCAATATTTATAATATTGAGTCCAGATTAGTGCAAATAAGATCAATGGTTCCAGACAGGAACCCATAAAATGACTTCTCAGAATTTATTGTTTAAAGAATGCTGTTGAGGATTCCTTCTGAAGCATCAATGTGGAATTGACAGAGCTGTATTCAATTCTGAATGAAAAAAAAAAAAAAAAACTTTCATAGATTCTAATTAGAAGGAAATAAGATTCATAGAGTAAGTTTTCCAAGATATATATTTCACAATTTTGGAAACAACTTATATTATCAACCTATAATCTCATTTTTTTTTCCATTTACTCTTGCAATACCTTCCTCATGATATTCAAAAATGCCTACAACATCTTAATTACTATTTGCCCATTGACATTAGCAAGTAAACCATAAAATCAACATCAGAAATGTAACCAATCCTTAAACTAAAGCTGATTAATCAGGCATAACTTCCATTCATCTCAGTAGAACTCAACCCCAAATCAAATGTTGTCAGACTGGGGTCAAAGAATGGAGAGAAGGGGAAATTGTTAGTTTAGTGACTGATTCATGAGACTGACTGAGACTTTAGTGACTGATTCATGTTTATAGGAAGAGAATGTTATAGAGATTTTTACTAACCATTTGCTACCCAAATCTCACTTTATACAACTTGTCATTAAACTCCTAAAGGTAAAATATAAAAGAGGAGAAATAAAATATTATTCCTGGAAGAATTTACATAGTTCCTCTGAGAACCATAATAACATTTCATTTTCTAAAAGTATGGAACATTGCATTGTATCTCTGAAAGAAAGAGACTGGAAGATCTCTCTCTCTCTCTCTCTCTCTGCACTTTCATTAGTCTTTCCTTATGAAGGTATTTTCTGATTGCTGCTAAACAGGGAAACAACATCATGTGGCAATGTCTTTTTCTGCTATGTTCCATGACTTTTCCTCATTTCATCTCCAGACTGTATATGAGTCAGGTTTAAATTGTCTTTAACAGTCCTGGTGTTAAAATGGCACTTTTCCTGTTATTCCAAAACCAGCCAACAGAAGCTTCAAGATGAGCAGAAACTGTTAGACTTTGCCAGCTATTTCTCTAGAGGAAATTCAGGTGACTTCAATGATTTGGAACTAAGGCAGTGTAGGGTTCATTAATGGGGTCATCAAATTTCATGCTAGCATGGTTTTGTATTGACTCAGTAATTGTTGGGGGACATTTCAATTCAGCACTAAAGAAAAGCCCAAAGGGAAGCATGTTGAAGACTAAATTGCTAGGCTTCTACGTTTAATCATTCAATTGTTCATGAATCTTATTTAACTAGCATCCCACAACCTGGAGCCTTCCACATCTGACAAAAATGCAACTCCCATAATTCTTGATCAGGTTAGCCAAAATTTAACTGAATTGTGGACATTCTTTAATATGCTGCCATCTTGTTATGAAAAACTAATAAAGGAAGAAGCATATTTTTAGGGACAGAAAACACAACAAAACAGTAAATATTGTTGATGCCTCTTGCATCTTCTCTCTGAAATCAACCAAACTTAGAATCAACAAGAGCAAAAAGCACTTCTTCCTCCAAAAAGGAAAAAAAAAATGGGAATGTATTCTCAAGATTTTTTTTTTTCCTTTTTGGAGGAAAAAAGTCCAACAGCCTTACATTGCTTGAGATTTCAGGGCTAATAGTCTGCTTCTTCAAACACAGAATAGAGCCCTCAGAAAGGATAAATCTATTGATATAAAAATACATTGAACAATTATAACAATGTACAGTATTTAATTGTGATTGGGGAAAAGACTGAGAAGCAGGAATGGTAAAAAGCAATGTGAATAACCGAATTACCTGTAGAATATCTATAGAGTAGGAAATTCTTTCTCTTTCTCTCTCTCCCCCTCCCTCCCCCTTTTTTTTCCACGGTCATCAACAGTCTATGGTCATGTATAATCAATATGCTAATGATAGCCCAATTTTACATTTCACCTCTGAGCCAATCAAGTATTGGTGTTAATGTCTTGATTTAGCGCCTGGGTGATGTGTAGGCCTGGATGGGGAAAGAAAAACAACTCAGTTTCAATTCTGAAAACACTGGGTAGCATTGTTTGCTTAGCCCATTCCATGCTTGGTCTTTAAAGATGATGAGACTAATGAACAAACTGAGGGTCCTCCTACATTCATAGCTCTGATTTAAAAAGCAGGTGGAAGCTGAGGCCAAGAGGATTTTTGCAGAGGTTTATCTGGTGTGCCAATCATATCTGTTCCTAGATAAAGAAGTCCTTCAGACAATCATGCCTTGATCACCTCTCAGTTGGGCTATTTTAATACTCTACATGAGGTTGCCTTGAGAACCATTGTTATGGCACTGCTGAACTTATCTTTTGATGCTAAGGAGGAAGAGGAGGAGAAGGAATTAGAGCTGGATGTCTAGAAATAATGCGTAGCATTTTCTGTCTTTTATTCCTCTATCTAAAATTACCTGTT
Source organism: Hydrophis major (assembly GCA_033807585.1). Classification (NCBI taxonomy): domain Eukaryota; kingdom Metazoa; phylum Chordata; class Lepidosauria; order Squamata; family Elapidae; genus Hydrophis; species Hydrophis major. Next base: position 98,163,937 of record CM066330.1, on the reverse strand, counting down.
GGGGTATATGGGTTCAAGTGATGATAAGGTAGTGGCCTTCCTTTAGTCAGTGCAGTTCTATTGTGAAAGTTCTTTGTCAGTCAGGCTATTTTTAGATAAGGACTATGAATAAGTTCTAACTGGGTTAAAGAAGGCTTTTAAGAGAAAAGATGACAGGACACATTTTAAAGATTTGACTGCACACATACATAGTTAGACAGTTTCAGCTATTAGCTAGGAATGAGAAAAGGCTATATTACATGAAAGATATCCTTAAACAATGTTAAACAAGACATCTTTGAGGTTCACTTAGGGGGACGTTAAAGAAGACTTTAGTCTCCTCCTCAGCTGCCCTTCTTCAACTTTTCTCTCTCTTTTTTTTCCTGCCAAATTGGTTAATATGCTGGTCTCTTCTTTTTCTTCTTTGTCCTAGGCTCTCTTCATCTTTCTTCTCTTCTGAATTACAAAGACATTCAGTAGTTAAGAAGAAGATGGGAGGGGGCGGAGTTAGCATCTCGGTGGTACAGCGTGTGATCCTGAAGCTCCAAGATCGCCGCTGATATCTCCATTGCAGGACTGTCCCACCGGACCTAAACTGTCCGGTAGAGATGGTAACTTAGAAGGGCACATCCTGTCAAATCCAGGGACATTGCAGAGTCCTTGGTTGATCCAGGAAAAACCCTCTTGCCAGCGGCGGAGAGGCAGCCATTCAAGCTGCTGAAGCTGGGATAGTTCCGGAACAGAAGAGATTGAAAGAAAGTGTGACAGTTTGGTGAGATGAACTTTTACTTATTATTTCTTGAAGAGAACACCCTGAAAGAATTAAAGTGAATTAAAAGTGAAGAGAGAAGAGTTTAAGTGGTGAAATTAAGCTAGTTAAAGTGAAAGATTTTTCCCCTTTTTTATTGAAACTTAGAACTTGGCAAAGATTCTTCATTTTAAACTGGACTGGACCTTTTTAAAATTTCTAATTCTTGTTTGTATTTTCTTACCAATTTTTTGAAAGTCTGTTTTGACCAAGACTCTTCTTTTTGAGCTGAGATTTATTTCCTTTTTAAAAGAAAGGATTTTATTTTTTCCTTGTGTTCCTGGCATTGGATGCATGTGGGGGGGGGGTGAAAGTGAAGGGGAAAAAAGTAGCACTGCCATCTAGAAGCTTGGACATATTGTTTCTTTTTCTTTTATTTGTTTATGCATCCATGTTATACTCAAGGACTCTTGAGTTTTGCACTGGAAAAGAGTGGGATGAACATGGCAGATGGTTTATGCAGGTGCCCATCTGTCAAATTATAGATAACTAGAGTCTGGAGTTGAAGTTGAAAGAAAGAAGATTGAAGTGACCTTGAAAATACTGGAACTAGAAACATTGAGTTGATTTATCTAACAGCCTTGGATACTCAGTGGCAGTGGCTGGCTTCACATTAGAACTGTTAGTTACTTTTCACTCCCTCTTTGACTTCTCCTTCAGTTGGATTTTTGTATTTGGATTTCAACCTTTTATTCCAGGAACTAGAATGTAAATTCTTTATTTTATTTTATTTTTTTTGCTCTCTTTCTTTTTACCTTATTATTAAGAGAAATAATTGGATTAAGGTATACAAGTGCCTGAAGATTTTTTTCCCCTTTTTATTTTTTGGAGTGGCAATTGCCTGCCTGTGCTCCTTTTTTCCCCCTCTTTCCTTTTCTCTTTCTTTCTTTACAGATAAGTACTTCAAAATGAGCAGAAAGACAACATCCCCAGCTTCCTCAGTAAGAATAGCCTATTCACCATCTGGAAGACAATGGTCAATACAGACATTTTTACAACAGGAGAAAGAGAAGGAAGTGACATTACAGATGATTATGCAAGGAATTCAGAACATTGAAAAGAGAATGGAGAACATTGAGCAATGAACTGAAAAGACAAATGAGAAAGTAGAAAATATTCAATAGATGATGATGAAATATGAAGACAGATTTTAAAAATAGTTTAATCTTGGATGATTAATAACTGATAAATATATAAACATATGTTAGCTTGACAATGTGAAAATTGATATAAACTGGGAGTAATGATTACAAAAGGATAGCACAAAAGATTTGTAACCAACTGACACACTGTATGTATATAAAATGGAAGATGGTTTTTATGTTTTTATGTTTTGTTTGTATATGTTTGTCTTAAAAAATAAAAACTTTTTTTTTAAAAAAGAAGAAGATGGGAATTCAAAATCCCATTAGAGAGAAGGCTAGCATGGCACTCCTCACCTTTAAGTAGGGATGAATATATATGTGAAAAGAAGAGAAAAAGAGAGATACTACATTGAAAAGTTTGCACAATAATATAAAATAATTTAAAATAAGGTACATACTGCTCTCTTGGAAGGAGTATCTCATTGTTCTCCTAAATACCATATAAAGACAGTTTCATGATGGTTTTAGTACTTTCAAAATGTTACATCTCTTATTAACATCAACATTTTAAGTGTCAGATTAGCAAAAAGATCTATATAAATTAATAGTCATGGTTAAAGAATGTAGAAGTCTTATTTTACTGAACCCAGACTTTAAATATGGCAGTCAGCCATGGACATTATTCATCTCTATAAATGGTTTCCAGATTAAATTGAAACCAACACAGGATGTCTTTGTCATGTATGAAGTTATTTTGAACATGAATATAAATTTCCATAGTTTAGGCTACCATTTCTCTAATGAAGGAATTAAATGTGAAAAAAAAAAAAAAAAACACCTTAAAGTATCCTAGTGACAGTAATATTTAACAGAAAGAATTACTCACAGAAAAGAAAACCCAGCCTTTAGGACTTGTTTCTTCCTGGAGTAGATTATTTTCTACAGTATGTATGACATTGTATGACATTTTCTACTGCATGACATTGCCATCAGATATGGAAATTTTCCAATCTGATGTTTACATTTCTAACGATTTTCTGGATATGTATTATCTGTTTCAGCAATCATCACTGGGTTAGTTCAATATTCCATAAAGCATATTTTAAGCAATTTAGAAAAATCCAGGTGAAAATGATCGACAAATAGTATTTATAGTAGGCTATCTCTGTTCAAAAAATAAATAAATAAAGTTGTGGCCATAGGCTCAGTTGATGAAAAGAGTGTTCTAGTGCCATAGAACCTACCTGAGGACTCAAAGATATGACTGGTCATAATATCCTTCTACCTTAAAATATGTGTCTGAGGAGTGGCTGTGTTAAGTCTGGAGCATGGGTGCGAATAATGGAGACGAGCCGGTAGAAACAGTGAACTTCAAACTCTTTATTTACATGGTGTGACAGCTCAAACTGGAGGGCTGCTATAGCCTTCCTTATATAGGCAACATTAACTATTCAACCAATAGCAATCCTGGAGCGCTAGCTCCGTTAACCAATGAGAATGGCCTGTTAATGGCCAATCAGATGCTCCTGAATGGACCAATCCGATCCTGCCATTAACAGCCAATCAGAAGTGCAGGGCCAGAACTCTGCACTTGAGTTCAAGCTCAAGATAACTTTATTTGACATTATTCATTCACAACACCACTTTCCCCCGGCTTCTGCTTACGGGGCGCGGTTGCATAGTCCTTGAGGTAGGATGGTTGTTTTATCAGTCTTTTTGATTTTCGCAAAGTGCCTGGCAATTGGCTGCACTTCTGCTGAGGTAGATCGTTGTTTAATGATAGGGGTGCCTCTGGTTCAGAGTTCGCGTTTCCTTCGTCACCAATATCACTGGCCACTACCTGAGGTGAACTCACTCCCATCCCCGGTTCCTGTTCCTGCATCTCAGTTCTGTTATCAGTCCCTTCAAAAAGATTTTCCTCTAGTTGCAATTCGTCTTCCTCTGTATCTCCCCCCCCCTCAGTTTGGTCATAAGCGAGTTCGGAATTGCGTGACTGCAGCCGCGATCGTAGTTGATCTATGTGGCGCTTCTAAAGTCTGTCGTCAGGGCACTGAACGAGGTATGATCTTGGGCTGGTTACGCAGATTACAGTCGCTTCTACCCACAGCGGATCGCCCAATAAGTTTTTAGCGAATACTAAATCGCCTACCTGGAAGGTACGGCATCGGCCGCTGGATCCGAGTGGTTTTTTCCGATTCGTAGGCTGGGTGTAACCAGTCGAGGTGGGATCGGAGCTTTCATCCCATTAGCAGCTCAGCGGGAGTTTTGTTGGTGATGCTGTGAGGTGTGATGTGCTCTAGGAAAAGGATTCGGTTGATTTTCTCATCGATGTTGTCGTAGTCTATCTTTTGTAGACTTCTTTTGACAAATTATAACATGCGCTCAGCCCTACGGTTGGCCGCAGGGTGCGCAGGTGAAGTGAGTGCATGTTGGATACAGCGGTCAGCCAGGTACTGTTCAAAAGACAGCGCGGTAAAATGGGGCCCATTGTCGGATACCAGAACGTCTGGTAATCCGTGGGTTGCAAACAGTCTTTCCAGTCTTTTGATGACCGCTTCAGTGGTCATGTTCTTCATTCGGTGAATCTCGAGCCAATTCGAGTAGGCGTCGACGGTTAGTAAAAACGTGTGGCCTTTGGTCGGCCCAGCGAAATCCAGATGGATGCGGGACCAGGGTCCCCGCAGCATCTCCCATTCGGTTGGGGTTGCCTTTGGTGGAGCGTTGCTTACTTCTTGGCATCTCTGGCAAGTTTTAACCCATGATTCGATTTGTCTGTCGATGCCTGGCCACCACGCATAGCTTCGTGTGAGGCCCTTCATGCGCACGATGCCAGGGTGGCCATCGTGCAAGGTTCTTAGCAGTGCCTGTTGGAGTTGTTCTGGGATAATGATTCTATCGCCCCAGATGATACAGCCCTTTTGCAAGAACAACTCTGTTTGATGACTTTTGAATGGTGCAAAGTCGTCTGGTACTTGGTCCAACGGCCATCCGCGTTCCACCCATGTGAGGACTCGTGCTAATATGGGGGCGCATTTTGTTTCTCTCGCTATGTCACGGGCAGTTAATGGCGGTGTATGGAGTGTTTCGATCTGCAACGTTGTCATCGTTGGTGCAGGATCGTTGATGGTTTCAGGGAGCGGTGCATGGCTCAATGCGTCGGCGTAGGGAATGGCTTTACCGGGATGATATTGAAGCTGATAATTGTAGGCAGCCAAAAATTCTGACCAGCGGGTCACCCTGGGAGAAAGTATGTAGGGAGTTGGCTTATCCCCAGCGATGATCCCCAGCAATGGTTTGTGGTCAGTTACAATGGTAAAAGCCCGGCCGTACACATACTCATGGAATCTTTTAACAGCTGATACAATTGCCAGGGCTTCTTTATCGATCTGGCTGTAATTTCGCTCGGTTTTCGAGAGCGTTTTTGAAAAATAAGCAACAGGGGCTTCGCTACCGTTAGGTAATACATGGCTCAAAATGGCGCCCACTCCAAAAGGCGATGCATCACATGTGATATTTAACGGCAAAGTCTCATTGTACTGTATTAGTATGGCGTCAGAAGTCAGTAGGTGTTGGTGTTTCCCATGGGGAGTGGTCAGTTGGCTTTAAAACTCCCTGGGCTATCAACTTATCAAGCTGTTCATCGATTTTCGGCTTTAGAGCGAACAGAACTCGACGAGGCTTAAGGCAGATGGGAGCTATTTTTGGATTAAGGCTAAAGGATATCGGGGTCCCCTTGTACTTGTCTGGCTTTTCTGTGAAGACGTCCCTGAATTCGTGGGCGAGGTCCTCCTCCCAGTCACTGCTGCCGATTCGGTTAACACCTGCCACTTCAATGCCGAGTGGTGCGAACCATTGGAGGCCTAACAGGCTAGGCTGGTCCTTGTTGATCACCGTCAGGGGTAAGTACGCTGTTCGGTTCTTGAATGCAACCCAGACTCTACTGGATCCTATGATTGGAATCCGGTTCCCCTGGTAGTCCTTTAACACGAGCCATTGGAATTGAAGGTCTTGGCGCCAGATAGTGGGGATGAGTTGCTTGAGGGTCTTCCAGGAAACCATTGACAGAGACGATCCCGAGTCAATTTCCATTTGGCAAGGCTGATTTTCGATGTCCACTTTGACTTGAATTTTCTTGGCATCTAGCGAAGAGGCATGGCCGATAGTGAGTGTTTGGTGGGCCTCTTCCCGTCTCGTTAGAGATTCACGGGTCGGTTTCTGTAGGAGTGGTTTTCTGGTTCTCGCCTTACGGGGTGATTCCCTGTCGATTGGCGGAGATTGGTACCCTTCGAGGTCTGGCTGGGTCCGAGGAGACTTCTGCAGACCCGTCCGATATGGCCTCGTTTCCCGCACTCGTGGCAGAGCGCGTCGCGGAATTTGCAATCGGAGCGGTAATGGTTGGCCCCACAGCCAGCGCACGGTTGCTGGGATTTCGGGTGATGGTCCCGGTTGGACCGCAGGCAATGGACCTCTTCTTCGTCGCTGTCTGACGACGAAGAGAGGTCCTCATGGTGGGTCATCAGAAGCTGTCCTTCTGACTTAGGTGAAACTTCGCTGGCTGGTTGGTGTGCTAGAGTGCGATTCCAGCGTAGCTGGACAGCCGACTTCTTGGTCGCCTCCGCTGCCGTAGCCTCAGCGATGGCATCGGCAAGGCTAATGTCGCCCTTAGCCATTATTTTGCTCTGTACGTTTAGAGCGTCTAACCCGAGAACTACTCGGTCTCTCAGGGTCTCCTCTAGGTTGGCAAAATCGCAAAGACCTCCCAAGTTCCAGAGGTCTGCAACGAAATTGGCAACACTTTCTCCTTTCCGCTGGTTTCTTTGATAGAACTCGTGTCGTCTTACGAGCGTTGGAACAGTCGGTGCATAGTGGGCCCTTGGTAGCAGTTCGAGGACATCCCAGTCCATGGCCTTCACTTCAGCCAGTTTCGCTAATGCCTTAGCCATTTTGAATACCGTCGGGCCGCAGTGTGTTAAGAATACCACCCATTTCTTCCCAGTTGTGGCATCCTTCAGATTATTTGTTTCCAAAAACATTTGGAAATGGTCCATGTAGGACTCCCAGTCCTCTTGAGTTGGATCGAACAGAGTGGGTGGTATTACGCCGCCGGACATGGTTCCGCCGTTGTGCACTTCAGCCACATGCTTGGTTGTCTTCGTTGTTGTTTTAGTTGGCTCTGATATCATCCAATCCCATCCTCGTCGCCAGTGTTAAGTTTGGAGCATGGGTGCGAATAATGGAGACGAGCCGGTAGAAACAGTGAACTTCAAACTCTTTATTTACATAGTGTGACAGCTCAAACTGGAGGGCTGCTATAGCCTTCCTTATATAGGCAACTTATTAACTATTCAACCAATAGCAATCCTGGAGCGCTAGTTCCATTAACCAATGATAATGGCCTGTTAATGGCCAATCAGATGCTCCTGAACGGACCAATCCGATCCTGCCATTAACAGCCAATCAGAAGTGCAGGGCCAGAAACCTGCACTTGACTTCAAGCTCAAGATAACTTTATTTGACATAATTCATTCACAACAGACTGGATATCTGCTCCTCTAATTTATGGGGACTGCATTTTCCTATGAGTAAGCCCAGGCAATATGGTCAGGCAAATAGGAACAATTCAAATTGGGAACATTTTCACATTAATTATAACGGTAGTGATGGGATTTGCATTACGCCCTAAAATATATGAAAGTTTTTGGACTTTTCATATTCCTCTGGTTCATTTTCCACCTTTGTTTTGTCTTGCTTTTTATTTATTTTCTATTATTTATTTTCTTTTTCTCAATCCAATCATTTACACTCAAGGCAAGTTGTCTGGAGACTTCATTGAGCTTCAGCAAATGTACAGTATTTATAACCACATCCAATACAGGTTTTGGTTCTGAAGATGTGCAAAGATGCCAACTTATAAATGATTCTATAAGCCCTGAAGGTAATAAAAGATGTTCCATCTAGAAGCAGGATTCTCATTAAACAGAACATCAGAGTGAAATCCAAGAAAATCAGAAAAGTAATCAAATCGGCACAGAGCAACCCAGACATTTTTTCCCCCTTATATGCCAGACTGAAATTGTAGGTATAAAATGTGCAGGTGAAAGCATATCTCCAAGAATGAATTCCTATTAGAAATAGTTCTTGGAGCAAAGTAGAAAAATAAAAAAATAAAAGCATGAAATTTAATTTAAGCTTCAGGATGATACAATTTTTTAACTATTGTAAATTATTATTTGAGTGATCAATACATGTCAGTTGTTGCAGATACTCCTGCTAATCTTTCTTTGCAACTTTAGAGAAAGCAACTCTCAATCAACAAGATCAATTGAACCACTATCAGATTAGGGCAAGCATCAAGATGGTTATTTTCAATGTTTTAAATATACCCGCTGTGTAATCTTTGTCAGTGTGTCAAATGCTATGTTGAAAAGATGCTATACTGCAACCTGATTAACATAAAACTGTCTTTTTGAATTACAGATTCTTCTTAGGCTGAATCATGGGAAAGAATAAGAAAATAAAGAAATAAACAAAGTAAAATGTCATCAGAATCTCACTAATCAAACCTTTCCTGTTTTAAATTTGTCAAGTGGTACCCACAATAAATTATGACAAGCATCTTTTCAAAAGCCAAAAATAAGCCAAAAATATCCAATTGGGCCTACAGCGTTAGTACAGGACTTTTATTTTCAGGGTCCTTCTATGTTGATGTCATCTTCAGGAAGACTATAAAGTCTATTTAGTATTGCATGTCTGGATTCATTATAAAATAGGTTGTTATCAATCAATTTTTACTGAATGCTGAGATGAGCTTCTTTCTCAGTCTAACATTCTTTTCCTCCATTCAGTTTTAATTCAAGCTGAAATTGTGCTTCCTTTTGTGCTTTATTTTCCCCCCATATGTGATACCCAGATTGACATAAAATTTGAATTCATCCTCAGACATAGAAGTTTGCTAGGGCTGTGTTGTTCTCCATGTCAACTCAAGCAATCTCACAGAGTCACTGTAGGGGGGGAAAAGAAAAGGATAAAGTCATATTTATATATTCATAAACTCAAAAGCAAAAGCAAGATATTAACTAACTATTCTGATCACCTCATTTGGTAGAATCATGCAAGTGGGTGGAAAGGATTCTTAAAAGGTTAAAAAAAAAAAACCACTTGCCTCCATTTTCCATTGTATGGTGATATTTCATCTCACATTCCTTTAGTTTTTCTGAAACCTGCTTCTTCCGTATCTGCAAGATGGTTTTCTTATGATTACTCTAATCTCTTAGAATAAAATGGGCATTTTCCTGTTATTTTCTTGTTATTTGATTGAGAGGCTCACTTTGGCCTTCAGTCACTGCACACCTTTTTTTTTTTTTTTTGGATGAGGCACAAAAACAGCCAGAAGAGATAAAGACTGAGGTGTTCTGCTTTCCAGCTGCCTTGGGTAAAATAATTTTTTAACCCCAAAAAAAAAGCAAATTTGAAAAAAAGACAGGAAATGATGGATCTTTCACGATTATAGGAAAGAAGCTGTCATTGTGATAGTGCCTTCGGGATGTTGGACTGCCAAACATTGAATTTAATCCTATGACATTAGTAGTTGATTGTAATGAATTTTTCAAAGATGTGGCAATTTCTTATGTCTGATATGAATCTTCAGTGTGTTCTAAAATGTTGTTTATTGCATTTATCTACTGAGAATTTCTGTTTTTATTATGTTCAGTGGAAATGTAAGAACTACTGCCTCTCATAATTTCAAGCATGAGTTATTAACTCTGTGCTCATTAAGAATGTCAGCTTTAGTTCAATCCCTGAGATGACACACACTTTGCTGAAAATAGTATTTCCCATATATTTAAAGAAGCACAATCATAGAAGAAGTCTTAAAAAGGAGATGTTCTTATATCTGAACCTTAATTATTTCTTTGTTCCTTTATTTGAAAATGAATTTCTAGTGATTTATAAATGTGAATATCTACATTAAAAAAAATTGCAATGTTTTAAGAATATAATCCGGAGATCTCAGATATGATATTTCAAGGACATCTCTTCCTGATGGAAAAAAGAACTGCACCCTTGAAGAGATATAGTAGATAGGTTTCCGGTTCCGCGTGGCTTCGGTGGCAGCAGGAATTCGCGACCGTTCGCGATTCCTTCTGCGCTTGCCGCCGAGGTAGCCCCGATCCAAATGGGTCAGGGGGATATGGCTGCCCTGTAGGGACAGCCGAAGAGAGAGGGGAGCCGGACAGGGGGTTGGGGGTGTCACAGACCCCCTCCTCGTCCAGAAAAACCCCTTTTTCCCAAGGTGGTGGAGCGGCAGTCAGCAATGGCCACCACGAAGAAGCCTGCAACTGGGTAAGATTGTGCTGGAGGAAGCAAGAAAAGTGAAAGTGCTGGCTGAGCTGGGTCAATCAACATCTTTTAAATTCACTGGAACTGAGTTGTCTGAATTGTTGGAGGATACGTTGTATCCCTAAGAAGATCGAAAGCGGCGGAGAAGCTGTTAAAGGGAACTTTTTTTCCTTCACTCTCCCACCCCATGGAAACAGCAGATGAAGATTTGAAATTTGTTTGGGCACTGAAGGTGAACTATTCTGAAAGTTGAAGTTAAGGGACAAAAGAGTTCTTGGACACTGGACTTAAAAATTTAAGAAATTGGAAAACCCTTATTAGAGGTATGGATTTCTGATCATTTAAAAATTGATGTTGCAAGTGGGAAGGGAGAGGAAAAAAATTGGAGCAGAAGTGGAAAAAGGAGGAGATTGCCTAGAATCTCAAAGAAAGATATATGGTAATTGGACCTCTTTGATTAAACAGTAACCCCAGAAAGAGAAGTAGAAGAAGGAAGAAAATTATAAACTTTTGGAACTTTTTTTGAATTATTTTTGATTAAAAATACTTGGTTGGTTGTTTTGGGGAAAGTTTCTCTTTTCAGGATGGCATCGCTTGTGGATGAACTAAAGACTGAATATCAAAAATATAAAAAGGAAGAACAAGATGGAAAAGATATTTTGGGCACTTTATTTCAATTTTTAGAAATGGCGTTATGTACTTATGAAAAGTTGACTACGCAGCAGAATGACTGGGACAAAGAAGAAGAGGAAGAAGAAGCCATCTTTGATGAACAATGGGTTTTTTCCAGGAAGGAGGAGAAAGAGGATAAGAAAAAAGGGATTTTAAGGTTTGAAAAAACAACCAAAAAAGAGAAAAATGGGAGGAAATGTGGATGCAAGGTTAGAAAGCAAAGGAAAGGGAGTAAGAAAAGGGAGGAGGAGAGACAAAAGGGTAAAAAGGGCAAGGAGAAGAATAAGCAAGAGAGAAAGGGGGGAGGAGAAGCCTCAATGGTGGGAAGCAAGATTTAAAGAAAAAAAGTTTATTAAGAGACAATGGGTGAATCTAATTAAGGATAAAAGGGGGATTCTGGAAGGTACATAAGATTGTGTTTTTATATGTGTATTTAGAGTATAAAATTTATTGTGTAACTTTAGAATCTACTAAACAGAATCCCAAGATAAATTAAGTGTTATATGAAGTACTTTAAGTTAGGGTAATGAGTTAAAGGCGTCACTCCAATTAGTGTATAGGAGAAGTATAGTAAAAGAAAAAAGATGAATGGATAGTTGGAAATAGAACAGACAAAGAATGTTATTGAAAATGGTAATAAGATATGGAAGGATATATAAAGGTTTTGTTATGTTTTTTGGGGTTTTGTATGTTGATAAAAGGCAATAAAATTTTAATTAACAAATAATTTGGATGAAAAGGAGAAGCTGGGATAAGATACGAAGTTAAATAGATAAAGTAAATATTGATATTATAATTGGGAATCATTATGTTCTATTGGTTTTCTTCTTTAATTACCACTATTTTTTTTTAGAAAATAATTTATAAGCTGTTATGCCTTGATTATTTTTACACTGTTTTTGTAAAATTAATAAAATTGGTTTATAAAAAAAAGAAAAGAAAATGATAATAAGATATGGAAGGATATATAAAGTGAATATGATGTTTGAATTTGTGTCTGTGAGAAGAGTTTCAACCCGGGATCAGGCAGCCTTCAGAAAAGATGTTTTTGTTTTGTTTTGTTTTTCTATGTTCTGTGTTTTGTATGCTTATGAAAGGCAATAAAATTTTAATAAGCAAGAAAAATAATTTGGATAAAAGGAGAAGTCTGGATAAGATATGAAGTTAAATAGATAATGTAAATATTGATATTACAATTTGGAAATATTTTGTGTGTTCTATTGGCTCTCTTTAATCATTATTATTTTTTTTTTTAGAAAAGATTTTTCAAGTTGTTATGCCTGGATTGTGTATTGTTTTTGTAAAATTAATAAAATTTGTTATAAAAAAAAAGAAGCGATATAGTAGATACAGTGTTGGGTGTCAACTTTCAGGTTGTTTGAAAATCTTTCTGAACGTTCATCTTTCTAGCTTTGATAGAAAGAGCAGGAATAGATTTTAATGCATTTTGTGAACAATAAAAAAAGAAGTTGATTTGACTTAGCAGAAGATAGGATTTTTAGGGCAAGGATCCAACTTTAAAAGTGTGAATAGCCCACCCATTCGATGCAACTGTAGAATTAATCAGTACTTAGTGCAAATCATACATATGTGGTTGAATGTGCTTCCATTACTCATGTCAAATACATTTCAGATAATCAAACAGTTCAGAAACAGAGAAATGGAATTAACTTTTTCTTTTTCAGAAAGCACTTTAGCTCTCTGCTGCAGCCTGATGAAATGTTTACTATTGGGAGAACACATCAATGGAGTTACGAGGTATACTTAAATGGGGAAGAAGGGCATGTGGAGAATGAGGTGATGAAACTGCCTCAATCACAATGTAATAATGTAAATTATCACTTACATACTTGCATTTACTTTGCCACACAGATACAAAAGCACAGGCCTTGAACTGTAACATCACAATGCACATTTTGTCATTCTGACATATTATGATTAGGCTGTTCTATCTTGTGTTATAGAACAGTCCTGTTTTCTATTTTTCCCCCAGTGGCTTGATCTAAGGTGGCTTTTAAAGGATATTTCTACAACAGAAAATTCCATCCCAATTGGATTGATTAAGATACAAACCTGGGTGTTATACCATGCTAATAAAGCATATGGTCTCAACATGAGAACTTCATGGTTGTGTTGTGTATACAATATAATTAATAAAGTGTGAGCTTGGAGTAAGTGCAGGGTTTTGGCCCTGCACTTCTGATTGGCTGTTAAGCGGCCGGACCGGATTGGACCATTCCGGGGAATCCGATTGGCTCTTAACAGAGAGTTCTTATTGGTTATAAAAGCTAGCGTTCCTAGCTTCTTATTGGTTAAATGTTACAAGGTTTGCCTATATAAGGCGGGTTTTACTGATGTTAAAAGAGCAAGTCACGATGTAAATAAAGAGCTAAAGTTCACCGTTCAGAAACTTGTCTCCATTCTTTCTCGCACATGCTCAAACTTAACACTGGCGAAGAGGGTGGGATGTGGAGACATCTGAACCAACGAAACTTCGAAGAACACTGAGCACGCGACAGACGACGCCAACAATGGAACCATGTCCGGTGGCATCATACCACCCGCTCCATTCGATCCATCACAAGAAGACGGGGAGTCTTACATGGATCATTTCCAAATGTTCCTAGAGACAAACAACTTAAAGGACGCCACAGCCGGGAAGAAACAGGCAGTGTTCCTGACGCATTGCGGTCCAACCGTATTTAAGATGGCTAAGGCACTAGCCAAACGCCGAGAAGTGAAGGCCATGGATTGGGACGACCTCGAACCTATCCTGCGAGACCACTACGTCCCGACCGTGCCTACACTCGTGAGACGCCATGAGTTTTATCAAAGAAGCCAGCGAAAGGGAGAGAGCATAGCCGACTTCATAGCAGACCTCCGAAATTCGGGAGGCCTCTGCAGATTCACCGATCTAGAAGAAGCACTTAGAGATTGCATAGTTCTGGGATTAGATGCACCAGGCGTCCAAAACAAGCTGATGGCAAAAGGCAACATCAGCCTTGCCGACGCCATTGCCGATGCTACCGCAGCGGAAGCAACCAAGAAGTCGGCTGCACAACTACACCGAAACCGCACTCCGGTACCACCACCGACCAGCGAAATCTCACCCAGTTCAGAAGGGCAGCTCGCGACAACGCACCACGAGGACCTCTCTTCGTCATCAGATAGCGACGAAGAAGGGGTCCATTGACTGCGGTCCGACCGGGACCCTTGGCCGAAGCCCTTATGCCCTTGCACTGGCTGTGGAGCCAACCATGCCAGAACCGAACGCAGATTCCGCAACACACTCTGCCATGAGTGCGGGAAATGAGGCCACATCGGACGGGTCTGCCACAGCTTGCCAGGACCCAGCCAGGCCTCAAAAGGGGCTAAAGGGGAAACCGTCCTATAAGGCGAGAGCCAGTAAACCACTCCTACAGAAATCGAGCTTTGCAGAGAGAAGAGGCTCACCATACTATCACTATTGGTCATGCCTCAGCCTTGGACACTAAGAAAATCCAAGTCACGGTAGCCATTGAGAACCAGCCTTGCCACATGGAGGTCGACTCAGGATAGTCCCTCTCGATGGTGTCATGGAAGACACTCAAGCAACTTATCCCCATAATTCAACGCCAAGTTCTCCGTTTCCAACACCTCATCCTCAAGGACTACCAGGGGAATCGAATCCCCGTCGTCGGGTCCTGCCGAGTCCGAGTCTCTTTCAAGAAGCACACAGCATACTTACCTTTAACGGTCATCGATAGAGATAGGCCTAGCCTACTGGGCCTCCAATGGTTCGCACCACTCGGCATTGAAGTGGCTGGCGTAAACCGAGTCGGTGGCTGTGACTGGGAGGAAGACCTTATCTCTGAGTTCAGGGACGTATTCGTGGACAGCTTAGGCGAGTACAAGGGGACCTCAATCTCATTCAGCTTAGATCCAAAAATAGCTCCCATTCGTCTAAAGCCCCCTCGAGTTCCGTTTGCCTTAAAATCGAAAATTGACGAACAACTCGACAAACTGATAGCTCAGGGGGTGTTGGAGCCCATCGATTACTCCCCTTGGGAAACCCCTATTGTAACACCCATTAAGCCAGACGGGTCAATCCGAATTTGTGGGGACTACCGGGCCACTTTGAACCACTCCTTGCAGTAGAACGCATATCCAGTTCCGGTGGTGCAGCACCTCCTCCATTCCTTGAGGGGGTGGGAAAGTTTTTGCTAAATTGGATTTAGCTCAGGCATATCAGCAATTACCAGTCGATGAAAAAACGGCACAGGCCCAAACTATTGTGATGCACCGAGGTGCCTTTAAATGTACCCGGCTGCAATTCAGAGTAAGTGTAGCCCCGGGGATTTTTCAGAGCCTTATGGAAAGGTTATTGCAAGGGATTAAGGGCGTGGTCCCCTATTTTGATGATGTATTAATTGCAGCCCCTACAAAAAAAAATCTTACAGGACCGGGGAGAAGGTGGAGCTTCATTTCGGCGATACAGCTGCGATCTTGGGGCTCAGAGATCGCAGCCGATATTTTCGCCCCTGGTCGGTCCCAACAGACCTAAACTGTCCGGTAGAGACAGGGATTGAAAAGGGTACTGTCCCAGGATCCCAGAGATACCGCAAAATCTCTGGTTTGATCTGGGAGAAGCCCTTTTGCTGGCGGCGGAGAGGAACCCCCCATAGCTGCTGAAGTAGGGACAGCTCCGGAAAGAAAGTGGCTGGAAAGAAGTGTGTCGGCTGGGTGAGAAATTCCTTTTGTGTTGTAAATTTGCTGAGGTTTGAAAGGGCATCCTGAACAAAGAAGAAACCTGTGAGACTTTTTTTTTTTTTTGACCAAAACTGTTTGAGCGGCGTTTTTTAAAGTGATGTCAAATTGAAGCTTGGATTTTTTTTTTTCTTTTTCTTACTTTTTTTCTGGGGACTTAAGTGTGACTTTGTAGGTAACCGGATTGAATTTTCTCTTATATATATATTTATGCTCCTTTTAATTTTTTAATTTTCTCTAGGATAGAGGCTCCCTTTAGCTATTTTCTTTTTCTTTTTTTTTGTATACATTATTCATTTTTTCTGGCTGGGGGGAGAAGAGCATTCAGAAACATTGCAACACTGCCAACTAGAGGCTTGAAAATACTTTATTTGAATTGGAAAGAATTATAAGAAGACTCCTTCTCAAGGACATTTCAACATGATAAGATAGAGGGAGAGCACAGCAAAATATTATTACAGGTGTTTTCCTGGACTCTTATCAATATTTCAACACTTGAGACTTAGCTTTGAAGCTGCTGGAGAAGAAAGTCATAATAAGAGCCTTGGATAAATAAATAAAGTGCAGTGTGCTTATATATATATATATATATATATATATATATATATATATATATATATATATATATATATATATATATATATATATATATATATATATATATATATCCCATTCGCCAGCCTTTTTGTAAATTTCAATTCTAGTAATATTCTTATTTTTGCCTTTTATTTTAAAGGGAAAGTCTCAGAGTTTTTTCTTTATTTTTCTTTTTTTCTCTTTATTTTTATTGGGACTTCTTTGCTTTTTCTATCCATGTTTTTGGACCACTTTGTTTTTCTTTTTTAATTATTGAGATTAAGGTGTGAAGAACCTGAAGGAATGTCTTTTTTTTCTTTTTTTCTTTTTTTCTTTTTTTTCTTTTTTTGCTCTTAATCACTAATATCATTTTTGGGTTTGTTTGTTTTTTTCCTTTCTATTTTTCCTTTTTTATGGTGGACTACTTTGTAATTGGATTATGGTCAAGAAGAACCTGAAGATTTTTCTTCTTTCTGTTTTCCTTTTTCTGCTTTGGTTTTGGGTCTTTTACTATTGGATTTTTCCATTTTGGATTATAATTGACTACTCTACCAGTTGGATTAAAAGTCAAAAAGAATTTGAAGCTTTGGAGGCATTAAAATGAGCAGGAAACCAATACCAGTTGGCATTTCTACTTCTATCTCTGCTTCCCCACCAGCTGGAGGACAACGTTTAATTCAGACAATGTTGAAGCAAAATAAAGAACAAGAAATTGTAACTTTACAGATGATTATGCAAGGAATCCAAGATCTCAAGATAAAATCAGACATCATTGAACAAAGAATAGAGAAGACTGATGAAAAAGTGGAAAATATTAAACAAATGATGGTGAAGTATGAGGAGAAATTCCAAAAAATTGAGGAAGAAGGAAAACAAAGAGAGGAGACAATTGGAAATATTGACAGTAGATTAACAATGGTTGAACAAGAAAAAAATGGGATGTTGAGGTGGGAGATGGAAAGGTCAGAATTTTATCTCAGATTTCAAAATATAAAAGAGGAAAAAGGAGAAAATTTGGCTGCGATAATGATAGAAATTTTGGCAGATGCTTTGGAAATTACAGAGGAAAAGATGATGGATGGAGTAGATGAGGTATATCGAGTTTATACAAGATATGCGATGAGAAATAAATTACCAAAGGAAGTCCATATTAGATTTACCAAAAAAATCCATCAAAACACAAATATTACAAGTGGTAAGAGAGAAAACATTGAAATACAAAGGTAAAGAGATTGTGGTTTTCAAACAAATACCCAGAAGAGTGAGAGAGATGAGAAGAGAATATCGATTTCTGACCAAAATGCTACTGGAAAACGAAGTGAATTATAGATGGCTGATTCCAGAAGGATTAATGTTTACGTGGCAAGAGCAGAGACATAGAATTGATTCAATTGAGAAAGCAGAACTTTTCCATGCAGAATTTTTTGGAAGAAGAGAGGAAGCAGAGAAAGAGGTCTCATTAATTGAGTTTCAAGAGGAACAACTGGAGACTGAAAAAGAAAAAGGAGCTGTAGGTGGACAGGTGGACAGTAAGAAACAGCGTGAAGTGAGATCCACGAGAGCTGTTAGACCTAAATATAAAGCATAATCATGGAAGAAAGAAAACTGATTACAATGAATATAAATGGACTTAATTCAGCTGTTAAAAGAAGGAAAACTTTTCATAAACTAGAGAAATTAAAATTTGATATAATTTGTCTATAAGAAGTTCATATTAAAAAACAACATGAACAATTGTTAGTACAGCCAAAATTGGGGAAAATATTTACTTCTTTGACTCAATGTAAGAAAAGAGGAGTGGTTCTATACATTAAAGAGGCTATCCCAGCAAAACTGATCTACACTGATGAAGATGGAAGAGTATTAATGGTGGAAATAATGGACAATAACATAAAAATATTCTTGATTGCAATTTATGCTCTGAATGAAAAACAAGAAGAGTTTTATAAAAAGCTACACATGAAAATAACTGGACTGGACTATATTAATATAATTATGATGGGAGTTTTTAATGGAATTGTGGACAATAAATTGGACTATATAGCAAAAACAACCAAGCAAAATAGAAAGGCTCTCCCTAAATCTATTTTTAAAATGACAGACGAACTATCTTTAAAAGATATTTGGAGAGAAAGAAATGTTAAAGCTAAACAATATACTTTTTATTCAAATAGACATTTATCATGGTCCAGATTAGATATGATTTGGATCTCAACAGAATTAATATCCTATATTCAAGAAACAAATATTGAAACAAGTACTTGGGCAGATCATAGCCCAATGACAATTAAATGGAAGAGACAAAAAAAAAAAAGATCGAGATGGACATTAAATAATACTATTTTAAAGGAGAAAGATTTTATACAATGGATGGAGAAGGAATTGGGTTTTTTTTCAGAGAAAATAAAAAAGAAGATACTTCAACGCAGAATATTTGGGATACAATGAAGGCATATGCTAGAGGTCTGATAATAGATTATACAAGAAAAAAGAATATTAGGAAAAGGCAAGCTTCTAAGGCCTTGGAAGATGAGTATAAAAGACTTGAAAAAGAATTACAGAAAATGCCACAGAAAAAGGATATTAAATTGAAGCTGGATGTAATTGAACATAAAATGGAATTAATAGAGAAAGAAGAATTGGCACAGAAAATCAGAAACTCTAAACAGAATTACTTTGAAGATGCGAATAAACCAGGTAGATGGCTAGCATATAAATTGAGAAAGGAGAGGGAATCAAGAAAAATATTGAAGTTAATAGATTATCAAGGCCAAGTTTGTTATGGTAATAAGGAGAAAAAGGAAATTATTCGAGATTTTTATGGGCAACTATATAAACAAGAGAATATTGATGAGGAAAAAGTCAAACAATATTTACAGAATGCTAATTTACCGAAGATACCTAAAGAAACTGAAGAAATGTTAGAAAGCAATATAACAATGATGGAATTAAATGAAGCATTTAAGAGACAAAACAATGGGAAAGCACCGGGTCCAGATGGGCATCCGGCAGAATTCTATAAAACATTTCAAGAATCATTGAGTATCCCATTGTTAGAAGTCATGAATGAAGTTATGTTAAAGAAGATGATACCCAAAACATGGTCAGAGGCTTATATCACACTTATTCCAAAAGAAAAGGCTGACCCACTGCAAATTAAGAACTATAGACCTATCTCCTTATTGAATGCAGACTATAAAATCTTTGCTTCAATTTTAGCAGAAAGACTTAAAAAATATTTAAATAATTTTATTCACCCAGATCAAAATGGATTGCTGCCAAAGAGACAAATCAGAGACAATATGAGAGTAATGTTGGATACTTTGGAATACTATGAGGCTCATCCTGAAAAGCAAATGGCTTTGATATTTTTAGATGCTCAAAAGGCATTTGACAATGTGAACTGGAGATTTATGTTATTACTATTGGAACAGATGGGTTTTGCTAAAAAAATTATTCAAGCAATCGAAGCCATATATAATAAACAGACAGCAAGGTAATGATAGAGGGGGAACTTACAGATTTTATTAATACAAGAAAAGGCACAAGACAAGGGTGTCCCCTATCTCCTTTGCTATTTGTGTTGACCTTGGAAGTGTTGAATAGAAATATTAGGGATGATAAAAGCATAAAAGGAATGAAAACTAAAAAGGAAGAATTCAAACTACAAGCTTTTGCTGACGACCTAGCTTTTATTCTGGAAGATCCGCTAGGAACAGCTCCAAGGTTATTGGAAAAGATAGAGACATATGGTGAGATGGCTGGTTTGAAAATAAATAAAGATAAAACAAAGATTTTGACAAAGAACATGCTATTGAGACAAAGAGAAGAACTGGCAGATCTTTTGAAAATCCAAATTACAAATAAGGTTAAGTATCTGGGGATATATTTGACAGCAAGATGTAGCACATTAAAAGAGAATAATTATATTAAACTCAAACAACAGATAACTACAGATTTGAAGAAGTGGGAAAACTTGCAATTGTCATTAATAGGGAGAATTTCAACAATCAAGATGAATATTTTACCCAGAATTTTATTTTTGTTCCAAACAATACCAATTAGGCTTGGAAAAGACTATTTTGAAGATTTAAATAAAATCATGTTGAAGTTTATATGGCAAGGTAAAAAAGCGAGAATAAAGCTAAAGCTTTTGCAAGACGCTAGAATTAGAGGAGGTTTTGGCCTGCCTAATTGGGAATTGTATTATCAAGCTGCAAGTTTGATGTGGGTCAAAGAATGGATAACATTAAGAAAGCATAGGTTGTTGACATTAGAAGGGCATGATTTGCTGTTGGGCTGGCATGGTTTTTTATGGTATAAGGGAACTAAAACACAGGGTTATTTTAGAAGACATTATATACGGGAGTCTTTGTGGTTAAACTGGGAGAAGATAAAAAGACAATGTTATTTGAAAATTCCAGTTTGGTTATCGACTATTGAAGCATTTTCCTATCCTATAATTTATAAGAAGGAACAAACTGTTAGATATGGGGAACTCTTGGATGAAAAGGGTGAACTTAAATCGATCCAAAACTTAGAGGAACAAGGTATAAGGATGAATTGGTTTTCATATGCGCAAATACATTCAAGGTATGATGAAGATTCTGAAACGGAGGGATTCTATGATAAACAGACTGATTTAGATAAGATCTTGATGGGTACTGATGAGAAGGTGATTAAAAAATTATATGGTTATTTACTGGGAATGAAATTAGAGGAAGAACAAGTCAAAGAAACTATGATGGTTTGGGGGAAGAATTTTGGATATGGGATTAATCTAGAGAAATGGCAGAAATTGTGGTCTCAAAATTATAAAATGACAATGTCAACAGCATATAAAGAAAACTTGTATGAGATGTTTTACAGGTGGCACTTACCCCCGACAAGAATAGCAAGAATGTTTAAGAACAAATCTGAAAAATGCTGGAAATGTCATCAGATACCCGGCTCGTATTACCATATGTGGTGGACTTGTGAGGACGTTAGAAAATATTGGACTATAATTCGCATGTGGTTGGAAAAAATGACAAAGAAACACATAGACTTGAAACCAGAGATCTTCTTTTTGGGAATTTTACCTGATATATATAGTAAAGATTTGAAGTACCTGATTGTAAATGTATTAACAGCGGCTAGGATTGTATTTGCTAAAAATTGGAAGAATGAGAAAATACCATTACAGGAAGAAATTATTAAGAAAATATTGGAATGTGCTGAGATGAGTAGATTGACATTTGAAATTAGAGAGCAAGAAGATAAACAATTTTATGAAATTTGGGAACTTTTTTATCAATGGCTAGATGATAAAATACGATAATAGAATATTTAGAATGCTAGACAGTAAGGAATATCTTTATTTTGCTATTTTGCTATTATTTTGTTATTTGACATTATATTTATAAAGGGTTTTTTAGGATTGATTTGATATGATTATATGATTTGTTATAGAATAAACTGGTTTAAAGTATTGTTAGCTCATAAAGCATAAATGATTAAAAATATAGTCAAAAACTTCCTTTTTTAGTGATATTAGGATATATAAGTTTGGATTGACAATATGAGTTGTTATGTAACATAACTGTAATTGAGACTACAGAATGAATGCACAAAAATGATGAACCAACTGACATACTGGATGTACATATGAGAGTTGATGTTTTTATGTTTTGTTTGTCTTGTTTGTTTGTAGAAAATAAACAAAATCTTTTTCAAAAAAAAAAAAAAATCTTACAGGACCGTTTAAAATTAGTCCTAAAAAAATTCCAAGAGGCCGGTCTTAAGGTTAAAAAAACAAATGTAAATTGTGCACTGACAGTGTTGAGTTTTTAGGGTCCCTGATTAATAGCCAGGGCATTCAACCAACCGAAAGTAAATTAAAAGCGATCAAAAATGCTCCCAGGCCGGAACTTCCGGTTTGCGTGGCTTCGGGGCAGCAGGAATTCGCGACAGCTCGTGATTCCTGCTGTGCTAGCCGTCGAGGTACCCCCGATCCAGACGGGTCAGGGGGATATGGCTGCCCTGTAGGGACAGCTGAAGAGAGAGGGGAGTCGGATAGGGAGGTGGGGGTGTCGCAGACCCCCCCCTTCTCCGGGAAAACCCCTTTTTCCCAAGGTGGTGGAGCGGCGGTCAGCAATGGCCGCCACGAAGAAGCCAGCAACCGGGTAAGAACTGTGCTGGAGGAAGTGTGAAGAGTGAAAGTTCTGTCTGAGCCGGGTCAAGTAACACCTTTTAAACTGCCTGGAATTGAGCTGCTTGAATTGCTGGAGGATACATTGTATCCCTAAGAAGAGCGAAAAGCGGCGGAGAAGCTGTTAAAGGGAACTCTTTTTTTTTTTAACTCTCCCACCCCACGGAAAAAGCAGAAATATTTGGATATATTAGACATTGAAAGTGGATTGTTTTGAAAGCTGAAGCTAAGAGACAAAGGGATTTTTGGACATTGAAAAATTTAAGAAATTGGAAAATCTCTGCTGGAGGTATGGATTTTTGATTATTTAAAATTGTCATTGGAAGTGGGAAGGGAGAAAAAAAAATTGGAGCAGAAGCTGAAAAAGGAGGAGATTGTCTAGAACGTCTTTGTGGATCCCAAAAGAAGATATATGGTAATTGGACCTCTTTGATTAAAAATTAATCCAGAAAGAGAAACAGAAGAAGGAAGAAAAGTATTAACTTTTGGAATTTTTTTTTTTTAATTGCTTTTGATTATCTTTGATTAAAAATACTTGTGGTTGTTTTGGAAAAAGTTTCCCTTTTTATAATGGCATCGTTTGTGGATGAACTAGAGATTGAATATCAAAAATATAAAAAAGAAGATACTTTGGGCACTTTGTTTCAATTCTTAGAAATGGCGTTATGTTCTGTTGAAAAGTTGATTACGCAGCAGAAGGACTGGGACAAGGAAGAAGAGGAAGAAGAAGCCATCTTTGATGAACAATGGGTCCCTTCCGGAGAGGAGGAGAAAAAGGATAAGAAAAAGGGGATTTTAAGAATTATAAAAACAACCAAAAGAGAGAAAAATGAGCGAAAAGGTGGAGGCAAGGTTAGAAAGCAAAGGAAAAGGAGTAAGAAAAGCGATGGGAAAAAGCAAAGGGGTAGAAAGGGCAAGGAGAAGAATAAGCAAGAGAGAAAGGGGGGGAGGAGAAGCCTTAATGGGGGGAAGCAAGACCTAAAGAAAAAAAGTTTATTTAGAGACAATGGGTGAATTTAATTTAGATTAAAAGAGGGATTCTGGAGGGTATATAAGATTGTGTTTTTATGTAATTTTAGAATCTTTTAAACAGAATCCCAAGAAAGATTGTAGTATGTAGTATTTCTAAGTTAGGGTAATGAGTTATAGATGTTACTCCAATTGGTGTACAGGAGAAGTATAGTAAAAGAAAAAAAAAAAAGATGAATGGATAATTGGAAATAAAACAGACAAAGAATGTTGTTGAAAATGGTAATAAGATATGGAAGGATATATATGCTTTTTTTTTTTTTTTGGATTTTGTATATTGATAAAAGGCAATAAAATTTTAATTAATAAATAATTTGGATGGAAAAGAGAAGTAGGGACAAGATATGAAGTTAATATTATATGAAATATTGATATTATAATCTGGAAATGTTATGCCTTATTGGTCTTTTATTATTATTTTTTCTTAGAAAAGAATTTATAAGCTGTTATGCCTTGATTCTTTGTGCATTGTTCTTATAAAACTGATAAAAATGGTTTATATATATATATATATAAAAGAAAATGATAATAAGATATGGAAGGAGATATGGGTTGAATATGATGTTTGAATTTGTGTCTGTGTAAAGAGTTTTAACCCGGGAACAGACAACCTTCAGAAAAGATCTTTTAGTTTTGTTTATGTTTTGTGTTTGTATGTTTGTGTATTGTGTTTTTGGTAAAACTAACAAAATTTGTTTTTTATAAAAAAAAAAGGAAAAAAGAATCAATAAAACCTTGGAGGAATGTTAGACGAGAATAATTTAAACAAGCCAGAAAGAAAAGAATATGATGACTATAAAATGGATAAATATGGAAGAGAAATGAAATTGAATAGGAGTAAAGAGAAATAATGAGAAATTTGCTGGAAGATATTTGTGTGTCCATATGGAGATGGGATAAATTGGAATTATGCTGTATAAAAATAATGTTTTGTTTGACTTGTAAGGATTTACAATGTTAAGAGGTTTTATGTGTTTATGTATTTAATGGTTAATGATGTGTTGTTTTATCTTTAAAATTAATAAAAATTTGTTTCAAAAAAAAAAAAAAAATGCTCCCAGGCCAAGAAACAAGGCCGATCTCCAGGCATTCCTAGGCCTCATCAATTTTTATAATGTATTTTTACCGCACAAAGCAACTGTCGCTGAACCGTTACACCGATTGTTAGATAAAAAGGCAATTTGGTTATGGGGTTACCGTGAAGAACAGGCGTTCCGAAATGTTAAAAAACTGCTCTCTTCTGACTCTGTACTCATGCAGTATAACGAGACTTTGCCGTTAGTTATAACATGTGATGCATTGCCTTTTGGGGTGGGCGCCATTTTGAGTCACGTACTGCCTAATGGGAACGAAGCTCCTGTTGCATATTTTTCAAAGACTCTGTCAAAAGTGGAGCGGAACTATGGACAAATTGATAAAGAAGCCCTCGCAATTGTCTCAGCTGTGAAAAGATTTCACAAATACGTGTATAGTAGGATTTTTACTATTGTGACTGACCACAAGCCTTTATTGGGGATAATAGCCGGAGATAAGCCAACTCCCTACATATTATTCCCTAGGATGCAGAATTCTTAGCTGCTTATAACTATCGGCTGCAATACCGCCCGGGGAAGGCCATTCCCCACGCTGACGCATTGAGCCGAGCACCGCTTCCAGAGACTCTCGACGATCCGGTACCAATGGTAACCACATTGCAAATCGAAGTGCTCAACTCACCACTACTGACCACCTGAGATATTGCGAGAGAAACCAAATGCGACCACACCCTAGCACGAGTCCTAGGCTGGATAGAATGCGGATGGCCATTGGACCAGTTATCAGATGACTTCACACCATTCAAATCTCGACAGACCGAGCTCTTCTCCCAGAAAGGCTGTGTCATCTGGGGCAATAGAGTCGTTATTCCAGAACGGCTCCGAAAAGCGCTGCTGAGAACTTTGCATGATGGCCACCCCAGCATCGTGCGAATGAAAGCCCTTGCATGAAGCTACGCATGGTGGCCGGGCATTGACAAGCAAATCGAACAGTAGGTTAAAGCTTGTCCCAAATGCCAAGAAGTCAGCAACGCCTCACCAAAAGCCATGCCTACTGAATGGGAGACACCACGTGGACCCTGGTTCCGAATTCAACTGGACTTCGCGGGGCCAACCAAGGGCCATACCTTCCTGCTTACCATCGATGCCTACTCCAATTGGCTCAAAATTCATCGCATGACGACTACGACCTCTGAGGCGGTCATCAAGATTCTAAACAGACTCTTTGCAACCCACGGATTACCAGACATGCTGGTATCCGATAACGGCCCACAATTTACTACACTAGCATTCGAGCAGTACCTTGCTGACCGCGGCATCCGCCATGCACTCACCTCGCCTGCGCATCCTGTGACCAATGGCCGAGCAGAACGCATCGTTCAATTTGTGAAGAAAACCTTGCAAAATGTAGACTACGACAACATTGACGACAAGGTCAACCAAATCCTCTTCTTGCAACACATCACCCCACATAGCGTCACCAACAAAACTCCCGCTGAACTGCTAATGGGACGAAAGCTCTGCTCCCATCTTGACCGGTTGCACCCTGCGTATGAACCAGAGAAACCACTAGGATCCAGTGGCCGCTGTCGCACCTTCCAGGTAGGAGACCTGGTTTATGCAAAAAACCTATCGGGCGACCCGTTGTGGGTGGAAGCGACAATAGTACGTATAACCGGCCCTAGATCCTACCTCGTGCAATGCCTTGATGATAAACTTTGGAAACGGCATATCGACCAATTGCAGCGGCCAATTCGCAACTCCCCTATGACCAAACTGAGGGGGGGGAGGTACGGAAGAAGATGAAGCCCTAGGAAACCCGTTCGAAGGAAACGACGATTTAATAGAAACTCAGGAAGCAGAGCCGGAGGGAGAAACATTTGCACCTCAGGGAATCGCGGAAAATGTGGGCAACGACGTAGAAGTGAACTCTGAACCAGAGACAGTCCCACTGCCAGACAACGATCTACCTCAGCGGGATTGCAACCAACCAATACAATGAAAATCAAAGAGACTAATAAGACAATCGTCCTACCTAAGGGACTATGTAACTGCACCCTGCAAATAAGAAGCCAGGGGGAAGGGGTGTTGTGTATGCAATATAATTAATAAAGTGTGAGCTTGGAGTAAGTGCAGGGTTCTGGCCCTGCACTTCTGATTGGCTTTTAAGCGGCCGGACCAGATTGGCCCATTCCAGGGAATCCGATTGGCCCTTAACAGAGAGTTCTTATTGGTTATAAAAGCTAGCGTTCCTAGCTTGTTATTGGTTAAACGTTACAAGGTTTGCCTATATAAGGCAGGTTTTACTGATGTTAAAAGAGCAAGTCACGATGTAAATAAAGAGCTGAAGTTCACAGTTCAGAAACTTGTCTCCATTCTTTCTCGCCCATGCTCAAACTTAACAGTTGAGCCATTGATTACTGAATGGAAGACAAACAGAAATCCCAGAACAAAAAGCTGCAGTGGGAAGTTCAAAATATTCAATCAAAAGACAATCACTTAGTCATCAAATGACTAATCACTTAAGTGAGTGAAAATCTATTCAGAAAAGATGCAATCATACTGGAAGCATGTTTTGCCTTTCAACAAAACTGATAGGAAAGGGAACAATAGCCAAATCTGTGAGTTATACTATGTCATAGCAGACAGACCCCACAGAGGTAAGAATTTAGAAATGTAAACACAACACATAACACAACACTAAATTAAACTTTGAACCACAAAAAGTGATGCCAGCTTCCACGCTGGCTGATTTCTAAAAATAGTTAGACAAGGTTCATGAAAATCATGGTGATCAATGGCTACTAGCCTTGATGGCAGTGTGATTGCTTTTGGAAGCCATATGCTAGGAAACTGATAGTTGTGCAATTGGTTGGCCACTGTGAAAACAGACTGCTGAACTTGATTTTATTGAGGGTCACATGAGGGTTGTGTTTGACCTTGGAAGGTGAGGGTGGGTGTGGCCAACTTGATGTCACTTGTGTCAGGCGTGGTGGCCCAAGTGCTCTGCCAGCAACAATGTGCTCCTGAGCTCTGTTTCTGACTGTGACAACCTCCAGCAATCTTCTGCCAGTAAAATTGCAGCTCGCTAGGGCTGCATGTGGTCCTACTGAGCTCTGTTTTCAATAGCAGAGGCATTGCGGGCCAGTCCTTCACTGTTTCCAGGGTGGCCCCTAAGCACCATGTGGGCCGGATTCACCTCACAGACTTTGATTTGATACCCTTGAACTAGATTGTCTTGGGGTCCATTCCAATAGGGCAGTGCTAATATTTTTATTTGTGTCCTATAACAAAACCTCCATTTTGTTATAAAGCAAGCATTCCAGTGAGGATACCAAGACAAAATGAAAGAGCAGAATATGTATCTGTGTACTACTAAAACTCTCACTGAGTTATCTATTTGTCTGTTTGTACACTCAAATTAGCCCAAAGTGCATTATGTTGCAACAATTTTTGAATAAAAGTACCAAAAATATACTAATTTAAAAGACACATATAACATCCAGGTCCTATTATTTTCGTGCATTCAAAATTTCCATGATGTTCAGACCAGGTTGATAAACAAAGTTGTCCCCCTGGTCACATGATCATGAACTCTGATGCTTCCTAATAGCTTCCTACAAGCAAAGTTAATGTGGAAACTGGCAGGAAGTTGGAAGTCATTCCTGTTCCCTCTTATTTTGTTTTGCTCTCCTGTGAACTTTCTGTTTATCTGTTTAGGTAAGTAAATTATTGAAGCTTGCTCACCATTACAATTATTTTTCAATTTATGATATATAATCTTCTTAGATGATCAAAAGATTCTCCAACACTGGAATTAAAAAAAAATATGTCAGCCTAAAATTTAATGTTCATTCTGGTCACATCACACTGCACTGCCTTTCTCCTGAAGGATGACCCAACATCTCACATGGTTGTCGAGTGTACACTAAAAGTCATGAAAGCTGGTGGAGGAGTGCAAGTAAAACTTACATTATGGGATATGCATTGTGATTGATGCAATGAGGAAATTCACTTGAGAACAGCAATGGAGATGACTGAAAATAAAATTTGCATTTGACTGCAAATATTGACAAAAGGAAGACTCAGTTACTATTCCAACACTTTACATCCAACAGTCAGATCATTCCCTTATAATATCTGCTGCCATAGCAGCAATAGAAAAAAGATAATGGAACCAAAGAGCTATAGTTTGCTAAGTAAAGAATGGGAAGCTGCTAAGGCAGTGTTGGTGAATCTTTTTGGCATCAACTGCACACATGCATGTGCCAGAAATGGAAAGAGCACATGCCCGGTTGCTACTCTTCTGGTTTTGGCTCATGCACGCACACCGGCCACCTGGTCTTCTGGTTTCTGGTGCACATGCACATGCACATGCCAGAAACCAGAAGAGCAGCCGCCCAGTGTGCATGTGCACACCAGGATGATGATCTTCCAGTTTCTGATGCATGCATGCACACTGGCCAGCTGGTCTTTGCACACACATGTGTACCAAAAACCAGAAGACCAGCTGGTCTTCACATGCATAGGAGCATCAGAAATTGGAAGAGCAGCCTCCCAGCCTCCACTCATGTGCACCGGTCAGCTGCTCTTCCAGTTTCTGGTGCTCCTGTGTGCATGAAGATGAGCTGGCTGGTGTGCCGGAACTTGGGAGAGCAATGAGTGACAGCTCACATGCCTGGTGAGATGGCTCTGTGTGCCACTTCCAGCATATGTGGCATAGATTCATAGATTCACCTTACATTTGAAAGATGCAAAATTGTACGAGAAAAAAAGAAGCCAGAGCAGAGACAGTACACCCTCTGTTTTCAAAAAGAAGAGGAACAGCAAGAGGTTTCCTTTCATAATTGTTTGCAATTAGTTGAAACTCCATGGAGAACAATGGCTAGCTCTTTCAGGCTTCTGGCTTTTGATTTGTAGTAGGGTAATTAGTCTAGCTTCAAAAATCCCTTTGGATGTATAAGAAGAATAGTATTAGTCTGAGGGCAGGCTAAGCTGATTTAAGGAATTCCTGATCAATGAACCATGGGGAAGTCTTTCAAAGTCTGATTCTTCTTTCAAATGAAGCAATTCCTCTCTTGCTTTCCTAAAGGACATCAGGAGAAAAAGCAAATCAAGAGTGATCCTGACTTAAGGTCCCATGAGCTTAAAGTCAAGAACTCCTGAAAGTCTTATCCAAAAATGTTTGGATAAGACAAGTCCAAAAATGTTTCTGCCACACACGAATAGTCAATAGACTGCTTAAGCTCCCACAAACCTCCTCAAATTAAATTGTTGACTCCTGAACTATGACAAGCTGACCATTTTATTTACCAATTTTCAAAGTTCTGTTAAAAATAATAATAATGTTTTAACTCTCCCATAGACTGAATGCACCTTTAAAATTTATTTGATTGTACCTCTTTTTTTTTCTTTATTAGCAAACAAAAACAATGGAGAAAAATCCATGTTCTCATATCCATACTCAATCAGAATAGAGCTGAAAGGGATCTTGGAGGTCTTCTACTCTAATCCCTTGCTCAAGTAGGAGACCCTACACCATTTCAGATAGGTGGCTGCCCAGTCTTTTCTTTAAATATGTGATGAAGCACTTACAATTTCTGCGGTCAAGCTCTTCCACTGGTTGATTGTCCTCATGGTTAGGAAGTTTCTCCTGAATTCCAGGTTGCTTTTCTCCTTGATTAGGTTCCATCCATTGTTTCTTGTCTTGCCTTCTTACTTTGGAAAATAAGTTGATCCCTCTTTGTGACAGCCCCTTGATACTGGAATACTGCTATCATGTCACCTCTTTTCACTAGACTAGCCATACCCAATTCTTGCAACCATTCTTCATAGGTTTTTGTTTCCAGGCCCTTAATGGTCTTAATTGCTTTTCTTTGCACTTTTTCCAAAATCTCAACATCTTTTTTGTAATGTGGTGCCAAAACTGGATGCCGTATTTCTGGTATGGTCTTTCTAAGGATTTATAAAATGATCCTAATACTTCACGTGATTTTGATTCTATGCCTCTGTTTATGTAACCAAGGATTGTATTAGCTTTTTTAGCTGCTGCTGCATACTGACTAATTACATCCTAAATAAGTTTTATTACCATTTTCTTCTTCATCTTCATCACCAATTAAATCTCAATTAAACCAGCTCAATTAAATCTCTCTGGCCAATAATACCTCAGCCATGTTACATGAAATCTTTTCAACAGAAGATGATGCGCGGAATTATCTTGTGAACATTAAAGGGGTGCTGAACTGCAATTCTCAGCAGCACCAATGATGGGAATATTGAAGCTGCATTTTAGCAATATCCAAAGAACTACAGGTCTGTGAAACATGCCTCAACACATCTCTCCATGACTCCATTACAGTAAGAGACTATCATGTTTACCGATCAGATCATGAAATCTGTAGAAGAGGTAGTGTTGCTATCTTCTATAAAAAGTCCCAACATCTAAAAAACATCCAAGTTACCCAGGAGCCTGCTCTTCCTCAGACCATCATCTGTAAACTGTCCTTAAATATCACATTTTGATTCTTACTAAGAGAAGCCCCTGATTATGACATCGAACATGTAAACAAGCTAAATTCACTACTAACATGGGGAACATCCTGCCCACATGCTTTTATCTTCCTTGGTGACCTCAATCTACCTCATATTAACTGGAAGTTAAATGAGTGTAAAAATGAACCCATACATGCAACCTTCTACAATTTATAATGCTGTAACAAATCTGTGACTGGAACAACTAGTAACCAACAATACTAGGCTTAACAACTGCCTCGATCTCATCTTCTGAAATAGTTTGAATTCAATTTATGGAATACAAATTAAATAACCCTTTTCCAACAATGACCGCAACATGATTGACTTTTGTCTCAACATATGTCCACACAGAAATAACCACAATGATGGGATCCCCAATTATAACTTCAAAAAAGGCAACTATGATCTTATAGACATTGATCTCTCATCCCTTGATTGGCAATTTCTATTCACTGGATGCAATACTGTTGAACATTACAGAATATTTTTACTTGAAGTCAAAAGAGTCATCAAACTATATGTACCAATGACAACTTCCAAAACCAGAAAAAAAGATTACCCATAACAATAAGGAAGCTTCAATCCTAAAAGAGATCACTTTGGCAGAAAAATAAATCTGGTCACGTTGCCAACTTCAAAAGCCGATACAAAAATTTATACCACCAGATAAAGACTGAATGCACCAATTATCATATTAAACAAGAGGAAAACCTTCTATGCACCAATTCCACCCGCACTTTCTACAATTTTGTAAATAACAAACTAAAAGACACAAGGTCCATCCCACACCTGAAAGGACCTACTGTTAAAGACTGCAATGATGACACCATTAAAGCCAACTTCTTTAACACATTCTTTGGCTTAGTATTTGTAAACAGCAATGGATCATGCCCAGTATTTCCTAGTAGAACCACAGATAACTACAATGATCTAATACATATCAATTTTACAGAAGACAATGTTGAAAAAACACTACACAATCTAAAACCATCTCTATCTATTGTACCGGATATGTGCCTACTTCTTAAAAAAGCTACTTATAAACCCTCCTGAAATACCTTGGACAGTATTAGGGAATACACTGATAATAGTTTCACAATATAACTGAGTTGAGTAGATTGTGTCCTTAAGGCTGAGCCTTCTGTCTACTTATATTGAAAAAAGAGGTTGTCACCTTTAGACCAATATAAAAGTTTTAGGCTGCAATTGTGAGAACACTGAGTGGTGAGTAGAAATTAGAAGACGGAAAGATCACTCAAAAGTACACTTCCTGTTTTGTTCGGAGCGTGGGCGTAAAGAACGGAGATGAGGTATCGGAAAGTGACTCAACTCTTTATTAGTGACTTCAAAACAGAGCTAAAATATTCGGGCAGCAGCAGCCCTTTTATAACAGCCAATGCTTTGAGTTTGCCGCGCTGGCGGCGTCCAATCAGCAGTGCCCGTTAACAGCCAATCAAATCGGCCTGGGATGACCAATCAGGATCTGCTGCTGGCGGACCAATCAGAAGTGCAGGATTTTGAGCCTGCTGTGGAAGTAAAACTATTTAATCTTTTAATTAGCGCAATTGTTTAGTCCTCTCCCCCCTAGGTTCCGTCTGAGGGGTAGGGTGATGTACTCTCGCAAGTATGCAGGTCGTTTCACCTGTCTGCCTGATCTGCGTTGCCCCAACAGTTCTTGCCTTGGCTCTGTTTCCAATGGGCTATTTGCTGGGCTGAACGGCACAGCTGGGTCAACCACTTCACTGGGTGACGCGGGGTTGTCATCCCTGCTTCCGTCAAGGCTGCCTCCTGAGTTTCTTGGGTTTGCTACTGTCGCAGTGCTGCTTTGTGGCAAGAGTATCATCTGTTCCAGTTCTTCCTCAGAAGGTGAATATCCTGAGGTTGGTTGTGTTGATTTTTGGGTTTCACGTACTGCGTCGTATGTTGGCTCATTTTCGGCCCCTCACTTTCCCTTTCCCCCCAGGTTTGAGGTTCAGGGCTAGAGACGGGTAGGTGCCAGTCTGGAATGAAGTTGGTCAATGTGGCGCTTCCACATTTTCCCCTCAACAGTTTGTAAACGGAAGGAACAAGGCCCCGTAAGTTGAATTATGGTAGCGGGGACCCACAATGAGTCACCTGAGAAATTATTTGCAAAAACTGGGTCTCCTTCCTTGAACGTGCGATACTTGCTGCTAGACCCTAGGAGTTGTTCTGGTGTGTAGGCAGGGTGTATGCGGTCAAAGTGTGATCGAAGTTTCCATCCCATCAGGAGTTTGGCTGGGGTTTTGTTTGTAGTACTGTGTGGTGTGATATGTTGGAAGAGGACCATCCTGGTTACTTTATGATCGATGTCTCCTTGTTCCATTTTTTGTAAAGTTTTCTTCACGAATTGGACCATTTTCTCAGCTCTACCATTGGCCGCAGGGTGGGCAGGTGAGGTCAAGGCATGGCGTATCCCCCGATCCACTAGGTACTGTTCAAATGTGACAGCAGTGAATTGGGGACCATTATCAGAGACCAGGACATCTGGTAGTCCATGTGTAGCAAATAGTTTATTTAATTTTTTAACGACTGCTTCTGTGGTGGTGCTCTTCATTTTGTGGACCTCTAGCTAATTTGAATAGGCGTCCACAGTTATGAGAAAAGTATGTCCTTTGGTGGGTCCTGCAAAATCGAGGTAAATGCGGGACCAGGGACCCCGGGGTGTCTTCCATTCCATTGGTGGGGCTTTTGGTGGATCTGCATGAGTTTCTTGACACTTGTTGCAAGTGGCCACCCAAGTTTCTATTTGTTTATCTATACCTGGCCACCACACGTAGCTCCTGGCTAGTGCCTTCATTCGCACGATGCCAGGATGTCCTTCGTGCAACAGTTTCAGGACTTTCTGTTGTAGCCGCTCCGGAATGATAACTCTGTCTCCCCACAATATGCATTCTTTTTGGGAGAAAAGCTCTATCTGTCGGTTTTTGAAGAGTTTGAAGATGTCACTGAGTTCATTGTCAGGCCAACCTTTTTCCACCCAGCTGAGGATTCATGCTAAACAAGGATCTTTCCTCGTTTCTGTGGCGATGTCTCATGCAGTCAGTGGTGGAGAAGGAAGGGTTTCGATTTGTAGCGTTGTTAGTGTTGGAGCTGGATCGTCTATGACTTCGGGTAGCGGTAAGCGGATCAAAGCGTCAGCGTGGGGAATGGCTTTCCCTGGGCGGTATAGCAATTGGTAATCGTATGCGGCTAGAAATTCCGACCAATGCGTCATTCTTGGCGATAAGATGTGGGGTGTTGGTTTGTCCCCTGCTAAAATGCCAAGTAATGGTTTGTGATTGGTGACTATGGAAAAGGGTCTTCCATATACGTACTCATGGAAGCGTTTGACAGCAGCTACGATAGCGAGAGCCTCTTTTTCAAGTTGGCTATAGTTCCTCTCAGCTTTAGCTAAAGTCTTTGAAAAAAATGCAATAGGTGCCTCAGTACCGTTTGGTAGGATGTGGCTCAGGATGGCTCCTACCCCAAACGGTGAGGCATCGCAGGTGACAGTTAAAGTAAGGTCTCATTATATTGTATCAATACAGCATCTGAGGTTAAAAGGTTTTTGACTTTCTAAAAAACTCATTCTTTACGTTGTACCCAGACCCAGGAAGCCTTCTTGTCGAGGAGCCTATGCAGGGGTTCGGCCACAGTTGCTTTCTGGGGCAAGAAGATTTTATAAAAGTTAATGAGTCCTAGGAAAGCTTGGAGGTCAGTTTTATTCCTAGGTCTTAGAGCATTTTTTATGGCAGTCAGTTTTTTTTTCAGTAGGATGAATTCCCTGTTTGTCAAGTAGATAGCCCAGGAATTCAACCTTTGCTGTACAGAGTTGGCACTTGTCTTTCTTGACCTTTAGGCCAGCGTCTTTAAATTTCTGTAGAACCATTCAGAGTCGTTTTTCTAAAATGCATCTAGTCGGGGCAGCTATCAGTACATCATCGAAGTAGGGCATGACCCCTATTATGCCTTGTAGCAATCTTTCCATTAAGCTCTGGAAAATGCCAGGGGCTACACTTACTCCGAACTGGAGTCTGTTACACTTGAAAGCCCCTCTATGCGTGACTATAGTCTGGGCCTCTGCAGTCTGTGCGTCTACGGGCAACTGCTGGTACACCTGAGCTAAGTTCAATTTTGCAAATATTTTCCCACCTCCAAGGGAGTGAAAAAGGTGTTGGACCACAGGTACGGGGTAAGTGCTCTGCTGGAGCGCATGATTTAGGGTAGCCCAGTAATCCCCGCAAATTCTCACTGATCCTTCTGGTTTTATGGGGGTCACGATTGGGGTTTCCCATCGAACGTGGTCAATCAGTTCCAACACACCTTGCACTTTTAATTTGTCCAATTGTTCATCAATCTTTGGCTTGAGTGCAAAGGGCACCCGACAAGGCTTAAGGCGAATGGGCGCAACTTCTGGGCTGAGATTAAACGAAATAGGGGACCCTTTGTACTTGCCTAGCTTCTCGCTGAACACGTCCTGGAATTCTTGGATGAGGGTTGCTTCCCAGTCATCACTGCCAGTCTGGTTGATGCCAGCTAGTTCAATTCCTAATGGCGCAAACCACTGTAGACCCAGAAGGCTGGGCCGATCTCGATTGACGATGGTCAATGGTAAGGTTGCGGTGTGGTCCTTGAAGGTGACTCGGACGTTGCTGGAACCGACGACCGGAATTCTATTTCCTTGGTAGTCTTTCAATATGACATTTTGAGTGCTGAGGTCCTGGCGACGGATGTCAGGGATCAGCTGTTTGAAGGCTTTCCAGGATACCATCGACAGGGACGATCCAGAGTCGACCTCCATAACGCATGGTCGCTTCTCGATGGCGACCCTCACTCGGATTTTCCTTGCATTAAGGGATGAAGCGTGGCCTATGGTGATGGTCCGGTGTGCCTCTTCTTGTCGGGATGAAGTGGTGGCTGTTCGGTTTCTGTATTGAAAGTTCCATTGGTTGTTTTGGCAGTCCCAATTAACTGGTGGGGTGCCTGCTGTCTGTCGGAAATTGTTTTCTCTCCTGGTTGGGCTGGGTCCTCGCTTGCTTCTGCAGACCTTAGCGATGTGGCCCCTCTTCCCACAGGAACGGCAGAGTGCGTCTAGGAATTTGCAGTCAGATCGTGGGTGACTGCCCCCTCATCTGGAGCATTGGTACGGGGATTTTCGATTCTTTTGGTCCCGCTGGTCACGTTCTGACCTGAGTCTGTTGACCTCTTCTTCCTCGCTTTCTAATGAGGATTCGAGGTCCTCATGGTGGGTAGTTGTTGCGTGCCTCTCGGAAAACGGCGTAGCGTTGCTGGCGAGTTGGCGGTGCGGTGCATTCACTCGGTGCATTCGAGCGGCTGACTTCCTGGTTGCTTCTGCTGCAGTAGCATCGGCGATGACATCTGCGAGGGCAATGTCTCCCTTCGCCATAATCTTGCTCTGGATCGTGGGGTCTCTTAGGCCCAGAACAATTCGATCTCTCATAGCTTCCTCGAGATTTGTGAAGCCACAGAGTCCTCCTAGGTTTCTGACGTCAGCGATGAAGTCCCCAACACTTTTGCTTTCCCGTTGGTCCCTCTGGTAAAACTCATGTCTTCTGATGAGTGTTGGCACCGCCGGTGCATAATGGGCCCAGAGGATTGAGGCAAGGTTGTCTTGTCCATTGTCTTGACTTCTGCTGGTTTCGCAAGTGCTTTTGCCATCTTGAAAACGGCAGGCCCGCAATGGGTCAGAAATACAGCTCGTTTCTTGCCAGGCGTAGTATCTTTCAGATTGTTGGTCTCCAGGAACATCTGGAACCTTTCCATATACGAGTCCCAGTCTTCGTTAGCTGGGTCAAATGGAGCGGGTGGTATAGCGCTGCTGGTCATTCTGCCACTTCTACGGTGCGCTCTTAGCCACGTGCTGTAGGGTTCGTTGAGTGTTTGATCAGCTCTTAAAGTCTCCGTATCCCACCTTCGTCGCCAGTGTTCTGTTCAGAGCGTGGGCACAAAGAACGGAGACGAGGCATCGGAAAGTGACTCAACTCTTTATTAGTGACTTCAGAACAGAGCTAAAATACTCGGGCAGCAGCAGCCCTTTTATAGGGCTCACTGCTGTCATAACAGCTAATGCTTTGAGTTTGCCGCACTGGCAGCGTCCAATCAGCAGCTCCCATTAACAGCCAATCAGATCGGCCTGGGATGACCAATCAGGATCTGCTGCTGGCAGGCCAATCAGAAGTGCAGGATTTTGAGCCTGCTGTGGA
This sequence comes from Hydrophis major, assembly GCA_033807585.1. Lineage (NCBI taxonomy): Eukaryota > Metazoa > Chordata > Lepidosauria > Squamata > Elapidae > Hydrophis > Hydrophis major. The sequence continues at coordinate 98,126,717 of CM066330.1, read as the reverse complement.
AGTAAAACTATTTAAGCTTTTAATTAGCGCAATTGTTGAGTCTGTAACACTTCCTTTCATTGCTTTAGAGTGTTGCATATGTGCCTTGAGATCTTTGGAAACTTCTTTCCTATAAATTAGATGGCCAAGATCATTAAGGCCACCAAAGTCCATCAGCTTAAACAAAGTTCTTCTTCCTAATAAAAAGATCTAAGACCTGCCCTGTTTTTTTTAAAAAAAAAAAAAAAAACTTGCTTAAAAATTTATTTAAGCACTTGATTTGAAGTAATATATTTTTATTTTAGCAACAGCGAGTTTAAAGTTCCTTTTCTGCATCAGAAGCATATCTTGCCATACATGACAGATGATTTTGTAAATCAACTAGCTGACTAGTCTGAAAGCATTTCAATCAACGTGCTTCAGTAAATTATTTTCAGGGTCAACTATGAATAATTAAAATCACATTATAATATGATATGAAACAGTGATGTTAGCTATATTTTGAGGCACTTCCCTGAGGTAAATTTATTTCATCTGAAATAAACCAGTATCATAAATAAACACCTAAAATGTGAGGAAGATTTCTAACTGAGCTCTTTTCCTAAGATGCTGGTTTTATTTTGTCAAATAATCCTTCCTTACACCCACACCCACTCAGCCACCCACAAATACACACTGGGGGTAGGGGTGGAGAGAAGTAGGCGCACACATTCCTAATCTAGGAATAGATGTACCATTTCTGTAATTCAGATCAACAAGGCCGAAGTCACTTGCATAAGAGATAATTAGTTTTCTGCAACCACAGGAATATATCTTTAGTTAGGAGGAAATGAAAAGAAAAGCAGTGATTAACAGTTCTTGCTAGCTTTGCAGATGTGTGTTAGGAATCAATCTACAGTACAATGCCATCTTCCCTTGGAAGTAAATCTCATTGAACTCAATAAGAGCTACTTTTGAATAGACATGCAAAAGAATGCATAGTTCTCCTCTTCATTTGTGAGCTTAAAGGCATAGCAGAAGAATGAAAGTCAATCCAGAGGAACAAAAAAAAAAAAAAAAAAACCTCCCTAGGATATTTGTATGGATTTTTTGTAAAAGAATCAATCTAAATGTTAGGCAAAACAATTAAAGGACATGCTTTTCTATTTCAAAGCACTCTGGCTGATATGTGCCAAAAAGTCTTCTCCTTTTTTTTTTTCCAGCTACAGTTACATACAATAACAGCATATCAAAGACAAAGCATATCACCATTGCTACAAATAATACAAACTATACATTGCTGGCATACTACTGTATTTCTAATACTTTCATTTTTATTGAAAATACTTCCAGGCATTCATGCACTGCAGTTCCATGTGGTTTTTCTGAGGATTCTTAAGAAGGTTTTTAAAAAACCTGAACAAAACAATAATTTACATAAAATGTGTAAAAATAACCCAATAATATTGGGCTACTTTAGCTAGGCTGCAACAAAAAATGGTAACTGTGAAATGGCAGCCAAGAATTGAAAATAAAAATAATAAAAAATGGCATTTTCCCCTAACCTTTTCTGAATACTGATTGCATTCAGTGCTTGCAATTGCCTTATATGAATTCACAATAAACTTTAAAAACAAACAAACAAACAAACAAGTGAGCTAAATTTGGCCATGTAGTGAGCTCAGTGTTGTCAGTCATGGTAGGCTTTAACAGAATAGCAGTTTCTCTGTCATGAAATTAGCTTGATTGGTAAAGGAACCTGAAAAACGGGCTAACATGTAAATGAGCCTCATTTGATCAGACTACTTCATATTTATAAAGATTTTTGATAATTCTAATACAGGTAGGAAGGAAGCAAAGACCCACAGTTCAGGGTTTGAGTTGGGAAAATTGATAAGTTACCTTGCTGGGTCATTCCCGAACATACTTCCAGACCCTTGTCTGACTCTTTCAATGTCTGTAAATATATTTTGTTTTCTATTGAATGTGAACCTGCACAATTCCAGCAATGCTATCATCATATTTTCGGCAGTTCTATTTTATAGCCTGAGTTAGCTGTGAAATATATATTGCATACTGCAATCTGAAACAGCCATACTAATAAAAAGAAAAAGAAAAAAAAAGAAAGAAGAATTTTACAATAAAGCTAGTCAATAATAACTTAAATGGCAAAGATGGGGATATGCAAAATAATAATATGGTTCAGTAATATGCAGGTGTCAAGACTCACAGGGTTGTCAAGATGCATATATATATTTTAAGTACTCATAGACAAAATATATAATGAAATTTGGAACAATTCTAAGCCAAGCCAAATTTAGCTGCTAAATATCATAAAAGATACAAACATAATTTAAAAAGAGGCTACAAGTGCAAAAGGCCTACTCCATGGATTTGTTTTTCAGAGAGAGAGAAAAAAAAGGGGTGTTTTCCCCATTTTTATTTTTCTTGCTATCCAGGAAAAGGACAATGACACAATAAAAGAAACCCTTTAAATTCTAAAATCTGAACATTTTTGTTGTTGCCATTGCTATTACTATTTTGATGTAATAGCAGTGAGAACTTCAGTGGGACCAACCAAACATTGTATTATTACTATATTAGTATTATTTATTGAAGATCTTGTTTTTCTTTAACCGTCAATTGATATATATGGATGTATGGCTGTCCATATGTACACAAATACATATACTCTTACATTGCTCCAGAATCATGCTGCAATTGATATATTCAGGTAATATAGGAGACCAGAAACTAGAATGCTAATAATTCTTTAATATTTGAAAGTAAAGTTTTATCACAGTCCCATGCCAAGAGGAAAATAGCAATTCTGCTAGGATCTGAAAATATGCAAGAGAGCTGTTTCCTTCTATAGATTAGCCAACAATCTTTTGCCTGTTCTTTTATATGTGAATTTCATAGTATTCAATAAGATTTATCCATCCAGAAACTATGCAAAGCATTGCAATATTATTTTTATTTACTCCTACAGGTGTGTCAGTAAAGGAACTGAAAACAGAAGATGGGGACTGAGATAAAAATGCAATTTATAAACAACATTCATATAGAGTGGTTTCCTTTTAGAAAAATCCATAATAGCCTAGAACTTTCCATGCTGATTTGACTTTTAATATACTCACTTAACTGACATTTTAAGTTGGCCTTAATTAATCACTTTTTAAATTAAAAGCCAAAAAGCAGATGCTAGTAAATATTATTAAATCTCATTTCAAAAGCCATAGTTCAAATTTCTGTTGACACTGGGGCAGGCAAATTTGCTCTGAAGCTCTAATTGGTGAGAATATTGAATTTTCTCAAATATGCATCCTTCTATGAAGGAGGCCAAAAGATTTTACAAGGCTGAACAAAACTACCATCCTGGAATTCTTTCCTTTATCTCTGAGTAACCAGACAGAGATAGTTGAATATGCACCTGCTATTGTCCAGAAGGAGGATCAAACCACAAGATTTGAGGAATGCAAATAATGGTTTGGTTTCCAAAGTTCAGGCAGAATTCCACACAATTCATATTAGGTAATAAGGAAAGGAAAAAAAATGGAAAAGAAAGGTGGAAATAGAAGGTGTCAACCGTGACTCCCCTACAGCAATGTCAAAATAAAATTAAGCATCTGAAGGTCAAGGTAGTTGGACAAATGTATCTTGATTTTCAAAAAATGCTCAATATTTTTGCTTTGGTAACTACCATAGAATAAGATTCCACAGAAGGAGGTGCAGCTTTTAAAGCCATCTTTTTGCAATCTCGATAGTGCCTTGAGAACAAGTTGATTCAACATTGAAATGCAGAACAGAACACACTGTAAAATGAAGGCAGTGTATTCAATATACTGACTTTATACCATGGTGTTCTTCTGCACAGACTTTCTCCCTCAAGCCAAATAGAGAGTTAAAGAAAACCCAATGGATATTCATTAAAAATTATGATAGTTTCAAACTTTCTTTTGGCTTTGTGCAAATAAATAAATAAATAAATAAGCAAAATGAAAATGATTTTTTGCAACATAAGCACTACAAGAAAAAAAGAACACAAATTTCAGCAATAGCTTGAGCCTGAGGGATATTTTTCATGAATCTTATACATTAAGCTGAGATTTGCAAGTGAGCCTGCTAATCCCACAGAAATGACAAACATGCATTATAGCTAGACATTGCCTTCATGCCATAATGCTTAAAGCATATTCCCCACCACTCACCCAACAGGATTCAACCCATGGTTTGTGTTGTCCTATCTTTCTCTGAAGGCTTGCAGTTATTTGGATTAGCTGTACAAGTGCATAATATTACCACACCTTTTGTGATGTGCTTAGCTATAGATATTTTGCACTGCAGAAGTTTATTCAGGAATCACTGAGATCAAATGGAATCAGATGAACATGAAAAGGACACTTTTTCAGAAATATGGTGTATGTCAGGGTTTGTACCAAAGAAACGGAAAAAGAAAAGAAAAGAAAATGCCTTATTTTTTTTTAAAAAAAAAATGGATGGAAAACTTTAAAATGACCCTTAAACTCAGGATGCTTCTAATGAAGCAAAATATTTCTCATAAACTGATTCATCCAAGGGGAAAAAACCCAGATCAATAGAGTTAAGGAAGATAGAGTGGTGGTTGTGGGGAAATCTTTGAAAAAAATTTGCAGTTAGTTCTGCCCTATTGGTGTTTAACTTTTCCCTGTCCCTGGACATCAGAGATTTTTTGCAACAAATTGATAGTTAATCCTAAGAGACTAAAAGTAGCAACACAAGACACATTTTTTTAAAAAAATTCTGAATAAAATAAGAACATTCTGGGACAGAATGTTATCTTCCCAGCCTCTCTCTTTTCCTAGGGCTATTTCTTCCTTTTCTGGATAGCTAATGTAGACATCTAGGGCAAAAGGCGGTAGGTTTTTTTTTAATATAACTAAAACAGTGAAGTCAATTAAAAAGAACAAGAGGGGGTCATTTTAACTCCTTTCTGCCTCCCTCCATTTCCATCAATCTGTCAAAAGGACATGGTGGCTTCCTCACAGTAGTCCAATCATGCAATTAGCCTTTTCTACCTAGATAATTTGCATACAGATGCAGTTTATATCTAAATGTCAACTACTAGTGGTTATCTTTGTCCCCAGTTATGGTTTTCTTAGACCTTAGTAGGTGCTGTTGAAAATAATGAACATAGAACTAAATTATTCAAGAAGGTTAACAAGTTGTTTTCACTAGTTGTTATTCACACATAGGCATTTCAACACCATTTTCTTCAGGTCACCCAGCTAGGTGGGACTACTTAGCTTTTAAACAAAATGAAAAGAGGTGGTATTCAATAGGTTCTGACCAGTTCTGGAGAACCGGTAGTGGAAATTTTGAGTAGTTCGTCGAACTAGCAAATACCACCTCTGATTGGTCCCATCCCCCTCTATTCTTTGCCTCCTGAGTCCCAGCTGATCTCCTGGGTCTTCTTTTGTTGCCCAGCACAGGAGAACAGAGCAGGAAAGCATGTTAGTGGGGTGAGGAGGGAATGGGATTTTGCAGTAACTGTTGCGTCCAAATGCAGTCACCCATCAGCAGTAGAGTTCAACACCCGGATCCCTCCAACATGCGACGTCGAACCCGATCAGTGGGAATTGATGTCTGAATGGGAGCTCCCAAATGCTGCCTCGCAACGCTGCCACACCTTGATATCTGGGACGTGGAGGCTGCACAAGGGATTCCCCAAGGACAATGCTGGAGGCTTTGTGGAAGGGGGGGGGGGAAATAGATGTTTTTTATGGCAGGGTTCTCACAGGATGGTGGTAGATAGGATGCAGAGCATCATAGGCTGCGGAGATGGGATATGGGAATAAAAGCCTAATTAGCCATATTAGGGAACATTTGTTATGTGGGGATTTAGGATAGGGTGGTCTGCAGAAGGTAGCTGCGATTAGGAGGATGGGGTAATGCTATAAATGTGCTGGATGGCAACTGTTTCCAGTGCTAACTAGTTTGGATTTCAAACTGTTACCCCTAGATGGGATGTGAGTAATGTGTACAAAATAAATGACTACCTACATCTCTGTATGTTGGTTTATCCAAGATGGGTGACATATAAGTGGAATGAATTAACAAATGAATAAAATAAATAAATAAATAAATTAACTAGGATTGAGGGTGATTCCTCTTCTCAGCTCTCAAATAAAAAAAAATATTGATGTATTTTAGGGATAAGGAAAATATTTTAGGGTAAGAAAAAATATTGGGGCATTTTTGGGCAAAGGCATTTGCCTGCTTTCGAACTGTTAGATTAGGGACTAGGGTGAAGATGGGAGTTCACTGCATTACACAATGCTCAGGTTTGACATCTTAACTGCCAAGATATTGGGATGGTAACAACACTCTATGATATCATACTGGCTGCATGACCATGGAAACATCTTTGGACAGTGCTGGCTCAGTGACCCTTGAAACGAAGATGAACAGGAGAGTAAAAATCTGCAGGGACTCTTTTACCTTTACTTTTGGGGAAAGGAAAGCATGCTAGCATTTTGGGGATCATGCTTTTCCAAATCACTGTAGTCATGATTGCATCTTGCTTCAGTGAAAGATTATCATTATAAAGAATGCTCAAACAACACATATATAAACACAAATGCACGTGAGATAAACAAATGCACATGAGATAAACAAATGGCTTGAAAACTGTCAAGAGCAAAATGAAGATTTTCTGTGTGGGACAATTTTCTGTGTGGGACAATAGGTGAGAAATTTTTGGAATAACCACTTTTGGGGATGTATGCTTTGAATCAGTTTGACTTCTGATGTCTAGTCCTTGCAGTTTTCTTGGCAAAGATTTTAGGGAAGGGAGTTACTTACTTACTTACTTACTTACTTACTTACTTACTTACTTACTTACTTACTTACTTGATTGAATTTCTATGGCTGCCTATTCACCCATTACCTTTTAGTTTATTACCTTTGCCTTCTTCCTAAGTTGAGAGTAGCTAGCTAGCTTTGGACTTAAGCCTGAACTAGAACTCGAGTCTCCATTTTCTAGCCTGATGCTTTAATCAGTAGACCAAACTGTCTCTCTTTATCACCATTAAAAAGCAAAGAGATGGAGAAAAGGGTTTGCAGCCAGAAGTCCAGAGATGCATTGAGATTTGTCCAATACCATTCTGTAAAAGTGTTCTTGGATAAGCTGCTATAAATAAGAAAAGGTTCCCTTTGCACATATGTGTTAGTTGTTTCTGGCTCTAGTGGGTGATGCTCATCTCCATTACAAAACCAAAGAGCCAGTGCTGACCATCTCCACGGTCATGTGGACAGCATGACTAAACACCAAGGCAAATGGAACACACTTTCTCACCAAAGTGGTCCCTATTTTTTTACTTGCATTTTTACATGCTTCCGAACTGCTAGGTGATAGAAGCTGGGACAAGTAATAGGAGCTCACTCCATTACATGGCGCTAGGGATTCAAACCGCCAAATGGCCAACCTTCTGATCGACAATCTCGGCATCTTAGCCACTGAGCCACCAATATATGTACCCCTTTCTAAAAATATTTGTCTGCTTCCTGCTTTGGGGACCATTTCAGTGTAATATAGATCACTGAGGTTTGCATGCAGGTATAATCAATGGTTTTGACCTCACTTTCATATGAAGGACGAAATAAGGAAAAGCAATTATTTTCTAGTCACACTTGGAACAATTCTTTTTCCTCAATGATTGAGAAGGTGTGCCATCTAGTGTAAAGGAAAAGAAATATTGAATATCTATTTCATCTCTCTCAAACCCTCCCCTTTGTCTGGTTCTAAATTTACAAAAACATCCAGCTAGGATTTTCTCCATCTATCCATATCTTTTCCTTTTCATCCAAAGAAGTAAGTAATATTAATATATGGATACTAAATTAGACAGTGACTTATATATTTGTTTAATCAGTGATATCATCAAAGTTATCAAATCTCACATGATTCCTATGTCACCAGATCATGGTTTAAACTGGACAAGATGTGTATACCCCTTCCCCATGTAAGAACCTGTTTTTTTCAAAAGACATTAAAAATTCAGTTGTCTCTGATGTGATTTGTGATATCAACAACATGTATAAAATAGGGCACCTACCTGATTGTTTCTGTTTGTGGATTTCTGACTTAGCTACCCTCCTATGGCTCCTTGAGCCATACCTATTTCATTATGTTTCACTTATGAAAGATCACACCAAGCACATTAGTAAAACATGCATTTAATAACTCCTAAAATTGCTCAATAGAACTGTCCACGAGCCGATCATGCTGTATGACAAAATAGGCTTGGAAAGTCCCTGACGCTTGCGCAGAACAAAAGACACGTCCACACATAACACAAAAAACAATTATATATCACCTTATAAGGTATAATGCTTGCATTTCCTTATTTCTGCTTTTTGCTCAATAAAAGGCGTCGCTGCATAGCTGACGGGGTCGGAGTCAGAGAGATCACCTCCACCCGTGCAGCGTGTGCTTCGCCACCTTGCATTCACTCTGCATGTGACGTGTCATGTTTTGCCTCTTCACCCTTGTGAGGGTCCCTCTGAAGACAACCCCTAGGCGACTACTCCCGGGCAGCGCACTCCGGACCCAACTCGAGAGTCCTCCAACCGGAGCGCGACAACTGGGGGCTCGTCCGGGATCCACGGAGCCGGCCGTGTCTACGGCAGCTTTCTTTTCACTCTCATTGCTACGCACCTGGCAAAGGCACTGCAATCGTAAGTAATGGGCACCCCACATTCCAAGACTTCCTCAGCGCATAGGGAGGAGCTTAATATTTTAGTGAAAAGGGCTAATACGATTCAGAAAGATCGAGGTTTAACTGTACACGGTGTAACTAGAAAAGAGGTAATCCTCTTTCTTCTTTACCTCAAAGAACATTGTCCAGCCTACCCGGAAGGTGGGTCACTTAAATTATCCACATGGACAAAAATAGGGAAATACCTTTACAAAGAACCTAGGGCTCCTATTACCATTCTCCAAACCTGGCAGAGCCTTATGACTGCACTTACTCTTCTTCTCCCTAATGACCCTGAAACTCCTGTTTCTAACCCTGAGGCTAAAAAACCAGATCCTACTGTGGCTCATGTTTCCTCTCCACCGGATTATGCTACTGCATGTCACACAGAAGAACATCAGCCCTCCACTCCGACCTGTCCTCCTCCCCCCTCTTCTTCCTCCTCGTCACCTCTTCCTCTTTCCACCCTAACTGAGACCTTTTCCTCCCCTTCTTATGTTTATGAATCTGTTCTTGATGACCTTGCTCTTGAAGCATATCCTATCACACACATCCCAGGAATGGGTGTCCAGCCTCACTCTAATATCCCTATGAAAATTCTGAAGGAGTTAAAACAAGCTGTAAAAACTTATGGCCTCCAATCACCATACACCAAGGGTTTACTCAATTCTTTGACTTCTAACGATACTTATATGCTAATCTATGATTGGAAAATGCTTTTCAATATGCTTTTAACACCAGCACAATATGTGATTTGGCAATCTGAATATCAAAAACAAATTGATAAAATTATTCATGCAGGGAATCTGCCCCCTAATGTCACACGTGATGACATGATGGGCACCGGTCCTAGATCCACAATTATTCAACAGCAAAATACACCACGCCGTGCCTTTCCTTTAATTCAAGAGGCTGCCATGCAAGCCCTAAATCAAGTGGATGATGAATCCACCGGCGCGGGTCAAAATTTCCTAAATATTAGTCAGGGCCCCACCGAGTCTTATTCTGCTTTCATCAGTCGCTTACAGTTAGCCCTTGAACGACAACTTTCCAATGCAGCAGCTCGCAATGAAATCATGCTTAAATTGGCATATCAAAATGCTAATGAAGATTGTAAATCTATTCTTAAGCCCATTGCTAACAAACCAGGTGTCACCTTGGCTGAAATGCTTGAAAACTGTCGAGTGGTAGGCACTACCGCTCATAAAATGTCTGCCCTTGCTGCTGCCATTATTACTGCACAACCCTCCACCACCTCCTCCACACCAGAAGCGTATGTTGTGACACGCAATGGTAACTGTTTCAATTGCAGGAAACCTGGTCACTTTAAAAATCAATGCCGTGCTCCAGGTGGGGGAGCAGCCCCTCGTATTCAAGGTCAAAACAAAGGTGCCCCTCCTCAAGCTAAACCAAAAACTGTTTGCCCTCGCTGTCGTAAGGGTTTTCACTGGGCTTCTCAGTGTCGTTCAGCCCCTCCTCCATATCAGCCGGCGGAAAACTAGAGACGGGGCCCGCAGCTAGCCCCGCTCCAAAGGCTGCTCTCAGTACATCTCATTCTTATGCTTTTCCTGCTGCCCTCACGGAAGATTTTGTTTATGATGATCCTGGTTCTTCCTTTACTCTTCCTCTGGCTATCACTATTCCCTCTGCCTTCCCTCCTGGCACTCCTGCCCTCCTGATCCCCAACTCTACGCTCATCATGGAAGGGGTAGTAGCTGCACCCTTTCTTTTCTCTGACACAACCTCCCTCCACGTTCTGGGCCTCGCAGCTACTGGAGATCGAATTTTTTCTTTAAAAAAGGGAACGGTGGTTGCTACCTTCATCTTTCTTCCTTCTTCTGAATCTCCCTCTTTTTATGCTCTTCAACAGCCCATCTCAACGGCCAAGCCCACTCTCGAAGTTCTCCTAGACGGAGTTTCTTTTCAAGGGCTCGTTGATACTGGAGCTGACGTGTCAGTAATTAGGACACAGGAGTGGCCTTCCTCCTGGCCCTCTCAGCCGGCGTCTTCCGTACAAGGTGTGGGAGGAACTCAATCTGCTAAGGTCAGCTCACGCAATCTTTTTGCCACTTCCTCTTGTTCTACTGTTACAGCTATTATCCGCCCTTATATTCTTCCTCTACACTGCAACCTTTGGGGACGTGACTTGCTTTCCCAATTTCAACTGACTCTTACAATTCCTTAAAGACACATGCCTATCATCCCTCTATCTCTTACTTTGAAAACTACTACCCCGGTATGGGTCGATCAATGGCCTATGACCTCAGAAAAGCGCCAAGCTCTTCAACATCTAGTACAGGAACAATTGCTCGCAGGGCATTTGGAACCTAGTAACAGCCCTTATAACACCCCTGTCTTTGTCATCAAAAAGAAGAGTGGCAAATGGCGCCTCCTTCAGGATCTTAGAGCCGTGAATAATGTCATCCTTCCTATGGGGGCGCTCCAATGTGGACTACCCAATCCTAATCTCATTCCGTCATCTTTTTCCCTTATGGTAATTGATTTAAAAGATTGTTTCTTTTGTATACCATTGGCAGCAAAGGATCGATGTTTGTTTGCTTTTACAATCCCTGAATACAACAACAGTCGCCCTACTACTAGGTACCAATGGAAAGTGCTGCCGCAGGGCATGCTCAATTCTCCCACAATGTGTCAGTATTTTGTAGACAAAGCTCTTCAGCCTTATCGCCTTAAATTTCCATCTCACTTAGTATATCATTATATGGATGATATACTTGTAGCAGCACCTCTATCGTCTGCTCAACTAAAAGAGAGTTTCCCTTTTTTACAACAATGTCTTCTGATAGCAGGGTTGCATATTGCTCCCAGTAAGGTACAGCTTCACTATCCTTTTAACTATCTAGGACACAAGGTTCTTTCCTCCGCTGCTGCACCTGTCATGCCACATATGACAATTCCCAATCCTACCACATTAGTACAGCTACAACAAATACTTGGAACTATTAATTGGGCTAGGCCTTACTTAGGCCTTCACACTAGTATACTCACTCCACTCTTTCAAGCGTTAGTAGGCCACAAACACCCTTCAGATCTCATTACCCTCACTGATGATCAACTTTCAGCTCTAGATAAAGTCAATTCATTTTCACACCACCAATGGGTGGATAGAGCAACTATTAATGAACCTTTACACTTAGCACTTTTTCACACTCCGCTTCTCATGACGGCTGCATTATTACAAGTAACTGCTAACAAAACACTTCTTATTTTAGAATGGTTACATTTGCAAAACTCTCCTCGTGCTGTCATTTTTACTCGAACTGCACAGATGGCTGAACTTATTTTCAAAGGCCGCAGCAGGGCCCGTCATCTTATGGGAATAGATATAGTTACTTTGTATGTCCAATGCAAATCTCAACAATGGGAACAAATGTTCCAGCAGTCTGATCAATTACAAGCTGCTTTAGAATCATGGGTGGGCCAAGTTTCGTGCCATCTGCCACCCGATCGGCGAATTCAGCTCTTAAAAATCATTCCTATGTTCTTTTCCTCTCCCATTGTTTTTCAACCTATACCACACTCTCTCACTGTGTTCACCGATGGCTCTGCTGTACAAGGCGCCTGCACATGGAAGGAAGGAACTGAATGGAAAAAACTCCTTACTACGCAAGTCACCACTGCTCAACAGGCAGAACTGGCTGCTTTTATTTTAGCTTTGCAAAAATTTCAACAACAACCTGTTAACATTATAACGGATAGCCAATACGTTTGTTATGTTGCTACTCATGCATATGATGCCTATTTTTCTCCCAATGCTTCCCCTTCCTTGTTAACCTTTTTCCTCCAGCTACAGGAATTGCTGCAGAAACGCACGCATTCGCTATTTGTGGCACATATCCGAAGTCATCAACACTTGCCTGGTTTTCTATCTGAAGGCAATCATATGGCAGATGAGGCCTGTAAAATCTTGCCCATTGTCATAAAGGCCCCTGCTCGCCCTGTCCTAACAGCAGGAGAAAGTCATGACTATTTCCATCAAAATGCAAAATCTTTGGCAAAACAATTTGGCATCTCAAAAGCCGAGGCACAGGCTATCATACAGCAATGCCCCACCTGTAGCCTTCAGGCTAAAGGTTTACCCGAAGGAGTAAACCCGCGTGGTACTGAAGCATGTGACACATGGCAGATGGATGTCACTCAGTACTCCCTCTTCGCCCCATGGAAATATTTGCATGTTTCCGTGGATACATTTTCAGGTTTCATTATGGCAACTGCGCAAAGAGGGGAAACTGCAGGTCATGTAAAGAATCATTGCATTCGGACATTTGTTACACTGGGATGCCCAAAAATCTTGAAAACAGACAATGGTTCAGCTTATACCAGTACTTCTTTTGCTGAATTCTGCCACAACTGGTCTATTGTCCATAAATTTGGGATACCTTACAATAGTCAGGGCCAAGCCCTGGTGGAACGTGCCAACTCCACCCTTAAAACAGCTCTTGACAGATTTAATAAAGGTGTAAAAGGCCATGGCCCGCCTCGCCTCCCAGTGTTTCAAAATATTCTAAATACTTGCTTGTACACACTTAATTTTCTAAACTTAACTCGCTCACCGCCCTCTACGGCGGCTTCCAGACATTTTGCTAAAACTTCACTTCCTTCTCCCCTCCCTCTTGTCTATTACAGACAGCTGCCTGACCCAAAGTGGAAGGGTCCTGTCTCACTTATAACCTGGGGTAAAGGGTACGCTGCGGTACAACTGTCAGATAAAGTTCTGTGGGTACCAGCCCGCTGTGTGAGACCCTATCATGGGGCCCCTCCTGATCCTCTTCCTACCGATAATATACTTCCCTCTCTATGCATGCTCTACCTTTAGAGCATCTCCAACTGTTATTTTTGCTCCTCTTAATAAACAACCTATTTTCTCTTCAAGTCTCTACAGCATTTCCTATATCTTTTTTCAAATAAATGTACAACCCTCCACAATTGGCTACTACCACTTGCAAGGCTTTATTCCTTTCGTGCATTACTTTTTTCTTTTTTCCACCCCCTCTGTGGCTTCCCCCTCTCTCTCTCCTGTTTTTCTACAGTGGATCCAGTTACCAGAAGCTCATCAAACCACCACCAAGGGAATTTATCATTTCCATTGCTGTCATCCTCCTTGCTCCAGTCCGATTGCCTGTATATGGAAATATGCCATCCTGCCTCATCGGGTTGTTCCAGTTTATTCCTGGTCCTCTGCCACTCAACGATCCCGCTCCCTTCCTCGGCCGAGATTCCCTCGTTCCTTCATCCTGTTACACACTGCCATGGTCACCCTCAATTCTTCTGTGAACTCATCTCAGGTCTACATCCCTCTTCCAAGTCAAAAACATGCTGGACTTTATGCGTGTCATTGCCAAACTTTAAGGGGAATATGGGGATCATTGGGCATCATGGTAGAGGGGGCTCAACTCCTTCCACCTGGCTCAGTTGATTCCCCGTCCCCTCCACTTGATAAAAAATTCTTGGACTTTACACCAACACCTCCAGCTTCTGCCCTAATTGACTCTGCCTTCTTTGAAGGAAACCCAAAAAATTGCTTTAACCTTCTTGACCGCTTGAATGCTTACATCCGCGTTCCGATATGCCGTCTCTATATTCCAGAAGGAAACAGGACTGTTTTAGCTTGCAAACAGCGGCACCCTATCAGGCATCCCGCCTATTGGACGTGGCAAATTGGAGATAAGGCCATTCGTCCGTCTCAGAATCATCTCGTTCTCTCTTCTACCAGTGAAACATTCCTAGTTTTGCTCAATGTTACTGCCAAAGACTATGCATCCTATGACTGTCATTTACGCCTCCCGAAGTTACCTTATGAAACCTTTCTTACGGTGCACCTGCTCCCGCCAACTCGTCCTTCTCTTCAACGACACCGACGTACCCTCCAACCTGTGAATCGCCATCGACCGTATAAAATTTGCTGGACAGTGACAGATGCCTGGGGTCAAACTCTCAACAAAACTTGCAATATATCTCGCATTTCAGAGTACTTTCCTTCTTTGCAATTTGACTTTGCTGAAATGCTACATGGGCAAACTGCTTACAAAGTAGGTTTCTTGCAATCCAATCCAAGACCCCCTCAACCGTATCCCTCTTATGTGTACCAGTGTTATTTGTATTTTTGTCCTGGTCACTCTCTTACACCTGATCGTTCTTATCAATGCGGGGGGGTTGCTGATACATTCTGTAAGGCATGGTCCTGCGTCTCTACCGGTTACATTTACTGGTCACCACCATCCACGGGGGACCTTGTTTCCATCAAACGCACCAACCCTCACCGGAAGTGCGATTTCAGCTCAGGGATATCCCGTCACACTCGTTGTAATCCTGTCACCATCACCTTTACAGCTGCTGGAAAATCTTCTCATATTTGGGACAAAGGTGCCTCGTGGGGTGGCAGAATTTATGATTCAGGGGGATATGATTATGGCAACGTTTTTTACCTCCAGCGACACATCACTTTACCACAGTCTCCCCCTATAGGTCCTAACCCTGATATTGCTTCAGCCTTCTTACAGCCGATCACGTCTAACCCTAATCCTCTTTTGGCCCTTGTTCAATTATCTTATGATGTGCTTAATGCTACAACAAATTTCACCACTGAACCTTGTTGGATGTGCTTGTCAGCGGAACCTCCCTTTTATGAAGCCGTAGGATCTTCTGAACCTTTCCTTAATGCCACCAATGACTCTACCTGCCGATGGTCCAATACCACTATCACCATCACATCGATCACAGGCCAAGGGTGCTGCCTAGGTCATATTCCACAGAATTATACGCAGTATTGTCTTAATGCATCTAACCACCATCGCTGTCAAATTTGGCTTTCCCAAGAGCGATTGCATTTTGACTCAACAGTTGGCTCCTCTGGTTTTTCTCAAGTATATACTCTTGTCCCTAAGGCCAACATCACTGCCCGCTTAAAGGGGTATTATTTCATACCAGCGAATAACTCCTTATGGGCCTGCTCCACAGGTGCAACTGCCTGTGTTCACGGTGATGAACTCTTGGCCTCAAAAGGATTTTGCATCCAAGTACACTTATTTCCAAAAATTGATTTGTATTCCAGTAAAGATTTCACCTCCATCATGGAACCTGAACAATATCACATTCGAGCAAAGAGAGAAGTAGTAACAGCCCTCACACTCTCTGTACTTTTGGGACTAGGAGCTGTTGGTGCATCCACAGGCATTGCATCCTTGGTGCATGGAGCTCAACAAATTACTAAACTTAGTGCTGAGATAGATGCAGATCTTCAACGTATTGAAATCTCCATCTCAGCCTTACAAACATCCTTGACTTCCTTGGCTGAAGTGGCGCTGCAAAATCGACGAGGTCTTGATCTTCTTCTTTTAAAGCAAGGAGGATTGTGTGCTGCACTAAAAGAAGAATGTTGTTTTTATGCAGATAATTCTGGCATTGTTATAGATTCTATGTCTCAATTAAGGGATCGTTTAAAAAATAGAGAAAAAGAAAGGCAGAATCAAATGTCCTGGTTTCAGGCTATGTTTAACTGGTCCCCTTGGCTAACTACCTTAATATCAGCTATCATAGGTCCACTCATTCTCTTACTGCTTGCTTGTATGATAGGGCCTTATATAACAAGGAAACTCATACAATTCCTCAGACAACGCTTAAATGACATAGGAGAAGAAGTAAATCATACAAAAATTACTGTAAACACTCTGTTTCAAAAACATGCATACCATTTGCTCACCATAGAAGGTGACGATGATTGGAAACCTCCATTTTCCTTATCCAATGACTCAGATGCCGAGGATGAGGTCTTTGAGAGAACAGCTCCACGAGAGATGCCGGAGGGCATATCTCTTGGGCAAAAATCTCTTGATGATCTCTCGGACGACATCGAAAGTCAACATTAAAAAACAAAAAAAGGTGACATATGGCTCCTTGAGCCATACCTATTTCATTATGTTTCACTTATGAAAGATCACACCAAGCACATTAGTAAAACATGCATTTAATAACTCCTAAAATTGCTCAATAGAACTGTCCACGAGCCGATCGTGCTGTATGACAAAATAGGCTTGGAAAGTCCCTGACGCTTGCGCAGAACAAAAGACACGTCCACACATAACACAAAAAACAATTATATATCACCTTATAAGGTATAATGCTTGCATTTCCTTATTTCTGCTTTTTGCTCAATAAAAGGCGTCGCTGCATAGCTGACGGGGTCGGAGTCAGAGAGATCACCTCCACCCGTGCAGCGTGTGCTTCGCCACCTTGCATTCACTCTGCATGTGACGTGTCATGTTTTGCCTCTTCACCCTTGTGAGGGTCCCTCTGAAGACAACCCCTAGGCGACTACTCCCGGGCAGCGCACTCCGGACCCAACTCGAGAGTCCTCCAACCGGAGCGCGACACCCTCCTGCATCATTTGTCAACTTAGAAGACCCCTTTTAGAATGGATGCTACTAACAAACCATTTTATGGCTAATTTTTGAAACACTACCACTGTTAGATGAAAAATAATATGATTTTTATTGTTTTGTTGAAGAATGGTTTCCTAAAGACATTCCAGATGTTGTTACCAATGCAGAAGGAGATACTATATGTCACAAGCAACAATCAGAGGGCCCAGACTAAATAAACACAGAGAATCCACTTGATCCATATCTGGAGAAAATTCAAACATGGAAGAATACTTTTCAATATTAAAATGCAATGGAATACTCCAAACATTACAGAACTCTTGAACATATCCATTCACTCATTCACACATTGTATAGATGTTATTCATAATGAGATACAGAATTTTTTGAACAATCTTTCTAAAGAGGTAAACTCCAATGATTTTGTTCAGCTGCAGTGGAACGCAAGGGGGTTAAATCACCCTCTCTTTTCAGTTAGGAGAAATATGGATGAGTTAAATGCCGATGGGTTCCTGAACTATGCTGAAAGTAAAGTTGAAGTATTAGGGAGTGGCAATTTATAACTTGTGGTACTGAAGAAAAATGAGGGTGCAGGCATTAAGAAATTAAGAACTGTAGTATTCAGTAAGGTCTTGGAAGAAGGGGAGAAGATGCCATACGGTTGATTTCAATGTAGAGGGAGAATTTCTATGTTTTGCAGGCTACCTCCTATATTTGTTAGATAACAGATCATTTACTAAGAAATAAATTGCTATTAGAGCCAAGGATTTCTACATTAGATTTGTATTTCTACAGATAGCAAAGTTGATTCACACACACAAATCTATGTATCTATGTATAACTATAAAGATTTTGTTTTTAATTAAGGGGTTTTTTTTTTTGGTCACAGATAGACCCTAACAAGAAAAACAGGTTGTTACAAGATTTTTTTTTTTTACAGAACAAACATTACTATGGATTAAAAATGTCAAAGACTTCCAGGGTGAACGGTACTTCTGAGAATTTTGCCAGAGTTCACCAGCACAGATTTAGACATGATTACCAATATTTCTGTTGTGCATGTTTGTAGTCTGTGTGTCATGAGTTGGATGTGAAGAAGACAAGATGCAGTAAAAGCAAATTTATTTGTTGCTCCTAAGTTCTGCCTTGAAAGTCACATAGAGTTGACAGAGGAAGGAAAATTTGTTTGTAATAATAGCATATTTTGTGACAGGTGTAGTATTTATGTCTTTATCACCCTCACCACGCCTACCACAAATGTCAGAAAATCAAAATGGAGTATCCCCCTTTTCTGTATTAAAAGACTGATTTTAAAATTTTACAAAATTAAATAATAGCATAATTAGGCTATTTATTTCATAATGAACAGACAGGATTTACTTTCCAGGTACTTTGGTACAAATCAACAGTGGATTGGGGCTAGTTTTGGCTATCTAATTACACAATCTAGATTTGATAGTCATCCTTTTTTTAAAAAAATGGGATCAGGTTGACCACATGTTTAGTAGAAGTCCGGATCTATTGATTCCAGTATCAAATGAGGAGGTATTTACACCATATCCAGTTAGGGTCATGACCTGATGACAGATGCTTCATGTGGGTTTGTTTACTTTCATAAAATGATTGATTAAATTGATATGCCATTGAGAAATTTAGTATGCACTTATTAATGAGGAATGCATGTAAGGTTTGATCAAATTATTTCCATTTGAAAACGCCAGTGGAAAGCTTATTGCAAAGCAGCAAAATTTCCAAAGATATCTTTATTATTACTACTAGATTAGCCAAAATATTCTCTCTTTATTCTGTTCAGTAGCAAAAAAAAAACCTTATATAATCTTCTGGAAAAACTTGTGGAGTGAAAATCCATTTTTATCTTCCCTGAAAAAATGCTGGTTTGTACCCTAATTGGGTTTCTATTTAAAATCATTTGTCATAAAACTGGGATTTTGTACTGAGCTCTAGATATCTACAAATCCTCATAAATATAAGGGAAGAACTAAAGATTGATATGATATTTTTAACAAAATTATACAAGTGGTAACAATAACTTGGTAACCTCAGATTCTTATTTTTGAACGGAACTTCCAAGATGTTTTAGTGACCTAACTATATGATCACATGGAATTAAATAAAAACACAATACTTAGTCTGTGTGTATGGATGCAAATGTATGTATATGAGTGTATATGTAATTTTCTGATAGCTGCAAAAAAAAATAACAACAATGCAATTTGGCAGAATGACTTTGACAGTAGTAATGGAGCCACATCTCCACTTCCACTTACATGACAGGAGCAGCTTTATAGGGTTCTAATGGTGACCAAATTAGGAGACACCCCAAAGTATGTTACTTTCAGATCCCAGTAAGTTTTATCTCTGAGGAGACTCAAGCTGCTTTGAAGGAATGAGTGTCCACCATGTTGTGGTGTGTATTTGTGCAAAGATTTGCAGGATTATGGATGTGATGTTCCCATTGAAACTCTGCCCCTTCTTCAGGTCTCTGTGACACTGTCGCATGTACAAAAGGAGAGAAGGTTGCAATAGAATGTTCTGCCACTCATAGTGATCTGAATCAGATGGCCTAGAAATATGAAATTTGCTGATAATAGTGCATCACATCCCTCTACAGCAGGGGTGTCAAACTTGTGTTGTCACAGCAGCATCATGTGATGTATTGGGTCTTTTTCCTTCCTTCAGTAAACTGGGCATGGGCATGAGCAACTTGTGATGCATCTGGCCCACGGGCTCTGAGTTTGACAGCCCTGCTCTACAGGTAGTCCTTGAGTTACAACCACAATTAGGACTGGAATTTCCATCATAAGTTGTTGTGCTGCAAGTCAAGTTGGACCTGATTTTACATCTGTTTTTATTGTTTGATTGTTAAGCAAATCATGCAGTGAATGAAACAAACCCATTGTTCCCAATTGCCATTTTCTAGCAGAAGTTGGTGAAAAAAAGCCTCCAAATTTCAATCACATGATCCCAGGAAAGTGCAACTAGTCATAACTGTAAGACACTTGCCCTTACACCCAAACTGTGATCATGTGATTGTGGGGGTGCAATTGCATGTGCAAGTACAGGTTATAAGTTAATTTTTCCAAGACCATCATAACTTTGAATAATAATTAAATGAATCCTGAATCAAGGAGTACCTATATTACTATGTACCTGTTCCAGATGACTTATAACATGATTATTGATAAACAATCACAAATCCATTGTCCCCCATGCCTCAGATTTTCTATATAAGCAAATAGTCCAAAACTTCTTAAAGGAGAAGGTAGATGAACACAAATAGGAGAGGAACCAAAATTGCTGAAATGACTTGATGTGGCTTTGTGCAAAATTTTTGACATCTTCATAGTCTTCAAAAATGTTAGATTCAAACTTTATTGAACCCTACTAAATCCAGAAGCATTCCAGTTGCAATTGCCAATGTCAATAAAGGCTTATCAGGAATATCATTGGTCCTTGCTAAGAGAAAGGCACCCTGCCAACTATGCTCTGCATTTGCAGAAAGTTTCAATTCTTCCTTTACTGGTAAAAGGGAAATGAGTATGAAGGTGATACTAGATTCTAGACCCTAAGTGAAATGTTTAGAATACCTGACCCAGTGCAAGAACTATCCAGATGCAAAGTGTTTTTTTTCCCAGTTTGACCAGTCTATCAGGGCAACCTGGTCTACCCAATTATGGGACAGAGCATACTGCTTCCACTTTCACCTTTCAGCCTCAATCCAGGAGTCTTTACAGGCAGTCACTTTTGCAACAAACTAAACATAAATACAAATTTATCCAGAGGCAAGAGAGATTATGCAAAGGAACCTACATGTTCTGTCATTGATATACTAGTTCCATGAGCATATCCTGGGAAGCTCCACCTATGATAATTACTTGCACCTTTGATAATTACATTGCAAGAGACTGGGGCAGACCAAAACAAGCAATTGGTGTTCCTCTATGGGGTGAAGAGAATTGCAGAGCAAACAAGAGAGCAAGTTCCTCCACTTAGATGTTGATTATAGCTACATTTGAAGTGCTGTTGCAATGGTTTTAAATATTTTTGTAAACAATCATTCTCATCATAGATGAGTTCCCCATTATTTTAAGGCAAGGAAAAGCTTGGTTCAATTTTGTTGTGTCCGCGAAATGATGCCAGGAGTCGGTGACTTCGTGCAAAAACTCTTTATTGGCAAGTTGGAACCGAACTGGCGAAAGGAAAAAAGCCCGCGGCTTTTATTCCTTTCGCTGCCGCGGCCGCGGCCAATGGCACCGCTTTGAATCTCCCGCGGTCTGAATGGACCAATCGCGGGAGATTCTTAGCGAGCCAATCGGCGCGGCTCGCCTGACCAATCGGAGAGCCCCGCACTTTGGCCAATCAAAGCGCGGGGATCTCGAGTATGTTAATGAAGGACAGAACACCCCTCCCATCTTGGTTCAGTCCTTACGTTGCATAGTCACGTAGGTAGGCGGGGCTCCGTCTGGTCCTACTTGACCTGCACAACTCAGTCGTAGGCTGGATCCTGGCCGGTTCGGTCGGGATCTCCGCTGCTCCTGCTGCCGTCGTGGGAACCGGCTGGTCGATCGGGCCGGTCCCTTCTCCATAGCTCCCTCCTGGGCCTTCCGGGTTGGTTGAGCTACGGGTTTCGCCGCTCCCGCCCGGTCTTTCCGGGTTGGTCGAGCTGGCTTGGCTGTTCCTTCCTGGCAAAAGGTCGTGATGGCTGCTTTCCGGTGAGTACTGCTGGTTTATTTTTCTTTGGATTCGGTCCCCTGGGTATTCCCCCCCCCTTGGCTTGTGTTGTGGGGGGTTGTTTCACTTGTTTGTGCATCGGCGGTTTGTTGGTTTGCAGTTCTCGACCTAAGTTGGTCGATGTGGCGTTTCCACGCTCGTCCGTCTGCTGTTTGTAGCCGGTACGAGTGTGGGCCTGTTGCTTGTGTGATGACGGCTGGGATCCATAGAGGGTCTCCCGTCAGGTTCTTTGCATATACGGGGTCCCCGGGTGCGAAGGTTCGGTGTTTGGTGCTTGAGTCTGGGGGCCTCTCCGGGTTATACGTGGGGTGTAACCTGTCGAGTGGGGACCTTAGCTTTCTGCCCATTAGTAGTTCGGCCGGGCTTTTATTGGTTGTGGTATTTGGGGTTATGTGTTGGGTGAAGAGTAGTTTGTTGATTTTCTCTTGGATCTCCCTGTGGTCTATTTTCCAGATGGTCTTTTCAGTGAATTGGACCATCCGTTCCGCCCTACCGTTCGCCGCTGGGTGCGCCGGTGCTGTCAGCGCGTGGTGGATGCCCCTTTCCGCTAGGAATTTTTCGAATTCTAGCGAGGTGAACTGGGGCCCGTTGTCGGAGACGACGACGTCTGGGAGGCCGTGTGTTGCAAAGAGTTTGCAGAGTTCCTTGATCACGGCCTCTGTGGTTGTCGTCTTCATGTTGCTTACCTCCAGCCAGTTGGAGTAAGCGTCAACTGTTATGAGGAAGGTGTGTCCTTTTGTGGGCCTGGCGAAGTCTATATGGATCCTAGACCAAGGTCCCCTTGGGGTTTCCCACTCTAGGACGGGTGCTGTGGGTGGGCTTGGCCTAGTTTCCTGGCATCGTTGGCACCTAGCTACCCAGGCCTCTATTTGTTTGTCCATCCCTGGCCACCAAGCATAACTTCTGGCCAGGGCTTTAGTCCTTACGATGCCAGGGTGCCCCTCGTGTAGCAATTCCAAAACCTTCCCCTGTAGCTTTTCCGGAATGACCACCCTGTCCCCCCATAGTATGCACCCTTTTAACAACGAGAGTTCCATTTGGCGGTTTCGGAACGTTTTGACGGACTCATCGTTGTCCCTTTCCGGCCACCCTTTCTCCACCCAATGCAACACCCGCGCGAGACGTTTGTCTTTATTAGTCTCTCGGGCAATGTCTGACGCGGTTATGGGCAGGTTGGGTAGAGTCTCTATGCTGAGGGTGGTAGTCGTGGGTGCTGGGTCGGTGTCGGGTTCCGGTAGCGGCGAGCGGCTTAAGGCGTCTGCATGGGAGATCGTCTTACCCGGTCTGTGTATGAGTTCGTAGTTGTAGGCTGCCAGGAACTCGGACCACCTTGTCATTCGGGGAGACAGAATGTTCGGGGTGGCCCGGTTTCCTGCAAGGATTCCCAGCAGCGGCTTGTGGTCCGTTATGATGGTGAAAGTCCGGCCATAGAGGTATTCGTGGAATCGTTTTACGGCGGCAACTATAGCCAGAGCCTCTTTGTCCAGTTGGCTATAGTTCCGCTCCGGTTTGGTGAGGGTCCTTGAAAAGAACGCGATGGGCGCTTCTTTTCTGTCGGGAAGGGTATGGCTGAGGACAGCGCCGACGCCGAAGGGTGATGCGTCGCATGTGACGGCCAGAGGTAGGGTCTCATTGAATTGTATGAGGACGGCGTCGGAGGTGAGGAGGTCCTTCGTTCTTTGGAAGGCAGCTTGCTCCCGTTTCCCCCAAGTCCAGGTCGCCGCCTTGTCCAGGAGCCTATGCAAGGGCTCCGCCGCCGTCGCCTTTTTGGGTAGGAAAACATTGTAAAAGTTCAGTAACCCCAAGAACGCCTGTAGCTCAGTCTTTGATTTGGGTGTGGGGGCTTCTTTGATGGCCTTGATTTTTTTGCTTGTGGGGTGAATGCCGTGCCGGTCTAGGAGGTAGCCCAGGAATTCCACTCGTTCCGTGCAAAGCTGGCATTTTTCCCTCTTTACTTTTAGTCCGGTCTCTTTAAATTTAGTGAGGACCTCCCTTAGTCGACCTTCTAGTTCGGCTTGGTTGGCTGCCGACACTAGGACGTCGTCGAAATAAGGTACCACCCCCTTGATACCTTGCAATAGTCTCTCCATTAGGCTTTGGAATATGCCCGGTGCCACGCTGACTCCGAATTGGAGTCAGTTGCATTTGAATGCTCCCTGGTGGGTGACAATGGTCTGCGCTTCTGCCGTTTGCTCGTCGACTGGCAACTGTTGGTATGCCTGGGCAAGGTCGAGCTTGGCAAAAACCTTGCCCCCTCCCAGTGAGTGCAGTAGGTGTTGTACTACTGGGACGGGGTAGGCGCTTTGTTGCAGCGTGCCATTTAGGGTGGCCTTATAGTCCCCACAGATCCTCACCGACCCATCGGGCTTGATCGGGGTGACTATGGGGGTCTCCCACCGGGCGTGGTCTATGGGCTGCAGGACCCCTTGTTTGACGAGCTTGTCAATTTGCTCTTCTATCTTGGGTTTCAGTGCGAATGGCACCTGCCTTGGTTTCAGGCGTTTGGGGGGGACGTTAGGGTGTAGGTCGAACGATATAAGGGGCCCTCGGTACTTGCCTAGGTTTCCGTCGAAGACCTCTTGGAACTCCCGGGCTAGTTGCTGCTCCCAGCCGTCGTCGGTGACGTGGTCGACTCCCGTGAGGGCGATGTCAAGCGGGGTGAACCATTGCAGTCCCAGTAGGCTTGGGCGGTCGCGGTCGACGATCGTTAGGGGGAGTCGTTCGGTGCGCCCCTTATAAGTGATGTTAAAGCTTTTGGTGCCGACTTCCGGGATGCGGTTTCCCTGGTAGTCCTTTACTATGAGTCTCTGGCTGTCTACATTCCTCCTTTGGAGGGTAGCCACCAACCGCTTTATCTCATGCCATGCAATCATGGAGAGGTAGGACCCGGAGTCCACCTCCATTTTGCATGGCTGGCCCTCGATGCATACCTCGACGTGGACCTTCCGGGCGTCGTTGGTGATGGCGTGGCCGATGGTGACCGTCTGGTGGGTCTCCTCTCTCTGCCGGTTGTCACCGCCTCGCGAGGATCGCCCGTTCCGGTCCCATCGGCTGTCCGAGGGGCGATCTCTGGTCCGGGGTGGTGTGCTTTCTCTCCTCCGGTCGCTCTGGTCCCATCGTGCCGGGCTGCGATTTTTCTTCAGGCGGCAGACACGGGCGATGTGTCCCTTCTTGTCGCAATGCCGGCAGATCGATTCGAAGAACCGGCATTCCAACCTGGGGTGGTCGCCGGCACAGTTGGTCCTCGACTTACGACCTCGCCGGTTCCATGGGTTGCGCCCTGCCCGTAGTCGATGGATATCCTCCTTGTCATCGGAAGTGTCCGATGCCGAGTGGAAATCGCCCTGGTGGGTGGTCGTCTCGGGTTTGGGCTCGGTCGACCTCGCCGGGTTGTTGTTTCCACTGCGGTCTCCAGCGTTCGGTCTGCGCATGCGGTTGGCGGAAGTTCGGGTTGCTTCGGCAGCTGCGGCTGTGGTGAGGGTGTCTGCTAGGCTGATGTTGCCCTTGGCCATCAGCCGGCTCTGGAGGACGGGGTCCCACAAACCGAGCACGATTCGGTCTCGCAGGGCGTTGTTTAGGTTATCGAATTCGCAGAGCCCCCCTAAATGCTGCAGCTTGGCGACGAAGTCGCTGAAGCTCTCACCCGACCTCTGGTCCCGCCGGTAAAACTCGTTGCACCGGATCAGGATGGGTACCTCTGGAGCGTAGTGCCACCGCAGTATGGGTTCGAGGGCGTCCCAGTCCATCGCGGTGGCATCGGCGGGTTTGGCCAGCGCTTTGACCATCTGGAAGACCTCGGTCCCGCAGTGGGTCAAGAAGACCGCGCGTTTCATTGGGCCGGAGGCGTCCTTCATGCCGGTGCACTCGAGGTACATGCGGAATTGGTCGGCGAACGATTCCCAGTCCTCGGTGGCGGGGTTGAAGGGTGCGGGTGGTGCGATCTTCGCCATCTCAGTGGTTCGTCTGGCTTCCATCGGACCCGTGGTTCGGTTCAGGGTCTGGATCCCATCCTCGTCACCAGTGTTGTGTCCGCGAAATGATGCCAGGAGTCGGTGACTTCGTGCAAAAGCTCTTTATTGGCAAGTTGGAACCGAACTGGCGAAAGGAAAAAAGCCCGCGGCTTTTACTCCTTTCGCCGCGGCGGCCGCGGCCAATGGCACCACTTTGAATCTCCCGCAGTCTGAATGGACCAATCGCGGGAGATTCTTAGCGAGCCAATCGGCGCGGCTCGCCTGACTAATCAGAGAGCCCCGCGCTTTGGCCAATCAAAGCGCGGGGATCTCGAGTATGTTAATGAAGGACGGAACAAATTTAGTCATGCAGGACATGAGGGGAAGGAAGTCATCTCATATTATAATAAAAAATATACGTGACCTTGAAGAAAGGAAACTGGCTAGGAAATACTAAGACAAGAGCTGCTGGCAGTAAAAAAAAATGCTTTTGAACAATGAAGACACTGATTGGATAGAGCAGCCCACCCTTCACCAGTCTGGACTGACCATAAAAATGTAGAGATGCTGCAAAACACCAAATCTCTCACGTCTCAGCAAATTAGGTGAGCACAATTTTTCTCTCAATTTGACTTTTGTATTTCACATATGCCAGGCTCCCAGAACAAACTTCCAAATGAACTTTTATGCAAGTCTCCACTCATACATCCCCACCCCCATCTGCAACAATATTGAAGCTAAGCAACTTTGAATACTATTATAAGACAGATCAATATGAAAGGCTGGAAGCAGGAAGGAAAGCTGGTAATTTTTCATTGGATTAAAGCTCAACAGTAGCAGGATGCATATACCAGAGCCCAGAGGGTTGAACTCAAGGAAGCCTCGCAACCTACCATTTCAGTTTTCACAATTACAGGGTGACAGTTATTGTATGGTGGACTTTTATATGTGCCTCTTCCCCTAATGAAGCGCTACAACTGTGGTATAACAAAGCAGCAGGATACAGGACATATTCAGAACTCAACAAAAAGCTCTCTCAGATAATTTTGATTGTGCTGCATCCAGGGAAATTAAGGATCATGTTTCTTCTTGCCATGTTTATCAGAGTAAAACAAATCTCTGCTAAACCAACTGGATTATTGCAACCGCTAAACACACATCACTCCCAAGTATGGACGCTCTTTCTCAATATTTTCTCACTCCCAGTTGACTTTGGGTCTAAGGCAAGAGTAGAACTTTTGGTCTCCAGTTTCTAACCTGATGCATTAACCACAGTCCTCAGATATCACAACCCTCAATAAAGCCTGGATCATCAGGAGTATAAAGTACTGTCCGAAGTTGGAAGTGTGCTTACAGATGATCTAGAATAAGAAAGGTATTATTATCCTGGAATCATTTCCAAGGGAAAATAGATGTTGATTATAGCCACATTTGAAGTGCTGTTGCAATGGTTTTTATATATTTATGTAAACAATCATTCTCATCATGGACAAATTCCCCAATATTTTAAGCCTTTTCTTTCCAACATGAAACGATGTGTGCTGTTCATTCCAAACAGGCTTTATGTTTTACCTACTAAACTCATAAAGGCAATAGTAATTCAAATTAGTCACACACACACACACGCACGCACACACCTCACAGCCCACGGGCCAAATACATCACATGTTGGCCCATCCCCACCCAGTTTAGCGAAGGGGGAAAAAGTCCCAATACATCATGTGACGATATGAGTTTGAAACCCCTGATTTAGGCTGTAACCAATTCTATCTACATCACACAATCTGGATTTCACACACAGTCTATTCACAAGTGACTGAAGTCTCATTCATTTTTCCCCCCAGCTACCTAAAGCATGAGTCCCCAAACTGTGGGCTGTGACCCAATACCAAGCCGCAACCTATTCGCAATTGGGCTTCATTCATGCAAGCATCGCAGGCACTTGCAGCCCCACTTGTGCAAATAAAAGTTGCTCACCTGCCCCTCCCACAAAACCATCCCCTTCCCCCCCTTCCCTTCCACTCTGGGCTGCCAACCCAGAAAGGTTGAAGAATTCTGATTTAAAGGATATCTAGGAAATGAATCCACTTTGTATGTGAGCTTATTTGGAGGACCTGATCCTTCTTCTATTTAGAGGATAACTAGAGTGGAAGTCTTTAAAGCAACAAACTTCAAAGGCTATAAAACCAATAAATTTACACATTCAGAGCTACAGCTGATGGCTGCCTATTAAGAGAGCTTAAGAAGCTAAAAGTCTGCCATTTGGTAAATTCACAATGAAATTATATTCCCTATGATCAAATGTATTTGTTTATCCCTTTATCAGATTATATTGTCAAATCCAATCCTTGGAGGAAAGGGAGCCATATAAACTGTCAGTAAATTAATACTCTAAATTAACTAATAAAGATTAGGCATTTTCCCTTAATCAGGGATGGTTAGATGAGTGTATAAATGTTCATTTGCATCTTAATAGGTATCTGGGAATTGGATTTCATCACAATTAACTTTACCTTTTAGTTATGCAAAACAGTGTTATTAAGATATTTATTTGATCAGAGTAAGATAATGAAGTTCCAATTATTCTACAGTTCCACATTTTCCCACTGTTTGGTGTAATTGGTTGCAGGAAGTTTTTTTGTGGTTATTTTTCTTATGCTGATGGAATTTGTCCTCATGATGCTTTGGTAAGTCTCCAAATAATAATTTTAAAATGACTCCATTATTCCATTTTCTTGGTACAACATGCAACTTGTCTGTCTCTAAGGAAACACTGTTAGATTTCCCAGGAAGTTCCTTCTTTCAAATAGTAACCAGGCGGGATGCTGCAAAACTTACTAGACGAGTCAAAGTTGGCTAGGTACTGCCATCTAGTGAGATACGCCACATAAACAGCTCAAATCTTTTCTCTGTTTAAATTTGCAAAACTGCTTTATTTAGCTTCCATACATAAATGAGAATGGCTATGTAACCTAAATTCCAAACCTTGTGGAAAAGTATATAGGAGCTCTGCAAGAGGGGATCAATTTATTTTGCAAAGCACCAGAGGGCAGGATGATATAGTAACAATAGAGATCCTGTAGAGGGCGCATGCAGCACACTCTTGTGTCTAATACAGGGGCCTCTTTGCATTGCATGATCTCGCTCACTGTCCTGGGCTGGAAAGTCCCAGACTTGTACATGATCTCACCTTACTAACATCACCACTATTCTTAAGGATTTCACTTATCCAAATGCTGTATCTATGTTACCTTTGTCTCCTTGTAAAAACCCTATAAATGCAATAAATGCTGCTCAGGCAGTCAGACATCTTGGCACCCTGCACAATGACTGGTCTTTGAACTCCATCAGCAGGACAAGAAACAACAGATAGAAACTAGTCAAGAAGAGAAGCAACCTGGAATTGAAGAAAAGCTTCCAAACAATGAAGACAAGTTAACCAATGGAACCGTTTGCCTTAAGATGTTTTAGGTACTTCATCACTGGAGGTTTAATAAGAGACTGGACAGTCTCTTGTCTGAAATGGTATTGGGCAGTGGTTCCCAAAGTGGGTGGTACCACCCCCTGGGGGGTGGGATGCCTTAGGGGGGCAGTAAGAGGCAAGGGAGCTGGCAGGGGGGCGCTAAGAGGTGGCAGGGGGGCATTTGAGGTGCCGGCCCTGCAGGCTCACTGACTGCTGGCCATGCAACACATTGACTATTTCATTGCTCTGTATTCAGCACCTCAAATGTGGAACCCATGCGCAGAGCCTCGCCAAGACTGTGGGGGGGAGAGAGGTGGGAGGTGGTGGAATGAGGGCACCTTAGCTTGCAGGCTGCCCTCTCCGGTGGAAGCGGCAGTGGCACACCAGAAGGCCCAAAAGCAAAACCCTCCCAAGGCATGCAGTGGAAGGAGTGGGTGGTCTGGCATTAGGGCGCCCTTCCCCAGAGGAGAACAAGGGAATGCTCAGTGCCCATCCGGCCTCTGCCTCTCCAGCCAACTGGGCTTGCATGCAGGATGTGGGTGGGTGCAGCTGCGGCTCTCCAAGGTGCATGGCTCGGTTTGGTTTGGCTCTACGTGGCCATCCTGGACCTAGAACCTAGCCTTCCTCTGCAGCCCAGTTCTTCCAACTGAGCCCTGCACTTGCTTGCTTAGTTTCCAAGAAAGCGTTCCCTCCGTCTATGCCGGTCTGGGCTGCTTCCACATGCCTTCCTCCTCTCGGGCGGCACGGGCATCGGGCAGAGGTGCTCACTCGGCAGGGCTCAACTTGGAGGAGGATGCGGCGCAGGCTGTTGCCTTGTCTCCCTGTCCATGGATGGATAGGTGCTATCACTGCCTCAGGCGGCCTCTCCCAGTGGCCCCTTCAGGTTCGGGCTGGAGGGACTTGTGAAGCAAGCCAAGCTCGGGTCGGCCTGGCTCTTTCGCTTGGCAGGCAGGTGCGCACCCACGGCTCCCTTTCCCAGCTCTGTCTAGCCTGCATGGCTCTGGTGTGGCCCTGGCAGGATGAGCGGAAGGCCCGGCAAGGAGGTGCTCACTCCCTTGGTGAGAGCTCTGCTGCTGGGCAGGAGGGCCCACCTGTCAGCTGCGCTGGGCACCGCAGCGAAGCTCTTCGCGCTCTTCCTGGTGCCAGGAAGGAATGGTGGCTGGACGCTTCTCCTGGGGTGGGCCGATCCTGTGCTGCGGCCCCGGGAGATTTGCTTTCCCACATGAGGTTGGGCTGCCCTCTCTGGCAGGGGTGGCTTTGTCGTACCGGTAGTAGGGTGTCATTTTTAAAAGAATTGGCTTTGCTTTCGAAGGTGAAGGGAAGGTGGCGACAGGAGTGCCTGAAGCCGAGTATCTCTGCCAGGCTCCAATTGCAGGGAGGAGCCCTGGTTGGCTGCGCATGGCTGCGCCAAATGCCATGGCATTGCTCTAAACGCCGCGGCAGCATGGGGAAAAGAGAAAGCAACAGTGGCAGAAGGTCTCCTGATACAAAGTGCCCCACCAACGCCGAGGTCAACATCCAAGCCATCGCCGCCCGCCTGCCCGAGGATGCAAAGGGGAGATTAAGTCACCCCCAAAAAGACAGCCAAGCTGTTTTTTCGGGGGTCAAAAAAAAAAGGCCCAGCCTTATTTTGTGAGAAACACGGTACATACACAGCAATGTTCTGCCTTGAAATACTTTTAAGGTTGTTATTTAAAAGTTGGCCTGGTTTAACTGACAAGTTAATCCTGTTTTTGAAAATTATTGTCAGTATATAGAATTTTTAATACGTAACATCACCAAAATAAATGCTTCCTTAAGAGAGTAATAAGGATTTACAATATTAAGAGGTTTTATGTGTTTATGTATTTAATGGTTAATGATGTGTTGTTTTATCTTTAAAATTAATAAAAAATTGTTTCAAAAAAAAAAAAAAAGAGAGTAATATCAGCATTTATGCATTTATTCATATATGTTGGACATGAGACTTTTATGACTTTTAGGAGCGTCAAAATGGTGGGAGAAGACCCCATGCTTTTAGCATTCTTTTTTTCAAATACTTTGTCTCCAGATATCCTCTCACAGCAAATTACTTTCTTTTCAGATTCAAGACAGCCTCTTTGTCTCAATTCTAATGTTCTCTCTTCTGCAATACATTTTGCCTTTATCTGTCTCTGCCAAACTATGTGTGTTTATGATCTAGGTTCTACTTCTCACTCCAGATTGCCTCTCCCACAGATCTCACAAAAAGTACAGACTCCGCAAGAAATATCCTCATTGACTCAATTAAGACACAGCTATGCATTCATTAACATAATGCTTCTCTAAAATTCTCCAAGTTCATAGTTGTTTGTGTTAAGTCCTGAGCATGGGCGCAAGGAACGGAGATGAGACATCGAACGGTGACTTCAACTCTTTATTGTAAAATAAGAACAGAGCAAATACTTGGGCAGCAGCAGCTCTTTTATAGAGCTGGCTACTGTCAAAACAACCAATTATTTGAGTTTACCGCTTTCACAAGCGTCCAATCAGAGGGGCCCGTAAACAGCCAATCAGACTGGCCAAAAGGACCAATCACGACTTGCTATTCGTGGGCCAATGAGAAGTGCAGGATTACAAGCCTGCTGTAAAGTAAAGCTGTTTAGGGTTGTATCGCTGCGTTGGCTTAGTCTATAACAGTTTGTACATCTGTCTCATCACTTAGGTTGTAGAACAGAGAAAAATAACCAATAATACATCATGCTTCCAACTCTCACTCTGCAGTCCCCTTGGAGTATACCACTTAACATCAGGGGGAAAATAGCAGTTTTCATGACACACTAATTACCCTCTTTTTACAAGTATTGTTTCCGGAAAGCTATTTCCGTCTATCTGATGTAACATCCCCAGAGAGAAAAGAAAAAAGTCATTCCCAACCCCCCCATTCCATTGATGGAACTTTCCTGAAATGGTTTTGAAAAGGGAGGTGTGGCCTTTAACTGACAAAAGGTTGCATACTCTTGCTGTAAAGGTCTCTCTGACTTGCTCTTCTTTATATCAGAGACTCAGTTGCTTAGTGGTGATTAACTTTTTAATGCCTGTGGATATGAATATCCAAGTCAAAGACAAAAGGTAGAATCCTCGTAGAGATAGTTGGATTTGTAAATTAAGAGTGATGTAATCGGAGCCAATATAATTGCCGGGTCAGTATTTATAAATCTAGTTTATAGTCTGAATGAAGCAAGCCACAGTGGAAGTGTTACTTTTAGTACTTCTTTTTTTGCTCAGTACATATGTCCCACACTATTCTTTTCATAGATTTGATCACTTTTCCCCCTTCTGCTTTGTGCATTTTTGCCTTTACCTTTCCATTATTCTCCTGACTGTTCTGCCATCCTCCCTTTTTCTCCTTCCTTCAAACTTCACTTTCCCCTTCTTTTTTCCCCTTCTATTGCTGAGACAGAAACAAAAAGTTGCTTCAAAGACTAATTTGGTGTGCTATGGTGCAGCTTCTGCCCTTATCAATCTTATTACTAGTCTTGGCTTATAAAGAAGAACTTTATCAAGCATTCACTTGCTCTTCCCGAGCCTCATTTTAGCCCTTACTCTTTTCTGTGCAATGTTTTTGCATGAAGTGAGCTTAAAGCACTTTTGTGGATAGATTATGACATTAAGTCAGTAATTAGAGAAATGCTGATCTCAGGTTCTGAGGTAACCACAGTTATGGGTGAACTAAAAAACTATATATCTTTGCTGCCACCCCCTTTTACTGTAAACCTGGTTTTCCCTTTCATACCAGTCCTCTGGGGAACAAGAGGGGATTGAAGTGGAAATCCATTTCATCCACACATAGTTTCCCTAAACTCTGGCTAAATACAAAAAGAGAAACTAAAATAAATATTTGGGATATTGCAGTTCAGCCAAACCAAAACAGGGGCTAGGAGGCAATTAGTCAGTTTCAAGGTGTAAACAAACTTTAGTAAAGGTGCCAAAAGAAAGCATGTTTTCATACACAATACAGAGATTAAAAAAACAACAATCCTTCTCTAAATTCCTAACACAATTCTAAACATAGTTAAATAACTAAATTTTCAACCCTGCCTGATTTAACCACCCAATCGCCAACCCCCAACTTCAGCCAAACCCTTCACAAAAGGTATTTCAAACATTTCGTGTCCAAACCATGGCAAACCTCTCCTTTTATTGGCTCTCAGGGATCTGGCCATGTCAGGCAGGCTTGGGATTTTAAAGGCCATCCAGCCTCCTACAAACTCTTTCCTCTCTTGATTTGACTTTTTTGCCTTTTTGTCTGAATGCTGCAACAAAAAGAAAAAATAAAATTAGTATCTTTGTATGGATGTATGTATATGCACATGCACATCCATATGTGTACTGGCCCTTAGGATATCTCTCTCCTTTGCAGTCATGGTCATGATTTATCTTTATGTGAATTAAAGTGATGTGAATTTCTTCCACAATCTTCTCTTAGCTCATTTAATCTCAGAAAACTGACCCTACTGGCTTCATTAACATTGGTTTTGCCTTTTTTCCTTATCCCAATAGTTAACTGCTCAGCACTTTTCCACATCCTTCCAAAGGTCACCAAAGACAGTATATACAAAAAAACTGAGTTGGAAGGAACCTTGGAGGTCTTCTAGTCCAACCTCCTCCTCAAAAGGAGACCCTGGCCTGCAGACAAATGGCTGTTTGATCTTTTCTTTAAAAAAAAAAGAAGCATCAAATGATGAAGCAGTTACAACTTCTAAAGGGAAGCTGTTCTACTGATTAATTATTTTAACTGTCAAGAAATTGGATACTAATATGTCACATTATCTAGATTCTATCCTTCTGTTAATACAGTCTAGGACTGCAATAGCTCTTTTTGGTGGCTGCAGCATATTTAATTGACTGTCTACCAGGACCAGAGGTGGTATTCAGTAGCTTCTGACCAGTTCTGGAGAACTAGTAGCAGACATTTTGAGTAGTTTGGAGAACCAGCAAATACCACCTCTTACTGGCCCCACTCCCATCTATTCTCTGCCTCCTGAGTCCCAGCTGATTGGCTGGGTCTTTTTTTGTTGCCCTGCACAGGAGAACGGAGCTGGAAAGCAGTTTAGTGAAGTGGGGAGGGAATAGGATTTTGCATAGGACTTCCCCTGGAGTTGGATGGGAATGGAGATTTTACAGTGTCTTTCCCCTGGACTGGAGTGGAAATGGAGATTTTACAGTATATTTCCTCTGCCATGCCTACCAAGCCATGCCCACAGAATTGGTAGTTAAAAAAAAAAAAAAGAATCTCACCACCGACCAGGAAGCCTCTCACAGTTACTGCTGTTAAGCAAGGTACCACTTATTTACCTTTGCATTTACTTTTCTGACTGTTGGTGTGAGTTTGTGTGAGAGAAAAATAATCTCAGTCCCATCTGAGGTGGCTTCACCAGAAAAAGAAGATGAGATGATAGAGCAGTTTGTAGCTTTGGATTGCCAGAAAGAGTTAAATATAAAAGAACATGTACCTTGCAGTTTTGACCAGTGTTTCTCAGCCTCAGTAACATTAAGATGTGTAGATTTAAAGTTGTTGAGATTGAAAACATTGGTCTAGGCCATTTTTGTTTTGTGGGACTTTCATCTGTTTTGCTTCTATATTCACAGGAAAAAAAAATTAATTTCATGAAGAAAGAAGAAGTATGGGCAGGTAAGTTCATAGTGCTGAGCCAATAACCAGAGTACATTGATCTCCTAGTTAAAAGGAGGATGGATATAAACATCCCAGATGTTATGAACTTATAAAGGCATTTAATAAAGTTTTAACAAACTTAAGAAAAAGCAGGGTTCTAATCCTGCACTTCTGATTGGCCGATAATAGCGATATTGGATTGGTCCTTTCTGGGAAATCTGATTGGCTGTTAACGGGCCAACTCTCATTGGTTCAAGGGTTTAACACTTCCATGTTTCTCATTGGCTAATAGATCAGCAGCCTACCCTATAAAAGGACTGCTGCTGCCCTAGGGTTTTGCTCTGTTCAGAATGATTAATAAAGAGTTGAAGTTCACTGTTCACTGCCTCGTCTCCGTTCCTTGCACCCATGCACAGAACTTAACACTGGCGATGAGGATGGGATGCAGAGACATCAGATCTGACTGAACACTACAGAGCACCAACAGAGCACATGGCTGAAGGCGCATCAACAACGGAAACCATGTCCGGCGGCGCCATACCACCCGCTCCATTTGACCCGGCACAAGAAGACTGGGACTCGTACATAGACCGGTTCCAGATGTTTCTGGAGACCAACAATTTGAAAGACGCAACTACGGGGAAAAAGCGAGCAGTGTTCCTGACCCATTGCGGGCCTGCCATCTTTAAGATGGCCAAGGCGCTAGCGAAACCGGCTGAGGTGAAATCCATGGACTGGGACGTCCTCGCACCCCTTCTACGGACCCACTATGCACCCGATGTACCAACGCTTGTCCGAAGAAATGAGTTTTACCAGAGGGACCAACGGAAAGGAGAGAGCATTGCAGATTTCATCGCGGATCTCCAGAACCTGGGAGGCCTCTGTGGGTTTATGGACCTCGAAGAAGCTCTGAGAGACCGAATAATTCTGGGATTAGATGACCACATGGCACAGAGCAAGATCATGGCCAATGGGGACATCGATCTTGCCAATGTCATCAAAGATGCTACTGCAGTAGAAGCAACCAGGAAGTCGGCCGCCCGAATGCGCCGCACCAACGCACCGCTTTGTCAACTCACCAGCGATAACTCACCTCACCTAGAGAGGCACACAACAGCGACCCACCACGAGGACCTCGAATTGCCATCAGAAAGTGATGAGGAGGAAGTCAACCAGCTCAGGTCTGAACGTGACCAACGCAACCAGCGGAATCAAAGACTACCACACCAATGCACGGGTTGTGGGGCAAACTACCCGCAATCAGACTGCAAATTCCTCGATGCGCTCTGCCATTCCTGTGGGAAAAGAGGCCACATCGGGAAGGTCTGTAGAAGCAAGCAAGGATCCAGCCCAATTCAGAAAGAAAACAACCACTGCCAGACCACAGGGAATTGTCCTGTGAGTCAGGAACACTTGAACCACCAATGGAACAACCACTCCTACAGAAATAAAACACTGGCCACTTCAACGAGACGGGAAGAGGCACATCAAACCATTACAATCTGTCACGCTTCATCATTAGATGCAAAGAAGATCCGAATGAGGGTCGCCATCGAAAACCAACCTTGCATAATGGAAGTTGATTTAGGATCATCCCTCTCGATGGTTTCCTGGAAGACCCTTAAACAATTAATCCCTGCCGTCCAGCGTCAAGACCTCAGAGCCCAAAGAATCATACTCAAAGATTATCAGGGGAACCGAATTCCAGTCGTTGGATCCAGCCAAGTCCAAGTATCATTCAAAAATCGTACTGCATCATTACCACTGACCGTCATCGATCGCGACCGGTCTAATTTGTTAGGCCTTCAATGGTTCGCCCCACTCAGGATCGAGGTAGCCGGCATTCACCAAACCAGAAGCGATGACTGGGAGGAGGCCCTCATCCAGGAATTCCAGGACGTCTTTGCAGACAAACTAGGGGAGTACAAGGGGACCCCGATATCATTTAACCTTAACCCTGAAGTAGCCCCCATCCACCTTAAGCCTCGCCGAGTACCTTTTGCCCTAAAACCAAAGATCGACGAGCAGCTTGATAAATTAATACCCCAGGGTGTTTTAGAACCAACTGACCACGCTCATTGGGAAACCCAATCGTAACACCCATCAAACCGGATGGATCATTAAGGACTACCGGATGGATCATTGTGGGGACTACCAGGCCACCCTTAATCACGCCCTTCAACAGAACGCTTACCCGGTGCCGGTGGTGCAACACCTTCTCTATTCCCTGGGGGGCGGAAAAGTCTTCGCTAAATTGGATTTAGCACAGGCGTACCAACAACTGCCTGCAGATAAAAAAACCACAGAAGCACAGACGATCGTTATGCACTGAGGCGCCTTTAAATGCAACCGACTTCAATTCAGAGTGAGCGTAGCCCCAGGGATTTTTCAAAGTCTGATGGAGAGACTCTTGAAAGGGATCAAGGGGGTCGTGCCATACTTTGATGACATCTTAATTGCAGCCCCGAATAGAGAAGAACTACAAAGGTGTCTCAAAATGGTTCTCCAGAAATTTAAAGACTCTGGCCTAAAGGTTAAAAAAAAAAAATGTCAACTGTGTACAGATAAAGTAGAGTTCCTGGGGTACCTAATCGATAAGCAAGGCATTCACCCCCACTCATAGCAAACTAAAAGCGATCAAAAACGCCCCAAGACCCAAGAATAGGACAGACCTCCAAGCTTTCCTGGGGCTCATTAACTTTTACAATATCTTCTTGCCCCAGAAAGTGACCGTAGCTGAGCCCATACATAGACTTCTTGACAAAAAAGCAACCTGGGTCTGGGGACACCGAGAGGAGCATGCATTCTGACAAGTGAAAATCTTACTAACCTCCGATGTTGTTTTAATGCAGTATAATGAGACTTTGCCTTTAACAATTACATGTGACGCGTCACCATTTGGAGTAGGAGCCATTTTGAGTCATGTGTTACCAAATGGTAGTGAGGCCCCTACTGCCTATTTTTCAAGGATCTTATCGAGGGCTGAACGTAACTATAGCCAAATTGACAAAGAGGCTCTTGCTGTTGTATCTGCTGTGAAACGGTTTCATGAATATGTGTATGGACAAGTTTTTACTATTATTACCGATCATAAACCTTTGCTAGGGATTATAGCGGAGACAAGCCAACCCCCTATATATTGTCACCTAGAATGACTCGCTGGTCAGAATTCTTAGCTGTTTACAACTATAAATTGCAACATGGCCCAGGGAAAGCCATTCCCCACACTGATGCATTGAGCCATGCCCCACTTCCGGAAACCATCGACGACCCAGCTCCAACCCTTACGACACTCCAGATTGAAACACTACATTCACCGCTGCTAACAGCCAGAGACATCGCTATCGAAACAAAACGAGATTTTGTCCTGGCGCGAGTTCTCAGCTGGGTCGAACGAGGATGGCCAGTAGAACAAACCCCTG
Source organism: Hydrophis major (assembly GCA_033807585.1). Taxonomy (NCBI): domain Eukaryota; kingdom Metazoa; phylum Chordata; class Lepidosauria; order Squamata; family Elapidae; genus Hydrophis; species Hydrophis major. The sequence goes on along the minus strand of CM066330.1, from coordinate 98,088,400 downwards.
ACAACTTCACCCCTTTCAGAAACTGGCAAACAGAACTTTTCTCGCAAAAAGGCTGCATCCTATGGGAAGATAGAGTCGTCATCCCAGAGCAGTTATAACGAGCAGTATTGAAAACATTGCATGACAGTCACCCCGGTATCGTGCGAATGAAAGCGCTCACACGAAGCTACGCATGGTGGCCGGGCATCGACAAGCAGATCGAAGCCTGGGTAAAGACTTGTCTAAAGTGCCAAGAAGTCAGCAGTGCCCCACCTAGAGCAACTCCAATGGAGTGGGAAACCCCCCAGGGGCCATGGTCCTGCATCCACGTTGACTTTGCGGGACCTACTAAGGGACATACGTTCCTCCTAACAGTGGATGCCTATTCCAACTGGCTTGAGATCCACAAGATGAAGACTACTACAACCGATTCCATCATCCGAAAATTGAATAGGCTATTCGCAACGCATCGGCTGCCAGACGTTCTGGTCTCCGACAACAGACCCCAGTTCACCGCCCCGGCGTTTGAACAATACTTAGTGAACCGGGGTATCCGCCATGCGCTAACCTCGCTGGTGCACCCTGCGGCCAAAGGCAACGCCGAGCACATGGTCCAATTTGTTAAAAAAAACTCTCCACAAAATGGACTATGGGGACAAACTAAACAGAATACTCCTACTCCAACACATCACCCCGCACAGCATCACCAACAAGACTCCAGCTGAACTGTTGATGGGATGCAAGCTCCGTTTCCACCTCGACCAGCTCCACCCGTCCTACACGCCAGAGAAACCCTGTGGATCTAGCGGAAAATGCCGCGAATTCATGGTAGGTGACTTAGTCTTTGCTAAAAACCTTTCTGGCGAACCATTATGGGTCGAAGCAACTGTAATTCAAATCACCGGGCCCAGATCGTACCGTGTGCAAACATTGGACGGAAAAATATGGAAATGCCATATAGATCAGCTTCGCTCTAGGCTACAACCCAGTTCCCGTGACTCCTGTAACTCTCAAACTGAGGGGGGAGGGGATGTCAAAGAAACCGAATTCGAGATGGTGGAAAGCGGAATCGAAGGAAGTCAGCAGCCGGGCGCAATACATAAAGAAGAATCAGGGAGGGGGATGACCTTGCCACAGAGGAATACCTCAATGGAGGCGAGCCCACAGAGATCGGAGGACAACAACGACAGAATTAGCAGCACCGAGTCGTCCAGTGAGGATGCAGAACCGCCTGTACCAGATAAATAAAAAAACATCCCGCCGAAACCGGACTACAAACAGGAACCAGTGGGACAGCGCGAATCTAATAGACAGTTAAAACAATCTGCATATCTACGGGTTTACGTCACCGCACCCCTCAAACAGAACCTAGGGGGAAGGGGTGTTATGAACTAATAAAGGCGTTTAATAAAGTTTTAACAACCTTGAGAAAAAGCAGGGTTCTAATCCTGCACTTCTGATTGGCTGATAATAGCGATATCGGATTGGTCCTTTCTGGTAAATCTGATTGGCTGTTAACGGGCCAACTCTTTTCTCATTGGCTAATAGGTCAGCAGCCTACCCTATTAAAGGGCTGCTGCTGCCCTAGGGTTTTTGCTCTGTTTAATGAATTAAATATGATTAATAAAGAGTTGAAGTTCACTGTTCACTGCCTCGTCTCCGTTCCTTGCACCCATGCTCAGAACTTAACACCAGAGATGTAGGACTAATAATAAATTGTCTTTCAGCTTTATTATGTCGTTAAAATAAAAGGGGAAATAGAATTTTTGGTTTGGGTTTTTGTTGTTGTTGTTAGATTTTCAACTTTCGACCATAATTGGGACTGCAGTCTGGATCATTGAACAAAGCAGCCATTTAACCAGATGCCCACATGACTATTTTTCATAAAATCTACAATCCTGGTTTGGAGTGATGAGAATTCACTGAATTAAGTTTGTAAATGAATCTTGTGTCCCAGCTAAGAAAGGATTCCAGAAATTACATTTCTATTGATAATGAAAAGGACAAGTATTCTATAGGTTACTGTCTGGCATCCCTCTGTAAGGAATTCGGAAGCAAATTTGTTTCATTTTTATATACCAAGCATGAGAAAATGTTGAAATATTCTACTTTTTCATTAATATTTATGGCAAATAACATTTATATAAGAAAGATAGGCAGTTTCATCATTCTTTGGAAAATAATCTACAATTGATTTTATCTTGTTAATGTAATGTGTTATTTTCATGTTTATTGTTCTTGAGAGAAACTAGCAATTTTGAGGCATCTTGAAAACTTGTAATAAAAAAAAAATTAAAGTTATTTAAGATAAATATGGATATTAATTTTGCCACCTTCAGGGTCTTAATAACCATTTAGTTTTTTACATTATCTAATTTGATAAAATGTTTCAAAAGATTGCATAAGGATAGATTTATTTATTTAGCTTATGGAAAAAAGATAGATGACTCTAAGCAACAAATAAATGATTTTTTTAATCCAACTGTTATCATGTAATTCTATCTATCCATCCGTCCATCCCTTCATCCCTCCCTCCCTCTGTCCTATTGGAATGGAATTCATATTACATTTTGTGGGTGTTTAACTGTACATAATTGATTATGTAATCAAAAGGGATATTTCATAGATGGGAATCAGAAGTAGTTCTTCCTTGTTTCCGTAACATAAATTTTGATATTTAAGTATAGATGATGAACTGAGGAAACTTCATTCTTTTCAAAAGTACCTTTGTATTAAACCATAGTTTAGTTTTAATTTATAATAGTGTCTTGGAACTTGTCAGATCAGAATAAAAGGAGGTTTCAAGAATATAGCAAGAAGATAAAGGAAACATTTTTTTTCTTTACTCTTTCTTATTCTCCAATTCACAAACTTTTTTCTGACATGAAAGGTGAAGACTTTTTTTTTTTTTCAAATTCTAAGAATTGGGTAGGACTGCATTCTACTTAAGGGTGGACCCTAGTCAATTCCAATGGAGAAATAATAAAAAATACAGGCAATCCTTGACTTATAACAGTTCATTTAGTGACTGTTCAAAGTTAAAAGAGCATGTAAAAAAGTGACTAATGATCGCTTTTCACACTTACATCTATTGAAGCTTCCCCATAGTTACTTGTTCAAAATTCAGGTGCTTGGCTGACTCGTATTTATGACAATTGAAGTGTCCCAAGGTCACATGATCACCTTTTGGGAACTCCTGACAGACAATTTACTTATTAACCATGTTACTAGCTTAACAACTGTGTCAGGAAAAATTCACTTAGCAACATAAATTTTGGGCTCAGTTGTGAACTACTAGAAGTACTTATATTTCCTATTTTTTCTAGCACTCACTATTCTACCACAATACTGGAGTGAGAGTCAGATTGCATTTTAATTTGATGTGGAAGTAATAGGACATGATTTATTTGCAGGAAAGAACTGCAAGTGTTTAAGAGCTTTCATTCAAAAAATGCATGCTTCCACTGTTGAGTTTTATTGGGGAAAAGTTATTACAAAAATAGCATGCAGCAGATTAAACTTGAAAAATTTGGAAAAAAATATGCCTATTTTGTTTTGTGGGATGTATTCACATATACAGAAAATATTCTTCCTCCTTTCTATTTTTCTCCCAGTTCCTGTGAAAATGGCATAGAAGTGACTTTACAAAATGATCTTTCAAAATGTGAAGAGTCTGTGACCTTGGGATAATGAGCTGCTGTCTCCAGGCTGCATGATAAATGGTTTCTGTTTTCCCTTTCCCACAGCTCCCTATTCCCAGAGTTTATGGCAGCCTGACATCTACCAAAGCAAGGCCAGAATGCAGAGTGGCAGTTCTGATCATCTGACTCAGGGGTGGGGTTCAGCCGATACAGACTGGTTCAGGTGAACTGATAGTTCCGGTGACGAGTTGGTCCGGCCCACCCACCCCTGCGCTAGTTTGTCCTATATTTCCTTCATTTGAAGCCCAGTGGCTTTATTCACTTAGGCTACAGTAGAAGGTAAGTTTTTGATGTACCGCACACATGCATCCACGCACAAAGCGCACACTCACCTAATCGGTTGTTACATCGGTTGAATCCCACCACTGCTCTGACTCCCTTGAGAAAGGGCTAATCTTAGAGGGAAAAAAAAGAAGAGTGTCAGTTCTGACAGAGATATCAGGACTAGCAAATTATGAATGGAAGATAGCTTAAGGGATTTGGGAGAGAGGGGGGATAGTTTTGCTAAATTGAAATCAGAATCACAGAATATGAATCAAAATAAATAGCTTTTGATGTATTCCCATCTTTCAAGTAAGCACTCGTTGCTATATCCTCCCAAATATCCTGCACTCCAGCAAAACTTTTTAAATCTTTCTTTCTCAGAAAGGAACCCCAAGACAAGTAATTGAGTGTTTCAAAAATCTCATCCCCAGAGTGAATTGAGAACCCTGGTAACAACTATTTATTGTAAAGCTATATAGTGCAGAGGTGGATGATGGATATGAAGCAAAAAGTGACAGAGGCAGAAAGACGTAAATATCCAATTCTTTCTGAGTAAGAACCCAATACTGCATCAAGATCCTGAAATACATATTACACTAGTATTGCTTCCTTAAAACACTGATTGGAGAGCTCTGATGAAACCAATTGCTATGATTAGAACTTAGACTTGTCAATCATTTAAATAAACTTAGATTTGTCAGTCATGTCATAAATTTGCATCACATCTTTTTCTGATGTAAATTTAAGATGCAAAGATGCTATTCAGGCCACAACCAAGTAAAAGGAAAGGGACAGATTTTCCAACTCTTCCCTCACATGGAAGATTACACCATCACAACAGAGATCACACACTTCTGCACATAGTCTTTGCTCCTATTTAGAAGCAGCTTGGGACCAGTTTCATTTCATATCAATTCACATTCAAGAGCAGGACCAATTTATTTCAGTCCTAATAGGAGTGTATTTGAAATTGCAGTAAAATATGTCTTTTTCTTTGCAATGCTGCAGTTCTGCAAAGTTTTACCCTTGATAGAAATTATTTCCTCTCACAAGCTGCAACTTCTTATTTTATAGAACTTTATGTTAAGGGCAACAAATGGTGGCTTGGCAACTTTGCAAACTCCCCTCATAACAACTAATCAAATTGTGACTGTTTTTGTATATGATCAGATTAATGTGCATAATATAAACAAAAGGTGTAGATGAGAAAGGAGATTAGTAAGGCAACCTCATTTCCTGTACCGTAGAGTGAGGGGAGGGATTTTTTTTTATTCTGGGATTGGCAGTAGTGAAAGACAAGATTCTAGTTTATTCCTGTTCTTTTTGTTATCTTACTATTCAGCTGGAGGGAGTATTAAGTGGCTCTTTCATCTTCTTGTGTATGTGAGCCAGCACATAAAAACTACCAAGGATTACTTTTGAATGACTGGAGAATGGATGGTGATGTAGAAATGTCATAGAGCAGCATTCCACAACTTTTGCAGATTGGCAGCCCAGCTGGTGGTGAGGGAAAGTGGGCCATGCAAGTATCAGGCTGGCCTGCAAGTGTGCATCAGGCCTTGTGCGCATGGCAGGCTGCCACTCGCACAAGTTGAGTTGTATACGCACCCTCTGACCAGCCAGTCAAGTGGCCCAATTCTGAATAGGTTATGGCCAAATAGTAGAACATGCCAAATATTAAAAATACAGTGAAACAACTGTGAAAAGTAATAAAAAGGAATATGGGAATGTATGAACTGGAGAGAACTTAACTCAAGTTCTTATTTGTGAGCAATTTATTTATGGCATAATTAGTCTGCTAAAATGTGTCTGTTTTAATAGATTAAGGGCAATCAAAAACACCCCAAGGCCCAGAAATAAGACTGATCTCCAAGCTTTCCTGGGCCTTATCAATTTTTACAACATGTTCCTGCCCCACAAAGTGACCGTAGCCAAGCCCCTACATTGTCTGTTGGACAAAAAGGCAACCTGGGTCTGGGGACACCGAGAGGAACACGCGTTCCGACAAGTAAAAAACTTATTGACTTCAGACGCTGTTTTGATGCAGTATAATGAGACTTTGCCTTTAACGATTACATGGGATGCATCACCATTCGGAGTGGGTGCCATTTTGAGCCATGTGTTACCAAACGGTATTGAAGCCCCTATTGCCTACTTTTCAAAAATGCTATCAAAAGCTGAACGTAACTGTAGTCAAATCGATAAAGAGGCTCTTGCTGTCGTTTTTGCTGTTAAACAATTTCATGAATATATTTATGGGCAAGTTTTTACTATAGTTACCGACCACAAACCTTTGCTGGGGATTATAGTGGGGGGACAAGCCAACCCCTTATATATTATCTCCCAGAATGACTCGCTGGGCGGAATTCTTGGCTGCATATAATTATAAACTGCAACACCGCCTGGGGAAAGCCATCCCCCATGCTGACACACTAAGCCAGGCACCACTTCCGGAAACCATTGATGATCCAGCTCCAACCATCACGACGCTCCAGATTGAGACATTTCAATCACCACCACTGACAGCTCGAGATATCGTGATCAAAACCAAACACGATCCCGTTTTGGTGCGAGTTCTTAGCTGGGTCGAGTGAGGATGGCCATTGGATCAAATCCCTGACAACTTCAGTCCTTTCAAGAATCGACAGACGGAACTGTTTTCCCAGAAAGGCTGCATAATTTGGGGGATAGAGTCATTGTCCCAGAGCGGCTGCAACGAACGGTATTGAAAACCTTGCATGAAGGCTACCCTGGCATCGTGCACATGAAGGCGCTCGCATGAAGCTACGCATGGTGGCCGGGTATCGACAAGCAAATCGAGGCCTGGGTAAAGACTTGTTGCAAATGCCAGGAAGTTAGCAATGCCCCACTAAAAGCAACCCCAACAGAGTGGGAAACACCCAGGGGACCATATTCCCATATTCATATTGACTTTGCGGGACCTACTAAAGGACATACATTCCTAGTAACAGTGGCTGCCTACTCAAACTGGCTTGAAATCCATGAAATGAAAAGTGCCACAACCGAATCCATCATCAGGAAATTGGACAGATTATTTGCAACCCATGGACTGCCAGACGTTCTGGTATCCGACAACAGGCCCCAGTTTACCGCACTTTCTTTTGAACAGTATTTGGCGGACCGTGGTATTCGCCATGCGCTAACTTCATCGGCGCATCCTGCGGCAAATGGAAGAGCCAAGCATATGGTACAATTCGTCAAAAAGACCTTACATAAAATGGACTATGGCGATATCGAAGATAAGATTAACCGGAGACTCCTTCTTTAACACATCACTCCACACAGCATCACCAACAAGACTCCAGCTGAATTGTTAATGGGACGAAAACTCTGCTCTCACCTTGACCGACTACACCCATCGTACGAACCAGAAAAACCACACGGATCTAGTAGGAAATGCCGCGAATTCCAGATAGGTGACTTAGTCTTTGCTAGAAACTTTTCTGGCGATCCTTTGTGGGTTGAGGCAACTGTAATCCAAGTCTCAGGACCCAGGTCGTACTGAGTAAAAAGTCGCGATGGAAGAATATGGAAGCGCCATATTGATCAGCTGCATTCAAGGCTGCAACCTCGTTTCTGCAACTCCGGTAACTTCCAAACTGAGGGGGGAGGAGATGCCGAGGAGACCGAGTTCGAAACGGCAGAAAGCACGAGTAGAGGAAGTGAGCATTCGGACTTAACGCATAAAGAAGGATCAGAGAGGGTGGTGGACTTGCCTCAAAGAGACACCTTGTCAGAGGCAAGCCCGCAAAGGCTTGAGGACAATGAGGACATTTGCGGCACCGAGTTTTTAAATGTAGGACCGGAGGCACCCTACTCGCCAGAAAATGTCCCGCCCAAACAAGATTATAAACAAGTACCGGGGGGACAGCGAAAATCTAACAGACATTCTAAACAACCTGCCTACCTCAAAGATTACATCACCGCACCCCTTAAACGGAACCCGGGGGGAGGAGGTGTGAATTAATAAAAGTGCTTCAATAAAGATTATTACAACCTTTAGAAAAGTACAGGGTTCTGGCCCTGCACTTCTTTTTTTTTTTTAAAAAAAGTTTTTATTAATTTTCTACAAACAAACAAGACAGACAAAACATAAAAACATCAACTCTTATATGTACATCCAGTGTGTCAGTTGGTTCATCATTTTTGTGCATTCATTCTGTAGTCTCAATTACAATTATATTACATAACAACTCATATTGTCAATCCAAACTTATATATCCTAATATCACTAAAAAAAGAAGTTTTTGACTATATTTTTAATCATTCATGCTTAATGAGCTAACAATACTTTAAACCAGTTTACTCTATAACAAATCATCTAGTCATATCAAATCAATCCTAAAAAATCCTTTATAAATATAATATCAAATAGCAAAATAATAGCAAAATAAAGATATTCCTTACTATCTAGCATTCTAAATATTCTATTATCGTATTTTATCATCTAGCCATTTATAAAAAAGATCCCAAATTTCGTAAAATTGTTTATCCTCTTGCTCTCTGATTTCAAATGTCAATCTGCTCATCTCAGCACATTCCAATATTTTCTTAATAATTTCTTCCTGTAATGGTATTTTCTCATTCTTCCAATTTTTAGCAAATACAATCCTGGCCGCTGTTAATACATTTACAATCAGGTATTTCAAATCTTTACTATATATATCAGGTAAAATTCCCAGTAAGAAGATCTCTGGTTTCAAATCTATATGTTTCTTTATCATTTTTTCCAACCACATGCGAATTATAGTCCAATATTTTCTAGCATCCTCACAAGTCCACCACATATGGTAATACGAGCCGGGTATCTGATGACATTTCCAGCATTTTTCAGATTTGTTCTTAAACATTCTTGCTATTCTTGTCGGAGGAAAGTGCCACCTGTAAAACATCTTATACAAGTTTTCTTTATATGCTGTTGACATTGTCATTTTATAATTTTGAGACCACAATTTCTGCCATTTCTCTAAATCAATCCCATATCCAAAATTCTTCCCCCAAACAATCATAGTTTCTTTGACTTGTTCTTCCTCTAATTTCATTCCCAGTAAATAACCATATAGTTTTTTAATCACCTTCTCATCAGTACCCATCAAGATCTTATCTAAATCAGTCTGTTTATCATAAAATCCCTCCGTTTTAGAATCTTCATCATACCTTGAGTGTATTTGTGCATATGAAAACCAATTCATCCTTATACCTTGTTCCTCTAAGTTTTGGATCGATTTAAGTTCACCCTTTTAAATCCAAAAGTTCCCCATATCTAACTGTTTGTTCCTTCTTGTAGATTATAGGATAGGAAAATGCTTCAATGGTCGATAACCAAACTGGAATTTTCAAATAACATTGTCTTTTTATCTTCTCCCAATTTAACCACAAAGACTCCCGTACATAATGTCTTCTAAAATAACCCTGTGTTTTAGTTCCCTTATACCATAAAAAAGCATGCCAACCCAACAGCAAGTCATGCCCTTCTAATGTCAACAACCTATGTTTCCTTAATGTTATCCATTCTTTGACCCACATCAAACTTGCAGCTTGATAATACAATTCCCAATTAGGCAGACCAAAACCTCCTCTAATTCTAGCATCTTGCAAAAGCTTTAGCTTTATTCTCGCTTTTTTACCTTGCCATATAAACTTCAACATAATTTTATTTAAATCTTCAAAATAGTCTTTTCCAAGCCTAATTGGTATTGTTTGAAACAAAAATAAAATTCTAGGTAAGATATTCATCTTAATTGTTGAAATTCTCCCTATTAATGACAATTGCAAGTTTTCCCACTTCTTCAAATCTGTAGTTATCTGTTGTTTAAGTTTAATATAATTATTCTCCTTTAATGTGCTACATCTTGTTGTCAAATATATCCCCAGATACTTAGCCTTATTTGTAACTTGAATTTTCAAAAGATCTGCCAATTCTTCTCTCTGTCTCAATAGCATATTCTTTGTCAAAATCTTTGTTTTGTCTTTATTTATTTTCAAACCAGCCACCTCTCCATATGCCTCTATCCTTTCCAGTAACTTTGGAGCTGTTTCTAGCGGATCTTCCAAAATAAAAGCTAAGTCATCAGCAAAAGCTTGTAGCTTAAATTCTTCCTTCTTAATTTTCATTCCTTTTATGCTTTTATCATCCCTAATATTTCTATTCAACACTTCCAAGGTCAACACAAATAGCAAAGGAGATAGGGGGCATCCTTGTCTTGTGCCTTTCCTTATATTAATAAAATCTGTAAGTTCCCCCTCCATCATTACCCTTGCTGTCTGTTTATTATATATAGCTTCTATTGCTTGAATAAATTTTTTAGCGAAACCCATCTGCTCCAATAATAATAACATAAATCTCCAGTTCACGTTATCAAATGCTTTTTGAGCATCTAGGAATATCAAAGCCATTTGCTTTTCAGGATGAGCCTCATAGTATTCCAAGGTGTCCAGGATTACTCTCATATTGTCTCTAATTTGTCTCTTTGGCAGAAATCCATTTTGATCTGAGTGAATAAAATTATTTAAATATTTTTTAAGTCTTTCTGCTAAGATTGAAGCAAAGATTTTATAGTCTGCATTCAATAAAGAAATAGGTCTATAATTCTTAATTTGCAATGGGTCAGTCTCTTCCTTTGGTATGAGTGTAATATAAGCCTCTGACCATGTTTTAGGTATCATCTTTTTTAACATAACTTCATTCATAACTTCTAACAATGGGATGCTCAATAATTCTTGAAATGTTTTATAAAATTCTACTGGAAGCCCATCTGGACCCGGAGCTTTCCCATTATTTTGTCTCTTAAATGCTTCATTTAGTTCCATCATTGTTATATTGCTTTCTAGCATTTCTTCAGTCTCTTTAGGTATCTTTGGTAAATTAGCTTCCTGTAAATACTGTTTGACTTTTTCTTCGTCAATATTTTCCTGTTTATATAATTGCCCATAAAAGTGGTAGAAGGCGGAGCTTCGTTCTGGCAATACAGCTGCGATCTCGGGGCTCTGAGATCGTAGCCGATATTTTCGCCCCTGGTCGGTCCTAACGGACCTAAACCGTCCCGTAGAGATGGTGATCGTGAAGGGCATTGTTCCAGGATCCCAGAGATCTCGCAAAGTCTCTGGTTTGATCCGGAAGAAGCCCTTTTGCTGGCGGCGGAGAGGCAGCCTCCATAGCTGTTGAAGTCGGGACAGCTCCGGAAAGAAAGTGATTGGAGTGAAGTGTGTCGGCTGGGTGAGAAAAACTCTTTTGTGCTGTAAATTCACTAAGGTTGGAAAGTTCATCCGATATAAAGAAGAAAGCTGTGAGATTTTTTTTTGACTGAAATTGTTTTGAGCGGCGTTTTTTTTAAAGTGATGTCAAATTGAGGCTTGGGTTTTTTTTTTCTCTTTTCTTTATACTTTTTGGGAAAGATTTTACTGTGACTTTGTAGGTAACCGGATTGAATTTTCTCTTATATATATTTTTATGCTCCCTTTGATTTTATGCTTCCTTTGATTTTTTAACTTTCTTTAGGATAGAGGCTCCCTTTGGCTATTTTTTCTTTTTTTTCCGTATATATTATTCCTTTTTTCTGGCGGGCGGGGAGAAGGAGCATTAAGAAACTTTGTAACACTGCCAACTAGAGGCTTGAAAGTATCTTTATGTGAATTGGAGAGAATTGCAAAAAGACCTCATCTCAAGGACTTTTTAATGTGATAAGAAAGAGGGAGAGCACAGCAAAATATTATTGCAGGTGCTTTCCTGGACTGTTATCAACAATACTTGAGGTTTGGCTTTGAAGCTGCTGGAGAAGAGAGTCAAAACAAGAGCCTTGGATAAATAACAAAGTGCAGTGTGTTTTCTTATATATACCCCATTCGCTAGCCTTCTTCTAAATTTTAATTTTAGTAATATTTTTATTTTTGCCTTTTATTTTAAAGGGAAAGCCTCAGAGTTTTTTCTTCTTTATTTTTCTTTTCTTTTTTATTGGGACTTTTTTGCTTTTCATATTTATGTTTTTGGACTACTTTGTTGTTGAGGTTGTTTTTTTTTTTCTTTTTTTTGGATTTTTGAGACTTTTTAATTGGATTAAGGTGTGAAGAATCTGAAGGAACTTTTTGTTTTTTTTTTGTTTTTTCTCTTTTTGCTTTTTCTTTTTTCCTTTTTCTTTTGCTCTTAATCAATATTATTATTTTTGGATGTGTTTGTTTTCTCCTTTCTATTTTTTCCTTTTTTATGGTGGACTATCTCGTAATTGGATTAGGGTCTAGAAGAACCTGAAGATCTTTCTTCTTCCTTTTTTCCTGTTTCTTCTTTGGTTTCGTGTTTTTTACTATTGGAGTTCTCCATTTTGGATTATAATTGGCTGCTCTACCAGTTGGATTAAAAGTCAAGAAGAATTTGAAGTTTTGGAAACATTGAAATGAGCAGGAAATCAATACCATCTGGCATTTCTGCTTCTACCTCTGCTTCCCCACCAGTTGGAGGACAACGTTTAATTCAGACAATGTTGAAGCAAGATAAGGAACAAGAAAAAATAACTTTACAGATGATTATGCAAGGAATCCAAGATCTCAAGACAAAATCAGATATCATTGAACAAAGAACAGGAAATATTGAACAAAGAACAGAAAATATTGAACAAAGAATAGAAAAGATTGAACAAAGAGCAGAAAATATTGAACAAAGAGCAGAAAATATTGAACAAAGAATAGAGAAGACTGATGAAAAAGTGGAAAATATTAAACAAATGATGGTTAAGTATGAGGAGAGATTCCAAAAAATTGAGGAAGAAGGAAAACAAAGAGAGAAGAAGATTGGAAATATTGACAGCAGACTAACAGCGGTTGAACAAGAAAAAGGTGGGATGTTGAGGTGGGAGATGGAAAGGTCAGAATTTTACCTCAGATTTCAAAATATAGAAGAGGAAAAAGGAGAAAATTTGGCAGCGGTAATGATAGAAATTTTGGCAGATGTTTTGGAAATTACAGAGGAAAAGATGATGGATGGAATAGATGAGATATATCGAGTCTATACAAGATATGCGATGAGAAATAAATTACCCAGGGAAGTCCATATTAGATTTACTAAAAAATCCATTAAAACGCAAATATTGCAAGTAGTAAGAGAGAAAACACTGAAATACAAGGGTAAAGAGGTTGTGGTTTTAAAACAAATACCCAGAAGAGTGAGAGAGATGAGAAGAGAATATCGATTTCTGACCAAAATACTATTGGAAAATGAAGTGAATTATAGATGGCTGATTCCAGAAGGACTAGTGTTTGGGTGGCAAGAGCAAAGATATAGAATTGATTCAATTGAGAAAGCAGAACTTTTTCATGCAGAATTCTTTGGAGGAAGAAGAGAGGAAGCAGAGAAAGAGGCTTTATCAATTGAGTTTCAAGATGAACAACTGGAGACTGAAAAAGAGAAAGGAGCAGCAGGGGGACAGATGGATAATAAAGAACAGCGTGAAGTGAGATCCATGAGAGCTGTTAGACCTAAATATAAAGCATAATCATGGAGGAAAAAAAACTGATTACAATGAATATAAATGGACTTAATTCAGCTGTTAAAAGAAGGAAAACTTTTCATAAATTAGAGAAATTAAAATTTGATATAATTTGTTTACAAGAAGTTCACATTAAAAAACAACATGAACAATTGTTATTACAGCCAAAATTAGGGAAAATATTTACCTCTTTGACTCAATGTAAGAAAAGAGGTGTGGTTTTATACATTAAAGAGGCTATTCCAGCAAAATTGATTTACACGGATGAAGATGGAAGAGTATTAATGGTAGAAATAATGGACAATAATATAAAAATACTCTTGATTGCAATTTATGCTCCAAATGATAAACAAGAAGAGTTTTATAAAAAGCTACATATGAAAATAATTGGACTGGACTATATTAATATAATTATGATGGGAGATTTTAATGGAATTGTGGACAATAAACTGGACAATATAGCAACAACAACAAAGCAAAATAGAAAGGCTCTCCCAAGGTCCTTTTTTAAAATGACAGATGAATTAACCTTAAAAGATATTTGGAGAGAAAGAAATGTTAAAGCTAAACAATATACTTTTTATTCAAATAGACATTTATCATGGTCCAGATTAGATATGATTTGGATCTCAACAGAACTAATATCTAATATTAAAGAAACAAATATTGAAACAAGTACCTGGGCAGATCATAGCCCAATGACAATTAAATGGAAGGGACAAAAAAAAAGATCGAGATGGACATTAAATAATACTATTTTAAAGGAGAAAGATTTTACACAATGGATGGAGAAGGAATTGGCTTTTTTCTTCAGAGAAAATAAAAAAGAAGATACTTCAACGCAAAATGTGTGGGACACAATGAAGGCATACGCTAGAGGTTTGATAATAGATTATACAAGAAAAAAAGAATATTAGGAAAAGGCAAGCTTCTAAGGCCTTGGAAGATGAGTATAAAATTCTTGAAAAAGAATTACAGAAAATGCCACAGAAAAAGGATATTAAATTGAAGCTGGATGTAATCAAACATAAAATGGAATTAATAGAGAAAGAACTGGCACAGAAAATTAGAAACTCTAAACAGAATTATTTTGAAGATGCAAATAAACCAGGTAGATGGCTAGCATATAAATTGAGAAAAGAGAAGGAATCAAGAAAAATATTGAAGTTAATAGATGAACAAGGCCAAGTTTGTTATGGGAATAAGGAGAAAAAAGAAATTATTAAAGCCCCATCACTTTTAATGTATGTTGCATTTATTACACATAAGAAAAAAGGACTGAAGTTTCAGTTTCTGGTCACATCTGCCATTTTAATATCATTGAATCCTCTGTGGTTGCTACCAATTATTGCTGTTTAGCATTTATTTATTTGCAAGACTTAAAACCCACTCCTGTGTAAGTAGCATACAGCTCCCAAATTAGAAAATTGAGCTTAAAAAATAGACAGAAAAGCAATCAAGTTTTAAATCTAAATGCATATATTCATTTATAAACTGAATGAATCAAGGGAAGTTGGGTGGCTTCTAATCAGCATGGATGCATGCTTTCCCTTTGGCTTTTGTCAAATGCATATGTAGGGCTATTTGAGAGCCACTGCCAATGGGAAATGATTGATAAATGTTTGCTTTGCTTTAACTTGACAATTTTCAGAGTGAAGGGGATAAGAAAACAGCTTCTTGGCAAAACATTTTTATCAAACAAATATTTATGTATGAACTTATTATTTCATTTTATTCACACACAAATACCATTGTTTTAATTGGGGCTCGTTGACTGAAACAGCTTTGCTCCAGCTTTGTCTTTAAGAATTAAGCAGCACTGCCATGCTCTTTTCTTCAGAAGTAAATTGACTGAATTCAGTATAACTTTTTTCTAGGAAATAGTGCATAGTATTGCAGCTTTAAACATCTATTTCTTCTTATCCACCGTGGCCATCTAGAGACAAAGATTTTTAGTGTGATATAGAAATATAATTCCAGTTGACCTAATTTTCTGAAGAATAGAGCTGTTATTGAAAAATAGAATGAATCTGCTGCTGGATTTAAATTGCTTATGCTTACCTTCACTCACCTGCTACTTGTAGACAGCAGAATTGATTTTGTAGAAAAACACTACTATTCTAGTAAAAGAGAAGCCTTTAAATAATGTTTTGGTATAAAAGGAGGAAAAAATGTAGCCCACCTGCACAGCATGTGATTAGTATACAGAAAATGAACTGGAATGGGAAGAGTAGAAAAAGTTAATTAAAAATAAAACTGATATTCTTTATTCTTTCTGCTCTCCGTAGATACTGATATTCTGCTTCAGAACCATTGCTTCATTTATATTAGCAAGAGATATTTCCCAGCATTTATATTCCATTATTTCTTGTTCAATACATTTTTTTTAAAGATTGTCTATAAAAAGACATAATTTCGGAGAAATTCTAAGTGGCGGATATATTATTCTAGTCACTTAGTACAGAGGTGGATAACATATGTTGGTGTATATCCTGTTTTTCATCGTACAATCATTAATGATCATCATCTCTTTGGCTTCCCACCCTTCAGTTCTATCCAACACCACAAACTTCCTCCTCCCTCCCTCCCATGTATCTTCCTGTAGAGACATTTGCAAAAAAAGAAATCATCCTCCCAACGTTTTTGCTCGAAAATTTGGTGAAGAATATCAAAACCCATCTGTGTGTATTCTTATGTTTGAAAATCTAGAGACAACCTGTCACACAATCTTTTTGCAATGAATGGAACTTGGCTCTCTTAGCAATCTCTCTTAGATACAATTGCTCCCCGTAAGGGGCTGGCTGTGAAAGGGCGTGGAAAAAAATGTCTTAATAAAGAAACTTCTTTCATCAGAATCAAACGCTGATAAAATATAGCTTCCTATTCAACTCAGCCTGCAGAAGTTTGTATATAGTGTGTGTATTGGCATTTAGACAAAAAAGATCTGGTATTACATAGCTAGTATGTACTTGAGAGAAATTCAATAATATAAGCAGGAAGTGTATCTGGTGCAATTCTCTACACAAGGGGCATATATCCAGAATCTCAGGTCAACATATCCGAAATTCTGGTCTCTGGGTATGCTGGCTTAAGCTTTGAACTGAAGCATCTCAGTCTGCCAAATTGGACTGTATCACAGCAGTAAAAGGCACAATGAAACGTAACTGTGATGGTTGATTATTCTCTGTTCAAAACAAGTACACAAAAAATTAACAGGCACAAGCACAACACAAAGTCAAAAGATATCCTACCAATGGAAATGCATTTTAAAGAATTGTGAATAAGAAGATATATATCTTTATATCTTTGCATATCTTGATGGCCATTGTATTTTTTAATGTATACTTTGAGGAAAACATTTCCTTAATTACAATAGTGTTTTGTAAAACCAATCTAGAATCACACAGTTAAAAGAGCCATATAGGTATTGAGTCCAATAACCTGCTCAGCGTGGGTATCCAATTTAAAATATCTGTGACAAATAGCTTCCTAATTTCCAAATCAATCTGAATGCAGACAAAGCAAAAGAATCCCTCAACTCTTTTGGGAGAAAAAGCTTTGCTGAAATTATTCTTACTATGAGGATTCCTCCAACTGCCCAATATTCAGTCGAAAATTGCCATCCTGTAACTTAAACCCCTTATCCAATCTCCTGTATTGCAAAACATGATAGAATAAGTTTGACTTTCCATCTTACCCACTTTCAAGTATTTTAAGAAATGTATTGTGTATGTTAAGCAAAGTTGTAATTTAAAAAATAATGTTTATTTTCAAGGATGTTTTTCAATTTGTACCATTGACAACCAAATCAATTTGCAAATTCTTACTTAGTTTTATGGTTAATATACTGCAATTCATCTGGAAGATGATAGTTTTCCAGATCCCTCGTGTTTAATGGTAAGTAGTCTCAATTAAATCTGTTGACATCTATAAAATGCCTTGTACATATACCTTGTGTCAGGTTTCTGCTCAAAACTAAGAAGCAATGACAGTAAAATAAATGTATATAAATGCACAAATAAAAAGGCAGAACAGAAAAAAATATAGCCAAATAAATGAAATAAATGAAAACATTAATTAAAAGTAAATACTGTATCAATTTATTCCAATTAGAATGTCTCTATCTATATCTCAGAGGCAGAAAGGAATATTCTTAAAATGATAATTAAAAAGCAAACAAGAACTTCAAGGTTACGTGTGTGTGTGTGTGTGTGTGTGTGTGTAGGGGCGGAACAAACTGCAGTATGCAAAACTTTCTTGTGATTTTTTTTCTTTTTTCTTTGAATCTCAAAAATAGAACAAATCAATTTCTCTTTCAGTCATAAAAGGATAAAAATGTAAACAGGTAGACAGATTTTCTCTTCCTAATTCTCTCTTGCAGCCTTTCCTGTAAAAAAGTTTGGTGTGCAATAAAAATAAATAAAATCACTTTACAGGTATAATTACTTAGCTTTCAGTAATTACTTATTTTTACTATATAAAAATATTTTTTGTCTGAAATTAATGTGCTTTTCCTATATGGTAGCTATGTGTAGTATCCCACCAAATGGGACAATTTGGCATTGCCAACTCGCCACAGCCAACTCACCATGACCAACTTGCTGTGGGAAATTCACTGTGGTCAACTCTCCATGGGACAACTTGCTGAGGGTCAATTCAACAATTCAATTTAAGTATTTAAAATAATTTTAAAAATATTTTAGTTTTTGTCATTCACTTTTCCTTTTGTCCCTTTTTTCATCCTTTCTTTAACTATTATATTCCACCATTTCTTCAATATTAGTGTAACTCTTATCCTGTAGCGAGTTAGACTGCAGTGAATTAGCCACGCAAATTGGCCTAGCAATAGCACTTAGAGCTATATATCACTTCACAGTGCTTTACAACCCTCTCTAAGTGGTTTACAGAGTCAGCATACTTCCCCCAACAATCTGCGTCCTCATTTTATCAACCTTGGAAGGATGGATGGCTGAGTCAACCTTGATCCAGTGAGAATTGAACTGCTGAATGGCTCGCAGCTGGCAATCAGCAGAAGCACAAACCCATTACCCCAAAACAAAGGGACATTTAAATAAGGACTTGAATCAGATCGATTGTTCCCATTTTAAGTTCCTTAGTTCCTGTACCATACTCATGAGGAGCAAAGTGCAAGTGGGCAAATACCGCAATATCTCCTTTATCAGGAAAAACTCTGCTGGCCAGAATTTTCTGTTTGGCCATCATTCTTTCCTGCAATGCCATCCCTGCTCCTTTAGGAATGTCTACTTTGGCATGAATACTCACTAGAAACCCTGAAGATAAGATTCCTGCAGAATCCTATGTGACCTATCGAGTTCCAGTGTCTTCTTTCCTATGGTAGTTAATCAAATAGTTAACCAAACCCCAAGAAGAAAATAAGAAAACTGTATTTTCAGCAAGTGGGACTGAGTAAAGCTACTAGTACTAAATAATATTTTAGTTATAATAGAGCCAAACGGGGAAAAAAATCATATATATATATATATATATATGATATATATATTCTCTCTTTCTCTTTTTTTGCAAAGGAGGAAAACTTCAGAGAAATTCTTGTCTACTGCTTTCATTGATCCTGCAGAAAAAAAAATACTCTCTCTCTTTCTCTTTTTTTGCAAAGGAGGAAAACTTCAGAGAAATTCTTCTGAATAGACTGGTGGTCTCTTCACACTCCCCACTTCAATTACATCTCCCCTCCCTTTGGCACATGCTGACTTTTTAAAGCAAAGCCATGAATATTCAGTTCTTGAATGGAAACTTCTTAAAAGCACATGTACATTTTCCTCTATAGATATCCAATGTCCTGAGAAGGGTAGGTTAATTTAAGCAACTTCAGTTAAGGGCTTATCAGGAATGCTTCTTAGTGAGTACTTCATCATTTGGAATCACTGAAAAAGCTGTGACTTTTGTAAACTTTAACCAACTATCTTTGCTCTGAAATATAAAATTGAGCCTGCTCATGCCCAGCTTTGCATGAACATTCCAATTGCTGTGCCATTGTGGATTTCTCTATTACTCTGAGAACAGTCTGGGATCCTTTTTGTTCTTAGATCTGTACTTTATGATCCTTTCTAAGAACTGTCTCTATTCTCATCCAGGGTCAGAGTTTCCTCTCCCTATATGGGATGTCTTACCACCCTCTTTGTGAAGAGAAATCAACTTTGCTTTAGATGCTAGAGACATACTGCCTAAAACAGGGGTCGCCAACCTTTTGGACCTCAGGGACCACCAAACTCATAATTTTAGATCCCAGGGACCACTAACTGGTTCTGTGGGTGTGGCCTAATTTGTGGGTGTGGCTTGGTGGTCATGTGACTGGCTGGGTATGGCTTGTATGTAAATATTATAAATATTTATATAAATATTGAATTTTTTATAATAAAAAAGAGCAACTTTTATCCAAAATCAGGCAAAGCAGGCAGGCAGATTGAGTTGCTTACAGAATCACAGATTCATTCAGAAATCTATCCATCTGCCATTGGCTAGCTCAGTCTGTCACATAAAATTTGCTTGCAAGCAAACTCACAAAATTAATTCACAACACACCATGCATGTAAATATTGATTTTTTTTATTTTAAAAAAGAGCAACTTCTATCCAAAAGCAGGCAAAGCAGGCAGACTGGGTTGCTCACAGAATCATTCAGTGATCTATCTATCTGCCATCGGCTAGCTCAGTCTCTCAAATTTGCTTGCCGTGAGTCTGCACTGAATTTGCTTGCAAGCAAATCTTCAGTCCTAAGGGAGGTTCGACTGTGCTTAATTAGAAAGCAAGAAATCCAATAATTTCCTGCTTCCTAGCTAATCTAAATCTCCCAGAACAGCAGAACAGATGATGGTCGGAAAAAGGAAAAATAGCAACTTAGCAGACAAGTTTACCCGGTAAGGAGTGAGTGAGCAGGGAGGGTTCCCGCGGGCCATGTGGGCTGAGCAGCCTTGTGTTTCTGCACAGCCTGGATTAATTGCTTTGAGGGGGTGCTCTGGGGGTGAGATTTCTCTGTGGCCCACCAAAATTTTCTCGCAGCCCACCGGTTGGCGACCGCTGGCCTAAAACATCCCACAATCTCATTTAGTGTCCTGTAGGGATTCTTAGATCTACATGGTTTGCTGACCGAGTTGAACAAAGATGGTGAAACAAGAGCATCAGGGGATCTGGAGTTGTGCTTTAGTTTGGCATAATTATTCAATAATACTTTTGAAGATTTCTAGTTGGGTCTCCACCATTTCAAAGCTAAGTGCCACAGTCCCATGGCAGATCATATAATTTTGCAAATATGTTCTTCTGCTTCTCTATATTTTCCATCCATCCATCTGCACACTGAGTTTTCTTTGAAGTATTTGC
Source organism: Hydrophis major (assembly GCA_033807585.1). Taxonomy (NCBI): domain Eukaryota; kingdom Metazoa; phylum Chordata; class Lepidosauria; order Squamata; family Elapidae; genus Hydrophis; species Hydrophis major. The sequence continues at coordinate 98,067,604 of CM066330.1, read as the reverse complement.
ATTTGCCTTCTTCCTAGGGCTGACAGAGAGTTACTGCTTCTTGCCTAAGGGAGAACTAAAACTCACTGTTTCCTGGTTTCTACTTACTCACTTCACCAAACCGACTCTCATAAATTTCAAGATATATTTCTTTCTGTGAATTATTCTTTTGAATTGAATGAATATTATTTTTTTTAAAAAAAGCCTCCTGAAACTTTAGACTTTTTTTTTTTTGTCAAACTAAGCCATCATATAAGACAAATGTCAGCATTTTGATTTATGTGATCTTACAGTATGTGAAATTTATTTTTCAGAAAACCTCTCTTCAATTCTAAAGTAACAATCGTCATCAGTTTGGTGTAACCAATGGTGGGATTCAAATTTTTTTACTACCGGTTCTGTGGGCGTGACTTGGTGAGTCTGACAGGGAAGGAAACTGTAAAATCTCTAGTCAGAGTTGGTATTTGCCGGTTTTCCAAACTATTCAAAACTTCTATTACTGGTTCTCCAGAACTGATCAGAACCTGCTGAATACCACCTCTAGGTGTAACATCCCTGAGCTTCTAAAATCTTTTCAGCACTCATTGAGCCTAGTAATTGAATGCTTTTGTAGTTAACTGAGAATACACGCCATTTGAGACGCATAAAATAGAATGTTCCTAAGCCATTGTTTCCATATGATTCTGTGGAGTAGGAAAAATTCAAGCTCATGTGTGCAGTTTTTTTTAAACAGATATAGGCTTGAAACTTTAAAATGATAAATGCGAATCTAAAATTCCAGATTGAGTAATAATATTTTTATGCTGTTGTTCATAAAAGATTTTCTTTCTTGCATAAATTCCAGCCACATTTAATTTGGCCATGTATTTCACATACCATATAAACTAATAGGCCATAGCAAAAAGAATATAATGAGATGATGTTCATAACTGGAATGCATCTGCAATTTTATGAAATCTATATTTAACAGAGTTTTAAAAAGTCTTGTTTATTTGAGTTGACTAAGAATACTGTCAAAGCTCTACTCATAATATAATAATAACACATAGTTCTAAATATTTAAATACAGATTTTAGTAAATTCAATATGACTTATTGCCCAGTAACATGCTATAGGTTTGCAGCTCCAAAATATTTGAGAATATTAAGTATTGGTTTGATGTGAGTTCTGATCCTTCTAAATTCAACAGATCTTTGTCAATTAACTGCTACTGATTTTATTTAGTGTGTTTTCCACATAACTAAATATAGATCCAACCCAATATGAATAATATTAAAGATTTTAATTAAAATAGTTCCATATTTATGTCTCTGGAACAAAAAGATGAACTTCTATCAGTGTGCTAAACAAGAGCATAATGAGTTACATGAATCAGACAAAAATATATATGTGGCATCTGCAGCCTGTAACTTGACTTTGCTATTCTGTCAAAATGACAAGAATAATGCTACACTATCACAATGCACTGTTATGATGCAAGCTATGCCCCTGTTGTAGATGTGTTTGACATCACAGTCAATATAACAAAAGAGCAAAGTTTGTATCACATGAAGATGCTGCTGCTTTTGTCATTTTGTCCCTCCCCCATTCCAGATAACCATTGCCTAGGGGACAGTATGTCGTAAATGAAATCAGGAGGACAAGCTAAACCAAATTCATGAACAGATTTAAGGGCAGGAACACATGTCTAAATAAATCAACTTGAAATAACAGGACTCATGAAAGCCTTGAATTCAGCTTCCAAAATCATGTCCAAAACTGTCACTGAATTAAAATGAGAAAAAAAGGGGGGCTCAGTCAAGAGTCTTCATTGAATAGAGAACATTAATTGATCATTGCCATGTTATGTCAACCCTTAGCAAGTCCAGAAATTAATAGCATCTGTAGTTTGACATTTCAGCATGGACTTTCTTTGAATATATTCATTCAATATTAGAATTGTTAATGAATTTAACCTGAAATGTTAAAATAAGTTGCAAATTTCCCAGATCAAGTAAAC